>CAUDMG010000830.1:1025000-1152500 GCA_958450375.1 Homarus gammarus
GCAAGTGACAGCTGGTTAAAGACTTTCCTCATGCTACATGTAAATAAATTTGCATTAATATATATCCATAGATTTATTTATCTATTTATATATTTACTTGTGAAGTCGATATTACATCCATTCAAACATTACCAAAAATATTCCTCCCTATTGTATAAATGTTAAGATATGTATATAAAATGGGCGGGAACCTTCAGCACACCGATGAGTGGGTTCCTGGGAGGTGATATAGGCCGAGAGGGTCTCCAGTCAGCCACGTTCACTCTTTAATGTAGGTAAAGAAAAACTTTCCTTTCAATACACCAAGGAGCATGTGTGGATCTTTTCCCCCATTAAAGAAATATTGACAAATCTGTAAGACTTCTGTTTCTTTTATACATGTACGAGTGTGTGAGTATTTACACACACACACACACACACACACACACACACACACACATTTATAATTATCCTTAAAAAATATTTGCTTCCTATCAACAGATATCAATTAATTCATATTGGATTAATATATGTCACTAATTAATTAACATTCTAATTAGACTTACTGAATGCCTTTTAACCGAAAATTCTCATTAGCAGATCAGGTGATTATATCGATTAATGTGGCAGCAGAACTGAAGCCGACACATTCACTATTGATAAAAAAATATTGATAGTTTGGCTAATTTGGAGTCTTGTTTCTTTCGTTCATTTAGTTTGGAAATTCTCAAATAGTAACGAAGAGAGAGAGAGAGAGAGAGAGAGAGAGAGAGAGAGAGAGAGAGAGAGAGAGAGAGAGAGAGAGAGAGAGACTTTTCTTCGTACCCTTAACAATGTTTACCCTCAGTGCGTACTTATCCTCTTATTCATCCATCTTCTTAACTTAATAGCGAAAGATATATTTTTCCCTCTGACACATCTCTCTCTCTCTATCTCTCGTCTCTCAATCTCTCTATCTCTCTTCTCTCACACAGATCTTTCACCTCTCCCTCACAGAAAGTTGTTAGGACACACACACACACACGGAGCAGTAAACAGTCACACTCATCAACAGAATATAGAATTTTATCAGAGTGAGGGGTGAGGTGTGTGTGTGTGTGTGTGTGTGTGTGTGTGTGTGTGTGTGTGTGTAGAGTAACAAGATGAAAGGGATTTAATTATTATATGAATTAAACTGATATAAATACTGATAAAAATACATATATACGGGTTTATATAATTAAACACACGAATATAATTACGCAGTGCAGAGGGGAGAGCAGTTATCATGCTATTTCTCTCCCACTCTCTTCCTTTTCTTCCCTTCTTTCATTTCTTATCTTATTCCTTCTTCTCTCCCTCTTTCTCACTCCCCTTTTTTTATCCTCTCTGGTTCCTTCCTTATCTAATTTGTTTTTTCCTTCTCTTCCTCTTCCTATCTTCAAAACGGATATCTCTTTCTCTCTCTCTAGGTTTTTCTCTTCTCTTTCATTAATTTTCTCTTTTGCTCTTTCCATCTGTGTTTATATCATAATTTCGTTATCTCAACAACAAACAGTAATAATTAATAAATACAGCCAGTCATAACCTAACCTAACCTAACCTAACCTAACCAAACAATTCTTTACATCTTTGTTCTCGATGCAGCTGAAAATTAATATCCAATAGCATTTTGTTTTGAGCGAACTGATTATATGTTACCAGGAAAAGTTCCTTCACTCTGGCAGACATGTGTTAGGAATTAGTAGCAGACACATTCCAATTACTGGCAGACAGGTGTCACTAATTAGTGTTAGAAATTAGTTAAGTCGACAGTAAGTTCCTTTCATCTGACAGACACGAGAGAGAGAGAGAGAGAGAGAGAGAGAGAGAGAGAGAGAGAGAGAGAGAGAGAGAGAACAGACAGACAGACAGACAGACAAACAGACAGACAGACATGAAATCAGTATTGTGCAATGCTAATGAAATAACACAGGGGATGGGAGGAGAGGAGAGGAGGGGAGGGGGTATACACTCTCCTCAGTTTAATGTTCAGTTTTGGTGGAGCCGCTGAGATAAAGTGGGGTTGTGTAGGCGAGGTTATGTGGGGTGGAATGTGTGGCTTGACGGAGGTGGAAGGGGGGGGGGGGTGGGAGAGGGAAGGAGGGAGGAAGGGAGAGGGAAGGATGGAGGAAGGGAGACAGGGAGGTAAAAAGAATGGGTAAGGAGAGAGGAAGGGAGAGAAGACATTTACTCTAGTTTATTGTATATGTATTATGTGTGTTTCATAACCATGTAGTTAAAGCCTAATTAATCCTCTTAACGATGTATTGTTATCTCTGTTTTCATGGATGGATTCAAAGGCTCTCTCTCTCTCTCTCTCTCTCTCTCTCTCTCTCTCTCTCTCTCTCTCTCTCATCTCTCATCAATCTATCTATCTATCTCTCTATCTGTCTATCTATCTATCTCTCTATCTGTCTATCTATCTATACATGCAGTACGTCTTAAGTGTATACATATAGTTCACAGTACTCAACATATATTTCCTCCTCCCTAAAACGACCATTAATTTACTGGTGTAAGTCCCTCGAGGCCTCATTAATTACCTGGTGTTCTCCTACCTGGCTCCTGTAGGTCGAGGAGGGAGACGACCTTCACACACAATAAGATCTACTGCAGGTTGTCGAGGAGAGAGACTTGTAGTGTGAGGACTCGTGGTGATACGAGTTACAGGTAGTTGTGTGTACCAGTATATTGAGGTTACTTTTCAATCTCTCTCGTCTAGTGTGATCATCAGTACAGGCTGCAGGTGAGTGATTGGCTAATATGATCACCAGTGCAGGCTGCAGGTGAGTAATTGGCTAATATGATCACCAGTGCAGGCTGCAGGTGAGTGATTGGCTAATATGATCACCAGTGCAGGCTGCAGGTGAGTGATTGGCTAATATGATCACCAGTACAGGCTGCAGGCGAGTGATTGGCTAATATGATCACCAGTACAGGCTGCAGGCGAGCGATTGGCTAATATGATCACCAGTACAGGCTGCAAGCGAGCGATTGGCTAATATGATCGTCAGTAAAACGCTGAAAGGTATTAAAGGCGACAGCAGAGGATCATCTTTAATCTTCTCCTTAATACCGAGGCGGCAGCTGGACCACCCACCAGTCAGGACCTCGATTCACCCACTCATCTATTCATTGGTTCTTGATTTCACTCTCTAGGGTTCTGGACTTACCCACTCTAACTCCCTAGACTCTTCGGGACTAATGGGTAAAGGATTCAGACTCTCTAAGGTCCAAGACTTAAGTTATTTTAGATTCCTGGATTAAGTCACTTGGATTACTGGACTATCAAGATGTTCCAGTTTTATGTGAAGTCATCAAGGGGTGAGGGAGAGCCAGCCAGAACCTCCCTCCCACTCTCCCTCCCTCCCTCTCTCCCTTACACTCTCACCAGGGAGGAAGGAGAATGTACCTACTCTTACTTTTATGGATCTGGGAGTGTACAGCGGCCCTGAGTCTGTCTGAGGGAGCCATCACCAGGGAGAGTAGTTAGTGGACCAAGAGAACTACTGTACGTCTGGATCTTTGAGTCTCTCTCTCTCTCTCTCTCTCTCTCTCTCTCTCTCTCTCTCTCTCTCTCTCTCTCTCTCTCTCTCGCTCAATCTGTTTCTTTCTCTTTTCTTTTTTTCTTTAATTTTCTCTCTCTGTCTGTCGGTCTGTCTTTGACCATTAATCTAACTCTTCTCCCCTTTTCTCTCTGTCCCTCTCCCTTTGTTCGTTTCCCTTTGTTGTTCTCTCTCTCAGTTTCTCTCACCACATGTACACAACATATATCTATGCTTTGATATCGAGAAATTTCCATTTTCGGTGATGTGTCAACATATATTACCAAATTACTTTTACTATGATAAAATATATTAACACTATCAATTTAATCTGTATTCTCAATTTACTATGTATTCGGAGTGATACAACCTTCACTATGTACAGTATACGGTATAGAATTTATTAGCGTTCGGAAAATACGTCTAAATACAGGTTAATAATTGCACACTTATATTAGTCCTCTACGGGTTAAAGCCTCCTGAGGTACTGGTAAAATTGCTTAATTAAAATACCCTAATGAGCTAGTTTGAGTTCCCTAGTAATCATTTCACCGAGCCTCACTAACACCTAACACAGTGATCTATGGTACACGAGTAAAAAAATATATAGATTGAAAGTCAAATTGAATCTATTGATAATTAATTATATTAATATGGGACGTAAATTACGCTATAAATATAGTGAACTGTTATTAGAGTCATTATAGATGATTCGTGACAAATTGTATATGAAATGTTGACTGTGAACAAAACACTGTCATATTTTAGCTGATTATTGCCTGAAACTTATTATTATTATTATTATTATTAGTAGTAGTAGTAGTAGTAGTAGTAGTAGTAGTAGTTGTAGTAGTAGTAGTAGCAGCAAATAGGGTACCACCCAAACACCAGCAAGTCCTTCCTCATCGTGAAGCCAGAACATTATGAACGGGCAATGGAGGTTTTTGGAGGAAGTGAGGTCAAAATAACTAAGGACGGCCAAAGACATCTAGGCGCAGTAATTGGCACTACGGACTTCAAGACCGAGTACGTAGCGGGAAAGGTGAATGAGTGGGTTAGTGAAATACAAGCTCTGTCTGAAATTGCTAACACAGAGCCACATGCGGCTTTTGCTGCATTCACCCATGGAGTCAAGCATCGTTGGAACTACCTGATGCGTACTATCCCTGATATCGGACCCCTCCTCCACCTTCTGGGAGAAGCTATCAGTGTCAAGTTCATTCCCAAATTAGTGAAACACACTCACTTAACCCCAGCAGAAAGAGCACTTCTTGCACTTCCATCAAGACTGGGAGGGATGGGACTAACAAATCAAAGAGGAGATTGTAGCCACCGAACATCAAAATTCACTTAAGCTCACGGCAGCCCTCACGGACCACATAATAGCCCAAAACACAACAGGGGAGGTCGATACCAGTGAAGTAAACGAGATTCGTAGGTCCATTACGACAGATCGACAGCACTGCCAAAATGATAAGTTGTAGCAACTGTTGCTGCAGGTTCCAGAAAATTTGAAAAAAAAAAAGTAGCTATAGCGCAGGAGGTGGGCGCTTCGAACTGGTTAACTACGAAACCGATAAGGGCATGTGGTTTCAGTCTTAACAAACAAGAATTTACAGATGCCATTGCTCTAAGGTACGGTCGGCCAGTAGAAGGTTTGCCCTCCCAATGCGTGTGTGGCTCTTCCTATGACGGCGATCACGCCATGGTGTGCAAGAAAGGGGGGCTTCATATGCATGAGGCATGACGAAGTAAGAGATCTCACAGCAAATATGTTGAAGAAAATCTGCCGGGATGTTATGGTAGCACCGACCGTCCTTCCATTGGATGGTGAGATCTTCCAATGTAGGACTTCAAACACATCTAACGAAGCCCATGTTGACATCAGTGCTCGAGGATTCTGGACGCGGGGACAGCGAGCTTTCTTCGACATCAGGATTTTTGATCCCATGGCCGCATGTCACCGTAACCTAGCTCTCGATGCTGCACATAGGAGGAACGAGAACGACAAGATAAGGGCATATGGGGAGAGAATTCAAAACGTTGATCAAGGCAGCTTCACTCCTCTAGTGTTCACAAACTCTGGTGGGATGGGACCAAGTGCAAGATGTTTTACGCCAGACTTGCGGAGGTGATCTCTGAACACAAGCAGCAGCCCAGAAGTTTTGTTACAGCCTGGATGAGATGTCGACTGTCTTTCTCTCTCCTTCGGTCGGCTTTGCTCTGCCTCAGGGGAACGAGAGCTTCTGCCCCAATTCCGACAACTGCCGCAGATATTGACTATGAGGCTACTGTCACTGAATGCCCCATAGATCTGCGGTTCAACTAATTTAACACAGATAGGATAGCTACATATGTATTAGGATATTTAATATTAAGGTAATTAAATAGTGGCGAAGGTGTGGCTATTGGGGGAGACTGGAGGCCACGTTTAAAAAAAAAAAAAAAAAAGTAATAGTAGTAGGAAGAGTTACGGCATCAATATTCTTATTATAATTATTTAACAATCATGATCATTAGATCTAGTAATAGTGGTAGTACTGTACAAGTACAAGCGATTCGTACATGTAATATTAGCATTAGTAGGAGTAGCAACAGCAGTAGTGGTAGTAGTAGTACAAACAGTGGACATCGTAATAATAATAATAATAATAATAATAATAATAATAATAATAATAATAATAAATTAAAACCTCCAAATATACGGAAATACACGAAAATTATCTAAATATAACATTACAAAAAGACACAATGGTAAATAAAATACAAATAAAACAAATAAATGCGAGGACTATAACCTAATAAAAAATATCTCAACAATATACAAGAAAATAATACAAACACGAATAAATAATTATTAACGTAAATTATATACAAGAAATAACAAAAATATTCAGAATATTCCAAGACTAAGTTGACATATGAATAATAATGAACAATTTACACTAATGAATGGAAACTAATGTTGGTTAAATAATACATAGCATAGGTCATATACCTAACATAGACATTAATGGCCACACACACACACACACACACACACACACACACACACACACACACACACACACATACGAGAGTGTTTAATACCTGACAAACGTTATGTTTTTCTTCCCCCCGTTATTAGCACACCTGACACACCTAACACACCTGACATCTAACACACCTAACACACCTAACACACCTGACACACCTAACACACCTGACACCTAACACAACTAACACACCTGACACACCTAACACACCTGACACCTAACACACCTGGGCCATATATGAATTTATCAGATACTAATTTACGCCGATGAAGGAGACTTATAGTTGCTCGTCGACAAGTAATGAGTTTCTGCTGACAGCTACTCTATGTGACACCAATTTTATAAGTAATAATCCCATATTAAACTTATAAGTCTGTCTTGACATTAATAAATCTGGATTATAATTACCTCTCAGTTTAAGAGAGAGAGAGAGAGAGAGAGAGAGAGAGAGAGAGAGAGAGAGAGAGAGAGAGAGAGAGAGAGAGAGAGATGTTTGGGTCAGAAAAGTTGTTGTATAAAAACTTTGACTAATGACTAGGAAGACCCGAGACTCGCCATTAGTGGGTTTAAGACGAAGAGTTTTACGGCTCTGAACTGAAGGGAAGTTTATTTTCTATTAATGAATCAACTATCTATCATGGTACGCAGCGGTAATGTATTGTATTGTAAGGCTATCGGCTTTAATGTTGTTTCCATTATCTATAAGGGACTTTTAGGGGCTTAGGTGTCCCTTGGCATGATAGGTGGGGGGGGGGGGGGGGGGAATAGCTGGGTGGAGGAGTCCTTCAAAATTCAGTGTTATGTTTCACTCAACGGCTGAGCCAAAACAAAAATATTTTTTACTTCAGAGAAAAGACACTACAGAGGGAAAACTGACTTACCTGTATCTATTAACTTGATGATTGAGGGAGCTATTGTATTATATATGACTGAAACACACACACACCTCTCTCTCTCTCTCTCTCTCTCTCTCTCTCTCTCTCTCTCTCTCTCTCTAAATAGATAAAACTTAGTCAGTAGATTTATTTTTATTTTTTATTAATTGTTATATTTCATTTTATCCGAGGTAATAATTTAAGATAAGTTGTGTTAGAAATATTTAAATTCAACTAGCTGCTCCTTCCCAGCCCAACGGACACGTGGGTTAAGATTGACCCTCCCCCCACCCCGCAGGCTGAGCTTATTGTGCGTCCCCTTACATTCTGAGCAAGGCGAAGCGCCAAAGCATGTCAACACGACACAAGTGCCCGAGGGGCCATAGGTTGTGTTGGCAAACTAGTGAAGGGAGGGTAAGTGTATATAGCGGGACTTCCCTGAACAGGTTTTTTCTGTTCATGGAAAAACGTACGTAGTGGCTCCCTCATAATTTCGAGTGTCAAGCCTGTCACGAGGAGGAGGGATATACAGTAGTTATGGAGGTGGCAGCTGGAGACCTACAGAAGGAGGTCTTGGGGCCTGCCATAAGAGAGGGTAGGAAAGGCGGGTCCCCATACAGTGTACTTGTAGTGCGGCCAGGCTCAGTGGTACCTATATTCAAGGTGGAGTCTTGATACAAGATCTGTTGGGCACGACTGGGGGGTTGATACTCTTGGTAAAAAACGTTGTCATCTCCGGTTACTGCGTTATTGTGGCGTAGTGTGTCATTCCTTGATGTTTGAGACTCGTCTAGTGTTCGTCAGAGGTCTCACGTTATGTGGTGTGTATCCCAGATCTGAGGTTGTTGAGGGAGAGGGAGAGGGTGACTTCTTTGTCCTCTTCCTGTCTTGCTTCTCTGGAAAGACGATGAATGGTCTGACGGGCAACAATTCCTGTGTTATGGGAACCAGAGAAACCTGACACGGATGTTTTCAGTTTCCTCCATAGTCCAGTGATGGCGGCGAGGGTGTGTTGGGCAGCAGGGCAAAATGATGAAGAGGAGTCGAGTGGCTGATGATTAGGAGGTTCTGTCCTTGAATGTGGGCGTAGCCAGCGCCCTCATGGACGCCCGCGAGGATGGCTATGCTCTCAGTGTCTGTGGAGGAATGGACCCTGATCTTCCTGCGAGCTTGACGCTAGGTATACACTCTTCTCAGTATGTTAATAGACCATTGAATAAGACAAAGGAAGGGGGGCGAGACGTTAAGAAAGAGGACGTGGTCTCGTCAATTTTCTCTAAGCAGATAAATGGCAGTGTGTCTCTGTGTCTGGATATGAGGCCTGGGAAGATGTGGATGACTCCATCACCGGTATGGAGCGTGCCTGGTGGAAGTAGTGGATGAGTGTAATAAGGAGAGTGGAGTATCGAGCTGATGTAGTGAAGGTATCGTAAAATGTCAGCAGCGGTGTGGGTGGGCCAGTGTCGTGGGGCAGAGGGACGGGTGGCGGGTGGGTAAAGCAAGCGTTACAGAGGCGTGCACCGCTCACCGAGGATAATTTTAACGCCAAGGAAGACATCGAGGTCTGTAACTCAATCTCAGACAGAGAGTAGAAGCAGTTCCCGCCGTGACTTGTATGCTGGCGTTTAACGACTATTAATGAATCTCTCTCTCTCTCTCTCTCTCTCTCTCTCTCTCTCTCCTACAAAACTTTCTATACAAGCCAATAGGTGGACGTACAGTACACTGCACAAGTAAACAAATGAACACAAACATTATTTATATTGCACCCAACGTACATGAAACAAAAAAAATCTATTTGATTTTAATTAAGATAAAAGTTTCAGTTCCAATACACGAATGTGTGTGTGTGTGTGTGTGTGTGTGTGTGTGTGTGTGTGATGTGTTGGAAAGATACACCGTTTATATTAATAGTATTTTACACACTCAAACAGGATCACAAGAGTAGGTCAGTCAGTGTTATCCACTTGTATTTAGGTAAGTTATCCGTGCTACTCAATACCTTTATTTGAAAAGGAAATTAAAAATAAAAACCTTAACTACATTAAACCAATATGAGAAAATACCTACATTTTTTATGATGTAGACTGAGAGGAGGAATAAGAGGGCGAAGAGGAGGAGGAAGAGGAAGAGGGGGAGGAGATAGTGAGAGAATGAGATCGAGTACACGTTTCTAGATGACAGGACGAACCTCCCCTCTCACAACTCCTGGCCTGAGGGTCCTGACAAGTACAGCGTGTGTGTGTAGGAGGAGGAAGAGGTGGTAAGGGAGGGGGTCTGAGTATTGCCCTGGGAGGAAGGTTGACAGCAGCTGGTGTGGGACTACTAATGGAAATAAATTGTGGATAGTTTACTGGAAGAGATTTATTGTTTATCATTGTTTGTATGATGATTCTACCAACTAAATCTCTCTCTCTCTCTCTCTCTCTCTCTCTCTCTCTCTCTCTCTAAAACACAGACGCCAACACACTTGATCGAGTTGAAGGTTAATGTGGGTCTTACCAAGTACTTAATGGACGGTGAGGTCATTAAAGTCTGCTTAAGTGATGGCCTGAGAGTCATTATAGGAGATGCTTGGAGGATTAACTGTTGTAGTGAGGTAATTCCTGATAGTGTGCGTCACGAAGTAGTTAATACAACACCTCCTTCCTGGCCCAGGTGAGTACCCGTCAGTGTGTACAAGGTACCAGGTGTGTTGAACGAGATCCACGTTTCACTAACAGCAAATACACATGTCCTTGTTTCTCTGACTCGAGCTTCAATTTTCTTGAATACATCTTTCTCTCTTTCTGTGTGTGTGTGTGTGTGTGTGTGAACATATTTACATCAACTAAACTAGTGAACGCATCACAGGATCAGAACGCTTTGGATGAACTTGGGTGAGGTGTGAACGCGACACTCGGCCTCGCGGATGTGTGTGAACGACTCTTGGCCTCATTGTTAGAATGTCGTAAATAGCTCCAGGGGATCTTGACTTCCCTTCCTGAATGGAACAATAAAGCCGTGAGCCATTCAGGGGTGGCGAGTATTGCCCAGGGTGTAATAGTGAAGCAGCGTCTTAACACCATCGACCACTATTTTTTATATTCCCTCACACCTGCCACCCAGGTAATGTCTGCCATATTAACCACTTGACCTACCTTGACCTTCCTCCCACCTGCCACCGGGATAGTGTCTGGTTACGTAATAAAATGCAGGGAAAAATTTTCTCTCAACACGGGATATGAGAGACAGGTTTATATTACCTTTAGTTAGAATGTCTGTTTACAACCCACACCACTTGGTATAACACACAGTGAGGGGTATCCTACAACATGTGGACAGCTGGTTTTCGCTCGGCTATAATTCATACCCCTTAGTGGCCACATGCTGTTGCAACTGTGGCCATATGAGGTGTTTCTGTGGTAGCCTTCTCCTGCTACCAGTGTGGCCATAATACGTGGCGGGGTTCCTATCTTATTCCTGACAAATCATGTGAATTCACCCTAATATCATTTCCTCTCTCTCTCTCTCTCTCTCTCTCTCTCTCTCTCTCTCTCTCTCTCTCTCTCTACCACTGATCATCCAATATTTAATGCCAATTTATCCAATTTTGGTGTCATAAATTTTATATCCTAAAAGTGCAAAATGTTTTCTGTTAATTTGACCAAGTTTTGCCAAAATTAGGATAAAGAAAATGTAAAACAACTTTGTAAAATAATGGAAATAGTATACTCACCTGCACCACAAAACAGCTTAATTGTTAAAACACTCACGAATGCCGCCGTAACTTGTTGAGGTTAAAGTTCCTGGCTTGTTAGAGTGTCTCTGATGTGTGTAGGTGTCTCAGTACATACATACATACATACATACAGTTAAAGGAAGAAGCTTACGAATTAATTTAACAGAGAGAGAGAGAGAGAGAGAGAGAGAGAGAGAGAGAGAGAGAGAGAGAGAGAGAGAGAGAGAGAGAGAGAGAGAGAGAGCTGTACTAGGAGACTGGGGACAACTAAACTTCAATATTAATTCTCTTGACGTGTTCACCTGACGCCACGGAATCAATCCTTCACCTTCTTGACGACTTCACACACGTCTCTCTCTCTCTCTCTCTCTCTCTCTCTCTCTCTCTCTCTCTCTCTCTCTCTCACCTAACTGACCGTGTGTTATGGTACTTCACCAGTGTAAATTATGGTTATTATTTACTCTACACAGCTCAGAGATTTACCATTCCTCACATGACAGCTACACCAGGCAACTCCACCGGCGCTAAATGTCTATCATCCTTACATAACACCTACAGCAAATTACGTAGTTTACAACGCGGCAAAATAGCCATCATATATAAATCTATATTTTTTTACCTGCAGGTGATGGTCAGGTGATGGTCAGGTGATGGTGGGTTAATAAATCCCACCTGGTATATATAGTCCCGTGCTGGGCTGTGTTAACTCTATGTTCCTGTATATTTGCTTCGAATTATGTAAAACGGAGGTCAAATATTGGCTCAGCTGCTCCGATTCTGCGACATTTTCTCGTATATATGTAACTTTATTGAGCACGTTATGCCCCCTGTTGCTGGTGTCCCCATTCAATTAACGTTCTATTCTATTCTGTATTTTTTTTTTTACCATTCCATTTGTTTATTTTTTATTCATATCTTCATTTTGTTTTGTTTGTGTTGTCGTTATTTTTTGTTTCAAAGTAGATGTGAAAATTTTCATAGAAATTTATATCTCACTGTGTTACTCAAGCGTCTACCTAACCTAACCTAACCTAACCTAACCTAACCATACATCAGGTAAGGGAATGGGGAGATTATTTTGCTGATGATATTTTGTTTTTATATTACTCCTGCCATAAAAACAATCAACATGTATATTTCTCCAGTTATATGCACTTACAGTGGTGGTGGTGGTGGTGGTGGTGGTGGTGGTGGTGGTGGTGGTAGTAGTGGTGGTGGTGGTGGTGGTGGTGGTGGTGGTGGTGGTGGTGGTGGTGATGATGATGATGATGATGATGATGATGATGATGATGATGATGGTGGTGGTGGTGGTGGTGGTGATGGTGGTGGTGATGATGGTGGTGGTGGTGGTGGTGGTGGTGGTGATAGTAGTGGTGGTGGTGATAGTAGTGGTGGTGATGGTGGTGGTGGTGGTGGTGGTGGTTATGACGATGATGGTGGTGGTGGTGGTAGTAGTGGTGGTGGTGGTGGTGGTGGTGGTTGTGGTGGTGGTGGTGATGGTGGTGGTGGTGATAGTAGTGGTGGTGATAGTGGTGATGGTGGTGGTGATGGTGGTGGTGGTGGTGGTGGTGGTGGTGATGGCGGTGGTGGTGATAGTAGTAGAGGTGATAGTGGTGATGGTGGTGGTGATGATGGTGGTGGTGGTGGTTGTGGTGGTGGTGGTGGCGGTGGTGGTGATAATAGTAGAGGTGATAGTGGTGATGGTGGTGGTTGCTTCCTATCCCACACCTTTAACTCAGAAACCTAAAATAGCTTCCCCTTCAACTACACACTCTCTCTCACTCTTAGTGTGCCTCACGTTATCAATCTACCTATCCACCAATATACCTATACTATCATGTCTACTATCATCATCTACTCTAATTCCTTATTCTTACCAAGGTGTGTCTCTATTTCCTCTCATTATCAACTTATCCTTACTCCTCTCTGCCTTCTCTTACACCCTCAGAGAATATCCGAACCTCTTAAATAGAATAATGATTCGGATAACATCACCCAAATTACCTCAACTAATCGGCGTTTTCCTTCACTTTTAATATTATTTTTTTTAACCGAACACGAAGGGGATGAACGAGAGATGATGAAGAGGTAAATACGGTATTGGTGGTGGTGATAGTAGTGTTGGTGGTGGTGACAGCAGTGATGGTGGTGGTGGTGATGGTGGTGGTGGTGTTGGTGATAGTGGTGGTGGTGATAGTAGTGGTGGTGGTGGTGACAGCAGTGGTGGTGACGGTGGTGGTGGTGGTGGTGGTGGTGTTGGTGATAGTGGTGGTGGTGGTGATAGTGGGGGTGGAGAGGAGAGTTGACAAGAGAAAAAAGAAAGGTTGTGGATAGGATAAGGTAGGAGAATACGAGTAATGAAAGAAAAGACGAGATAGAAAGAGGAGAACGAGAAAAAGAGATAACATGAAACTAGATAAAGTTGAGAGAAAGACAAGAACAGCAAAAATTATAAAATGAGAAAGAAGCAAAACGATACTAGAGAGAGAGAGAGAGAAAAAGAGAGAGAGCACACATTATGGCCTTAAAACTGATACACCATCTGCCACGAGAGTTCCTACGACTACTGAAGAGGAGTAGAGCGAGAGCCAAGTATACAGCAGAAGGCGAGACTGTCCCTCCAGATCGTTACCCTGAGGTCCTGCGACATATAGCTGAAGGCCCTACAGTATATCGTCGACCTCTACACTAATCTTTATAGCTCACTGAGATATGTAACAAGACTAAATGGTTTCTACTTGATTAAGAAAATAGGGGACTTTAGATAATGTGGATGTACTCTGGTATATCTCGCCCAGCTGCTGAAGTAGAGGTGTTTTGTCAGTGATATAATATTAATGTATAACTTGTGAAGTACATGTTTATTATAACCGGTTTATACTGTAGTACTTTAACACAATGACGAGAGAGAGAGAGAGAGAGAGAGCTGTAGTTGTTATAATGTTATTACTACGCGTAACAAGATTGGTAATTACACTATTCAAACAATATTTAAAACATTATGGGAGATAAAATTCTCTGTTGGTTCCATAGAGAGAGAGACAGAGACTAATTTTAACCAACAGTACGTAACAGACAGCATCGGGCGGACAGGCTAATGACCTCTGTCTAACATGGCTCTAGTATGAAGGTTGTATCCACTTTTATGCACCTATAGAGAGAAGTAAAACACACAATGCTCCCTTTAAGGTCTCTAGTCTGTAATCCTTTTTGCGCTACCGCTCACAGGATGAGTATGGGGTGCACAATAAACTAGCAGTTGTACGTGGCAAAATTATAAATAAATATTTTTAAATGACTCGGCTTCCAGAACTCAACACCTGTAAGAATAATTACGGTTGAAAAATATTCTTGTGTTGATGATCATATTTGATCGGGCAGTAAGACAATATTTGCTCTCTGTCTACATACATTTTTAGTTGGAGTTTTTACTGACTGGTCCCAGAGGTAACGCGTCTTACCTGGCAACACTACTGGGGAAGAGATACAGGTGAGATATTTGCTTTTTATTTTATTGATGATGAAAGTTATTATTATTATTATTATTATTATTATTATTATTATTATTATTATTATTATTATTATCAAGTTTATTGGTATATCAGAGGAAATTATAACATTCTAATATATGAAAGTCAGGCAGAGGTGATACGTGTTAGATTATGAATACAGTACTGTAGGGGTTACTTAACAAGGGTGTGTGTGTGTGTGTGTGTGTGTGTGTGTGTGTGTGTGTCCTCAGGTGCTTAATATGAACTGCTTACCTCCACTTCCCATCCTCTCACCTGGGGGTCAATCAATCAACACAATTCACATTCCGACATACAGGTTAAGGTCTTTCATGCTCAATCATTCAACACAACTTTTAACCCGGATTACTTAAATATACCCAATTTACAGTTCAGATTAACTAGTGAACAAAGCAAGGCCAACACACCTTAATGATATGCAGTTACCACCAACTTCAGAGATATCAGCCCAGTTCTCAATACTTCAAACATAGAGCTCAATTAAATCTTTCTTTTATAATTATTTACACAATGAGTTTCTCAATTTGTTTCCCGATAACTTCAAATAATGTCTAATGAAACTTAAAAAAAATAATCATATGATAGTTTATGCCCAATTTACATTTGTACGAACACCTGTAAACAATAATCAGTGTGTGGGGGGGGAGGGTCGTCTGTGTCTGTCTAAATTGTTCATATACAGCTCCATTAAAGTTGTTAAAAGTCAACTGTTTTTTTTTTTTAACTTCAGATCAAACTAACTTTATAATTTATCTCCCAACTTATTGATATGGAAATATTATTGATCAATATACTGCAGTAAGAGCCCACAGCTACACCGGCCAGCTACAGACAAAAGATTTTTCCAGAATTTATCTATAAAACATTTTCTATCGGATATCGATATTATTTCTTATTTATTCCAACAACTTATAAAAGGACACGTTAATGAACCATGGTGGGAGAGTTACAGCTACGAGTGAAGTAGATTAAGTGAGACAGACATTAATAAGATAATAGTAGTAGTAGTAGTAGTAGTAGTAGTAGTAGTAGTAGTAGTAGTAGTAGTAGTAGTAGTAGTAGTAGTAGTAGTAGTAGTCGTAGTAGTAGATAAGTGTAGGTCATAGAGGCTGGAGTGTCCATGTAGTGTAGAGTCTCTGTGACAACAATATAATGACCTACATAGACACACACCTCAAACATCTTTAATTAACACAGTCCACGTGGGTCCCTGAGGCCTGAGGCAGTACATGTATACAAGGAGGCAATATGGTTGGTACTGCACCTGACCCTCATCACTTCCACAACTGTATCAGCTTATAAACCTCACTAGGTCTACGAATCTTGTCTTGTGGGTGCAAATGACTGTGTAGACTGTAGACTGTAGACTGTAGCGTATTGGATTATACAGCCATGACAGTTTAGGTTCCTGGGTCAAGATCTCACTGCTGTACTTGGCGTGTGTGAGGTTAATAATTGTTGATGTAGATTACTGTGTCAGGTCAGGATGTACTATGGTGTGTAAATGTCTGACAAGTTAATTAACATCTACTACCTGGTGTTGGGGAGAGGGAGGGAGGACAGATTTGAGAGGAGACAGAGGTAGACAAAGTGCACCCGGTGTCCCAGTCTAATTAACAACAACACATTGTACACCGCGAATGACACAGTGTACTTATACCAGTTTGGATTACGGGCAGTGCAGATATAGTATACTGTTGACTACGGCCAGGACTGCACTCGCCCGCCACAGCCGTACAGTAAAAACTATATACAATTACTGTCACATTTAGAAACGTGAATAGAATATTGAATCCTAACATTACGAAACAAGTCATCAATTTCTACTAACAGTTTACATATCTGAGGTACAAAAACCCCGCCATCTTGGGTCTTGGTGCCAGAATGAAGTTAAAAATAGACACCAAACTTTTGCTACACTTATCAACGCCGCCGTTACTTTTTATAACGTGAGACTCAATGAACTGTATCATGTTTCTGATGGAAAAATGGATGCAGCATTTTCCTTCTGATTTTAATAAGCTGGCCCAAATTTTTAGGAGTATAACCAATCGTATTTTTATTATTCTTTTCTTATTATTTTTGTTTTTATTATTATTATTATTATTATTATTATTATTATTATTATTATTATTATTATTTCCCGTCGATCATTTCCGGTCTGTATCTCATATAAACACAGTTGAACGTCACAACAAACAGTCTCTCTCTGCTGCCGTCTCCCTCCCTCACTACCGGCCACAACTGGTTGAGTCATGAGGTAATTCTCACAATGGTCTTCTGGTCCACCTTATGAGAAGACCGACCTAGTTGGCCGAGGAACACTGCCATGAGGAGGTCAGCAACAGTCTGGATGGCTATCGCGGAAAGACAAAACAATAACAATAACTAACAATAATATTTAAAAGGAGACAAATCACACGCCCCTAGTACAAAGTCTGACAATAACAAATATTCAACAATTACTACAGTATATGAACGTTATTGTCCGCACCTGTTGACTCGTTAGAACAGAGCAGCACAAACATACCAATGTTTCTATTTATTTTTTCAAACTAGTTTTGTTTTCATACAAAAATATCTCAATCACTAAGTTTTCACTACAAAAATTAACATATTTTTCGGGATCCCCAATTAGTAGATAAATATCGAAGCTAAAATTCTAATGATAGTCAGAATCAGATGTTATGCTCCATAATCAATCGCCGACAAGACAAACACAGTTAATGGATTCAGATTTTTCTGATTTGCCCCCGCAGAGTGGGCTAGTTTATTGGGCACTCCCTTGCATCCTGTACAAAGCAAAGAGCAAAAGGGCTAACAGCGGCCAACAGGAAGCATGCTGAGTTCTTGCTTGCCTTCTTGACTCATGCGTTAGTGCCTGAAGAGCCATGGTTTATGTCACCAAGTTACATATAGTGACAGAATGAGTGTGTGAGGGACAATTACCGATACAATATATCTGTTTATGGTAAGGCGTGGCAGATCAGTAGTGAGTCAAGTGCCAGGGGCTGTCTGGAGGAAGAGGGATATTGGTCAGGAGGAAGGGGGATTGGTGACGGCTGGGGGCTGTGTTGTGGTAGGATAGGCACGTTGAGGGTGGAGGGAGGCACATAGGCATTAGCAGTATTAAAGAACAAACCTTTAGTGTGAGTGTGATGACGTGTGAGTGTAATGACGTATGAATCGGTAGCAGCAGCGCAGTTAATGGACGTATAAAGAAGACCTTGAGAAGCCCGGCCCCTTGTGGTCAGGTGAAATACACACACAGTAAATCTCACTCAGCAGAACCGAAATGAGGACCACAACTCGTGTCATCATCAACCGGCCGCCGTAACTTTGTCTTATCGGCGACAGTTGTTTGTTTTCAACTGTTTCTGTCCACATCAACTTTAGGAAAGGGAAAAAAAATCTTACACAAAAGGTTGTATGTATCCAGAAGCACAACTTGTTGGCATGGTGTCAAATGTTTGAAAAATGTGAACTTTCTCTCCCGAATAATTGTTTTGATTTTACCAGCTGTGATCTTGGTGAAGAATGTTCGCAATAATAATAATAATAATAATAATAATAATAATAATAATAAAACCCAACAGAGCATTGTAAACGAACATAGGATAAATATGTATAGAAACTCCAGGAAAAAGAAGAGTATCTAGCAACTGAAATCATCTAGACAAGTCAGCAGACGATCAGCTACCACAAAACCTGAGGACCCACAATAACGTCTACGGTCCCTTACCATCAGTCACAAGTGATCCCCCATACTACAAGAAGGAGGAAGAGACAGTGTTTAAACGTCAGTGTTAGATGTCATTAATTATTCACGCTTACATAATATATAATATAACTGTCCGTGGCGAGGCTGTCACACACTTCTTCTGAAAGCATTATAAGGAAGGAAGGAAGGAAGGAAGGAAGGAAGGAAGGAAGGAAGGAAGGAAGGAAGGATGGATTTGATAGATAGATAGATAGAGAGATAGATAGCATAAAGGTTACACTACTATACACACACACACACACACACACACACACACACACACACGGACTCGCTAGGGAAATCAGTTTGTTTCACTTTGCTCATATGAATATTCACATCACCCAAAGTTAGGACGCGAACGTATAATATTAACAGCCAACTGGACTTAAATATTAGCCTAAGAATACAACATGATACAAGATGGTGTTTTATGGTGAAGTGAGACAGTGTGGAAGTGTGTATACTCCTGCTAACGTGATTCTCTTTCTTCTTAACAAAGGATCTCGGTTAAACTCTTTTCAAAGGTTTCGTGTATCGTAAACAACGCGGTATTGTGCATTGTGTCAGCGACCAGGAAAATAGTATTAGAGTTTGGCAAGATCTTTACGTTATGGCCTGGGAAAAATGAAGGCCAGTTATTCACCAAACATTGTGTCTCCTCTTCTGATTTACACGTGGGGAAGGTAACGGTGTTTGATCATAAGAGATCCCTAATGTTGGCTGAAGGCGAGGGAACCATTTATATAAGCGGGTTATTACGGTATGGAAGAGACAGCCAGGGACTGTCAACAGTTCTTCCCGCTGCTGTAGGGGAGGGAGAGCTAACTACCCTGCAACATTTGAGTGGCGATCCTCTCATTAGTGTCAGGATAAAGGTAAGATAACTTCGATAGTACCTGTACTCGTCAGATACAACCGCCCTCCCGTTATTTCACAATAATAAACTCGTTAAAGAATATAAAGACTAATGTTCCCCGCCATCGACCTGCAGTCACGCCCAGGTGCTGCCTCGGTACTCGGTTACACCTCACAGCTGGTAAATTATCATTCCTTCCTAACTATCAAATGTTCGCTAATTGCTTCTCTCTTTGACAATCGTCTCGAGAACGAGCGTGTGGGGAGGAAAGATCCGTCACCCGTAAACTCATGTCAGGTTATATAAACAAAAATACAAATTCTGGTAAGTTGAGGACAGGTGAGAGAGTGAGCTTAACGCTGGCGGTGAATAAGTGATGCTGAGTCCTTGTATCTTCCATTAAATATTAACTATGCATTTAAGGATAATCCAGACGACAAACTACTATTGGAAACTGTTTCAATGGTTCAACAAGCTTATCCGATTGCTGCCTTAATTAACTCTTCGTTTAAGTTCTTTTTAGTGAAGTGAGGAGAGCGGCTTATAGCAGGTGGCTGTTGTATAAAACCATGGAGAGCACCTGCCTGGCACCTCCGTCTCTGGGGTGGGTCTCAGGGAACACACACACCCACTCTAGACTTTCATCAGAGGAATTCGTCCCATAAAACACTCGCTCTTTTATGGTACGAGAAACTAACAGTGCTTGAATTTAACACCATCTCTCAGTGAAACGTTTAAATTAGCTTCGCCCCGTAAACGTTCTTCCTAATTTCACCTGTGGGATCCTTTATTTATGGTACGTAGAGGCTAAATCTTCAGCAGGGGAGACGTCTGAGGACACAATAACACCGCCTTAATTGGCTGCTCACCGCCACAGAGGATGTATTCCAAGTTTGGTTCAGATTAGCAGCACTAACCCTCTCACTCCTCTACTGATCTTGTGTGCATGAGAAGCTTGGCTGATGTGACTCAAATCCACCAACTGGATCACCCTGCACGTCCACCTCGGTAAGGCTCTACCTGGTGACCATGACAACTTATTCAACCCGAATGTATACAAACGAGACGTGGGGGAGACAGAAGCGATGAAGGTGCACCAACAAGCACATCTATTCATTATTTATTCATCTAAGTAAAGATTTATTATCATACGTAATGAAGAGAAGACGAGATTATACATAAAAATGACGATGCCTTCAGAATACATGGACTGAAAATTAGCATGAAGAGACCAGAGAGGGCGTGGGAGGTAGAGAAAGAATGACTTGAAACAATGATAGAGAGTAAAATAAGTGTAGTTCTGTCTATCTGAGAGGAGTAATTAGTAAAGGTGATGATAATGGAAGGAAGGTGTAGAGGAGGATAAACATGATGAAAGGTAGAGGAAATTACGCGAAACAACTGGAGACTGGTATAACACACACACACACACACACACACACACACACACACACACACACACATACATACACACACACACACTCCGTAGAGAACAACTGAGAACAAAAAATATGTGAAAGAAAAATGAAGGAAAGGAGGAAATTGACGTGAAGGACATTTTTTTAAAGGAAAACTAGTTGAAGTAATATTTTAAAGTGTGTTGGTGGATATGTACAACGAACAAAGGAAGGAGAGAGGGAGGGGAAGGTTAGCAAGGAGAGCGTGGAAGATTGAGGTGCAGGGTAGAAGGAAAGAGAGATAGACCAAGAATAAAGAAGAGAGTCACAGTGGAAAAGAGATCTGGAGAGAGCGCTTGAGGAGGAGGAGTGGAGTGACAACAGCACAGGAGCGGCACAAATGGAGGAGGGTTGTGCAGAAGGCAGGGAGTTGTATGTGACACAGACTACCACGAGAGAGAACAACAATTACAACATTAACAACAACAACAACAACAAGAGTGCTAACATGCTAACATAACACACCTCCACCTTTCCTGAATATTTTCTTGTAAAGGTTCAATGTTATTTACTCGAGAACACAAACATGTTTACAATACAACAATAACACAACAACAACAACATCTTGAAGCAAAAGATGCATACTGAGGCTAAAAATATCCTGAAACATATTTACAACACTACGTAAAACTCAATAACACCTGTATCATTAATATAAGATAATAGCAGTACTAGTAATAACAGCAATGACAACAACACACTGACAATATAATATCAAGATGGAATACTTCTGTATTGATCCAGTATCAAGTGGGGAATGCTCTCCTGATGTAATGTAAGATAAAACATTAAAAAACTGGGTAATGGGTCCTCAGGGCAGTCACACAGCGAGAAGGACCATTTGGGGAGTATTTTGAAGAGCAGAGGTGAAGAACCGGGTCGAGGGGAATCATAATAAATCAGATTAACGGGAAAATTTGAAAAAAAATAAGCGATATGTGTGTGTGTGTGTGTGTGTGTGTAGATCTGACCTCACACTGTCCACACGTTAAAGTTGGAAGTCATTTATTCTTCATACATGGTCTCCTATTGGACAAGCCATGGTATACATATACTCAACAGGGCGTCGACGTCAACATCATGCAGCCAATTAGCGTCTACAGAGTCTCTTGTGTAAATAGATCCAAATAACGCGTTCTTTTATGGTTTATTATCAGTATAATTTCAACTCTTTTGGTGGCCATCTTCCCTGTGGTCACATGAGCCAGGACTATGCGTCCCCACATTCCCGTTTAAGAGGTAAGATTTATCGTATGAATATCTGAGAGTTCTGAGTCTTGGTGCTAAGGCTGTCGTAATGGTTTCCAGTCCTCTGGTGCAGGTGAGCTCGGGTGTTGAGCACGTCAGAATGGGTTCCAATGCTCTGTTACCATTATGAGTGGCATTACTCTCTCTCTCTCTCTCTCACTGTGACTCTAATCTATATTCCTTTGAGGTATTTCTTGGTCTCTGTCTCTTCCCTCAATCATCAATGAGTTTTCGCCATCACGTTTACCAAACTAAGTTAAGAATGTTTACATGTATATCTTGTCTCACCTAAACATCTTATCTCACCTGTGCCCCCTACCTCACAGGGAAATAGTGCTAGGAATGATGACAAAACTAAATTAGACAGGGAGTTTAAACCTAAACGCGGTAAAGGGAGGACTCAGAACACGACTAACTTAAATGTCTACTACGCGAACAGTAGAAGTATGAGAAACAAAATGGATGATATTAGGGCCTTGGTATGTACAGAAAAAATCGATATAATAGCATTCACTGAAACATGGATCAACCTAGACACACGTGAGTTACCGGTCGAATACCAAATTGCGAGTTACAAATTGTTCCATACCGATAGGCAGACCAGGAAAGGAGGCGGAGTAGCAATCTATGTCAGGGATAATCTGAAGTGTGAAATAAATAAGGAAATAAAAACTGAGCGGAATACAGAAACAATTTGGATACAATTAATCGACGGTAGGGAATAAATAATCACAGGAGTAATATATAGACCTCCCAATCTTGAAAGAGTCAATGAGAGACTTATCTGGGATGAAATGCGCAGGGCTTCCATACACAACAAAGTCTGAATAGTAGGCGACTTTAACCTTGGCCAAATAGATTGGACTGACCTTACGGGTAACTCAGAATCTGAGAATTTTTTCGAAACGATCCAGGACTGATTCCTAAGTCAACATATAACCGAACCCACCCGGGGTAATAATATACTCGATTTAGTTCTGTCGAACAGAGAAAACCTCATTAGCAATGTCGAGGTAGGGAACGAATTTGCAAACAGCGATCACAAGGAAATTAGATTCCAGTTAGATTTTCAGGGCAGACGTAAGGCAAATTCCACTAAAGTACCAGATTACAGAAGGGCAAACTTTGACAGTTTAAAGAGGCAGCTGAGAGAGGGGGCGTCGCGCTTGGCCGTGAACCTGACAGATGACACGGACCTGATAACGAGATCTGAGATTGCCGAGTTTCACGACAATTTAAATAATGAGTTACTTAATGCACAAAGGCAGAACATACCATACAAAAAACACAGATCAGACAACAATGACCTTAAATGGATAAATAATTATTTAAAGAGCATCATTGGCCAAAGGAAGGCTATAGGTAGAAGGATAAATAGTGGCGAAATTTACCTTTGGGATTATTATAAGGTATTGGCGAGTAGGGTTAAAACCGAGATAAGGAAAGCCAAGAGGAATAATGAGGTAAGGATAGCAAGGGAGGCGAAGACAAACCCCAAAGGATTCTACAAAATGTATCAAACTAAAACACGAGAAAAGATTGGACCAATACAGTCAAAGGTAGAAGCATATGGCATCAAAGGTAATATCCTTAAATGGATTAGGGCGTGGTTACAGGACAGGAAACAGCGAGTGAGCATTAACGGCACTAAGCCCCATTGGAGGAACGTGACTAGTGGAGTTCCCCAAGGCTCCGTACTTGGACCATTATTATTTATTATATACATAAACGACATACATATCGGCATAGACAGCAACATAAATAAATTTGCTGAGGACCCTAAAATAGGACGTGTTAGTAAATCTGACGAGGACTCCGCAAAACTACAGGAAGATCTAAACAATTTTTTCGAATGGTCTGAAAAATGGCAGATGAAATTCAACTTGGACAAATGTAAAGTACTCAGTATAGGAGATGTAAACCTCACCTGTTCCCCCTACCTCACCTGTTCCCCCTGCCTCACCTGTTCCTACCTCACCTGTTCCCTCTACCTCACCTGTTCCCCCTACCTCACCTGTTCCCCCTCACATGTTCCTCCTACCTCAACCAACCTGCCATATTCAGTCTCCTCTGTCCTATGCATATATCAAATCCGAATAAATAGCGAAATAGAGATACAGAGAGACAACGAGTCCTGGTAAGATATTGAACACCGAGGGAGTGATGTGAGAACGTCAGCACCACAGGTTGTTCCTGGCGGGATATTAAACTATAACTCACTCCCAGCAACATATACACCACCACGCCTCACCTGACACCTTGTCTGATATACAAACATGGTGAATATTTTCCAGATTAACTCCAGCCTCTGACTCTGATGGCATTACTGGAGGTTTATATTCACCGAGGTGTGTGTGTATGTGTGTGTGTAGATCTAACCTCATAATGTCCACACGTTAAAGTTTACTTCCTTTAACGATAATATAACGTCGTCGTGCATTACCCACATAACTCTCGGACATAAAGTGGCTAAACGGGAAAAAATCGAGAAAATAAAAGAGAAACGAAGAAAAGAGAACCCAAAGAAATGAAAGTGATTCCTATACGCCTGATGGCCCGTTAGGGACAGTCCGGACACACCACACTGAATACTAACATACAGGCCGGTAAGGAGGCAGTAAAGACGGCTCTGCAATCGACCGACTTCACTACTCCACTTGTAAAGTAAGGTACCCATTTACAGCTGGGTGGACTGAGAGCGCCCAGGGAGTGGACCAATGGCCCTAAAGAGAGAAGGTGACCACGTGGCCACCACACACTAACAAAATATAACTGAAACAACGTTATTAAAGGTCAACTCTTGTCATTCGTCATATACAATTAAAAAAAAATTAAAAAAAACCTTAATAATATTGTCATCGACTTCAAGTATTACATAGTGAGGAATATGTAGAAGACTAATATCTGTTTCATACAACTGTGTACTGTGACGCCATAGATCACCCGTTGGTTACCCCCAGACTATCAACCTTCTTCACATCAACACCCTCAAGCTGGCCTCTGTCTGAACACTTCCTCGAAACACTCCCTCTCTCCATCACTTCTTGTGACTACTGCTAAACTCCTCTACCCGACCTCCAGGAATTACCAAGGACTTCCCCATGGACTCTATCAGGACTCCCACAGGACTCTCACAGGACTCCCACAGGATTCCCACAGGACTCCCACAGAACTCCCACAGGACTCCAGCCATAGAATGTCATTAGTTACAATATTACACAAGAAGGAACACAAAACACAAACTTCATCATGGTCGGCAACACAAGTTTTTCTAAATAAATATTTTGGTCATATTATAAAGGACTCTGCAGACATGAACTAAAATACAACGGTAAGAGACTTTCCTCAGCGCCTCTCATTTTCTCGGAATATTTACGTCCGACAGCTGTTTGAGGAGACTTATTGTGTGGGAGGTTCAGAGAAGAGACGTGGCAACACATACACACATTCTGCCATGTTGTTTAGAGAAATATTTTACCAAGGTGTTGCGTAGGAGAGATGTTAAATCCATATATTCTCCGGAGATGCATGCGGTGGGAGGTGATTCTTCTGGTCTGACATATTGCAGAAACCTACTTTGTGTATGTGTGTGTGGGGGGGGGGGGGAGGGGGAAGAAAGAGACGACTGGAAATCGGGAGAAAGAACAATGGAAAGAAGGAGAGATAGAGAACAGAGGAGACATGTACACTAGATGATAAACAGGAATAAAGAAGACAAAACCAGACAGAAAAGAGACAGAGAGAGAAAAATGTCCTCTCTTGGTCTCCATCACCACGTTCTCCTCTTGGTGGGTCTCCGTCACCACGTCCTCCTCTTGGTCTCCGTCACCAAATCTCCAACTGTCAGTCTTTTGGTCATATTTTCTGGCCCACAAAACCTCCGGAAAATATTTCAGCAACATCACACAATAAGGTCTTCCAGGGCTCACTCTCCGGCCTCCCTCATTTGCTGCTCCTCCTCCTCCATCTCCCGTCTTTGCCAGCCTCTCATTGTTGGACCAACACCTCACCCTCGAGATCTATCTCTTCTTCCTCTTCTTCGTCCTCGTCTTCCTGTTCTTCCTCCTCCTCCTCCATCGGTCTTCCTCCCTCCACCCAGGTGAGTGGTGAGGCCAACATTCCCTCACTTGGGGTCTGCCAGCGGCACCTGTCTCGTATCTCACCCATCAACAAATACTCCTTTCATCTGGTGTCAGAGGACTGCGGCTCTTACAACACACACACACACACACACACACACACACACACACTCTCTTAATATATTGTTTACATACATCACACACTGTGGGTTCTACAAGCACAGCTGGTACTTAAAGCATGATGCAAGTATATATTGAATGCGAGTGATCTTAACAGTTTCATTGATTAAGCATCTTAACTTTTCATTTCCAAAAAGTTAAACTATCGACCTAAACTAACATTCATGTCTTGCTTAAGTAAAGGCAGATCAATTCTATAACAAACACCACCAGTTATTGTTCTTAAACGCTGTTAAGTCTTATGAGAGGACGCCGTTACCTCCAAGAAATAGCTCCAAGGTATAACTTCAAACAGCTCTTCCTAGCTCCCTTGACGTCATAGATCATCTTTACTATAAAACTAAGCCCTTATATCCCTCCTTCACCTACGACAGACCATTGACAGGTCCTCTGGTCACCTCGGCACCAGGACCATCTAAGTTGTACTTCTTATCCAGAAGAATTTCTTTTTAAGGAAAATGTCACATCAGTTGTCACTTAAACTTCCATCTTGAGCTGTTATGCATCCAGGTCACGTATCCAGTAGCGAGCGAGGGGTCGTGGTGGAGTCTGGAAGTTAGGACCATATTAAAAAATTAGCCGTCAACAGGGAGAGTCACCTTAGTATATGTCCAGAGGAAGTCCCTGATCGAGCGTTTCCGACAGCCTCCTTCTCTTCCTCCTCTATTCTTCCTCCTCCTCCTCCTTCTCCTATCATCCCTCTAACAATTTCCGGTCTTCTGTCAGAGTTAATACCTACACCACCCGGATAATGCCTCCCTAATCCAACATATAATCTCTCTAATTCCTGGGACCTTAACTACCCCTGACACTAATGATTCTAATTATTACCAGTCATCTCCAGGTCCTGAACACACCTGAGGGAATGTCATCAATAATCCACGCCCTTAAGTGCCCCAGGTGTCCTTCAGGTCCAGGTCTCAGCTATAGAAGCGATGACCTGACATATTAAGGTGTCTCCAGGTGAACTTTGTAATGAAGTAAGTTTGAGACAGGTGGTGCAGGTGGACTGATACCTGGACCACTGAACACTGTGTGCTGGTGAAGTGAGTAACTGAGTGTGGTGGTGAAGTTACCAGTGAAGTTAGCAGCTAAGAGAGTGAAGTTACCAATGAAGTGAGGAGCTGAGTGTAGTGGTGAGTCAGCTGATCACGGTAAACAGTTCACAAGGTACATTACTTAGATAAAGTTTCACTCTCTTAACATAAAAGCAAATAAACTTTTCTCTAACCAGTAATCCTAGAAGAAAAAAAAGTTCCCTTACGTTCCTTATGAGTAAACTTTACTTTCTTCATGACTTTAAGAGAGAAAACTTTTATTTACTCTGTTACATAAGTTGTTTATTTCAGGGTTCTTGAAAAGAGAGTTTCTTTACCCCCCATGAGACAGTAACTTGAGGAAGTACCTGGGTATATTTTAGCTGAGTATCACCTGAAGATTATTCTCTCCAGTTTATTTCACGTAAAGGTTAAGAACTCTTACGCTAACCTAACCTAACCTAACCTAACCTAACCTATTACTTCCTGTTCTTTAGAGTACAGTCAAAAAAGTACTCAGCTTAAGAAAACTCTACATCAAGATTACATCATGAACCTTAAGAGGAAAGCTCCTGCAGAGTAGCAGCGAACAAAGGGAATAAAAAATAGCTACTTCTTAAATGGTAAATAATTTCCTCAGTTTTCCTACGAATTGGATGTACTTGGGGTAAACATTTAGCTCAGAAGGAGATGTTTGGTGTCTAATGCTTCACTGTAGAAAAACTGAGTAATTCTTTTTTCCGCCAACCATTTTGAACGAATTTGCTGTTGATTTACTCTTTCGGAAAACTCTTATATTAATTAAATTCGTTTTCTGCAGCTGTGTGGAGTGTTAATCATATATTATCAGAAGATCTTACAATATTTATTTACATCTCGGCGGATGTTAAATTATCTTAAGTTAATATACAGAACCGCAATGTTAAAAGGTTATAATATGAACAAAAAAAAAACACGAGATTGGCTGATATGACTTAAAACTTCTGAAGAACACACACACACACACACACACACACACACACACACAAAGAGAGTGTCGGGAGTATGAAAAGAATATATCGAGGACCTGTTGAATTCACACAAAAGGCCAAAGGAGGTTAAAGATAGAACACCGACCTGACTGTGATGATGATGATGATGACGGTGGTGGTGGTGGTGGTCAGCTGGTGGGAGGTGAGGGATAAAGGAAGCTGTTTAATGTGTGTTCTATGACAGGAGAATACTGGTAGGATGAAGGCAGTGAGACATAACAACAGTAAGAGAAGAGACACATTTAAACCACAGGGACATACTCTAGACACATCACTACTCAGTTAATCATTAAAGCTGTTGGAATATTTGGTTGTAAGGGCTGGAAGGGTTGTAAGGGCTGGAAGGGTTGTGAGGGCTGGAAGGGTTGTAAGGGCTGGAAGGGTTGTAAGGGCTGGAAGGGTTGTAAGGGCTGGAAGGGTTGTAAGGGCTGGAAGGGTTGTAAGGGCTGGAAGGGTTGTAAACAATGGAGCAGAAGTGAATCAATTGGACAGCAGTAGGGGAAGGGGAGAGGATGAAGTAGTGTTTGCAGTAACACACGAGAAAGGAATTCTGAAGAGATACAATTTTCCGGCTTGTAGACCTCAAAAAGGCACGAGGTACTGTGTAGAGAGAAGGAGGCAGGGAAGATGAGGTGAGGACGATGAAGTCAATGTATAAACAGACATCGGCAACCATGAGAGTGAAGGAGGAACTATTGAAGTGTTGGAGGTGTGGGTGGCCCTTAAGCCTTCTCCTATTTATAATAACAACTGATCAGAGGGAAGTTGTGGAGGCAGGTCATCAAGATAAACATGTGTGTAGAGTGACCTAACAGCCATGGTGGTGAGTGAGGAATGGTTACACACAACACTAGTGGTATGATATCTTCCTAAGGCACTGAGTAAAAACTGAGCTGGGAGAAGATAAAGGTGTTTGTGGGTTTAGAATCGCAGGTAACAGTAAGTGACAAAGTCCTTAAGCAATGTTTTAATAGTAGGGAGGGGCAGAGCAAGACAAAAACAAGCATTGGTATGGAAAAAATAAAGGTTAGGTTAGTTTAGTTTAGGTTTTATGGGATACAAACTCAGGCGGATGAGAAGAGGCGTAATGGAGACATGAGTAAGCCAAGCTTGCAGTAATGGCTTAGGAACATAAACATAAGAAGAGAAGCTACAAGTCATAGAGAACAACTGAGGTCGGGGAAGGAAGGGATGAAACATTTTAGAAGAAATGTTAATTGGTGGTATTTTGTGGATGCAGGACTATACTGTACAGTGAGTGGCGGTGAACCTGACACACTGTGGACAGCATGGCGGACGGAAGAGGAGGGCAGAAGGAGGAGAGGCAGACTAAGAGCGAGGGAATATATTTGGTGAAAAGAAACTTGGCAGGAGCTGAAGAAATGGCGGAGGATGGATGGCAGCTGCACAGGAGTGGTCTAGATGGAGGAAATTGTGAGGCGACAGAGAGCAGTTTGTGACGGAGACTCACCAAGCTGAGGAGGCCAGAGGGAGGAGAAAAAGTTATATATATATATATATATATATATATATATATATATATATATATATATATATATATATATATATATATATATATATATATATATATCTTGATAAAATCACACGAGAAAATGGAAACAACGGAGCACCTTAGCTTTCGTCTTTATTCAAGACATCTTCAGAGGCAACTGGATTACATGGACAGAGAGAGGCTTAAATATACAGGGTGACCTTAAAAACATGAGGTCAGGTCATAATGATGACATCCACTAATCCCCACTGCGAATTCATCATTTAATAGTTTGTTATTAGTGTTCTCAAACTGTAGATCAATTCCTTTATACTGTTCAGGAAGAATACCTAATAATTGGCCAAGTTCATGATAGTGTAGAGAGCAAACTCAGGAGGTCAAGTCGGTAGTGTAATTCTTCTCAGGGATACAACACCACAACGCTTCGTTACTAACGTTATATTGTCAAGTGTAAAGAGATACATCAAGGTCCAGGTTTACTTACAAACAACAACGACCAAGAGACAAAAGTGTTGACCAATGATAGACTAAAGAAGTGGGGAGGGGGATCTGACCAGTGATAACTCGATGCCTTAGGCAGAGCTCATCACCTCTACCATTGGACTGGTTGTGAGAGGACACGTAACAGATCAAAGGCATATTTAGGCCCGGTCGCTTGGCAGTCTGTTTAGGTTAAAAGATGTTATTCCTGAGGACTTACAGGCATGTGTAATCTATAAATATTAGTACTACCGCTGTAAGGTAGAGTATATTGGTAAATAGAAACACCAAGTAAAGGTACGCATCTCTGAACATAAAGACATGTCTATTACAACAACCCGGCAACTCAGTAATACAACGGCCCGCGGCCCCAAACACTGATTACCACCACTCACCTCCACCCATGAACAGTTGGCACCACACCTACAGACCTCCCGGTAATGGAGTCTCTTAGTAAGCAGAGAGACCTTGTGTTTCTAAAGTAAATTTCCTGGTAATATTTAAGGACAGTCGCCTGGGCTATGCAGACCACCCAAGGAAAAATCTCTAAAGAGAAGAAAACTTTTTTCTTACCTCGGGTGAAGGACGAATCAAATACTACTACTGCTACTACTACTACTACTACTATTGGGAGGGCTGGAGGCCACGTTTTTAAGAAGAAAAAACTACTACAGCTACTAGTACTACTAATAATAATAATCCTAGGTTAGGTTGGTAGGTGCTTTTGTTGGCTCGTGTGCCTCGCCAAAAAATCATGTAATATTTTTATTATGCAAATTGCAAATCCTACTTACCTGCTATCATTAATAATAATTGTTGTATTCGTTCTTTAGGAATATCATTTCTATCATCATCATCATCATCATCATTATTATTATTATTATTATTATTATTATTATTATTATAATTATTATTATGTTTCAATAATATGTCTTAAAGGTCTTAGAGGTGTAATCTAAGAAACAATTATCCTCCCAAGTTTTGGTGAATACATCGCGGAATAATTGATCCATTCATATATATTTGGGTGTTTACGTTAGAATAAGTAACTATTATCAAAAAGACTGACCATTGACCTCACATTTACACGTGAAGACCCACCGTGACGACAACTTTACAGAAGTCAGATGAGTCCCGGTTAGATATTGAACACCGAGGGAGTGATGTGAGAACGTCAGCACCACAGGTTGTTCCTGGCGGGATATTAAACTATAACTCACTCCCAGCAACATATACACCACCACGCCTCACCTGACACCTTGTCTGATATACAAACATGGTGAATATTTTCCAGAGTCTCTCCAACCTTTCATTCTGTTGTTAAACAAGGGTTTATACAGTCCTGTGATAAATACCTGTATATTCTAATATACACACACATACACATTTATACGGACATACATATATACACACATACATACAACCGACTAAACACTTACATATGTATAAACAGTTTTAATTCCTCCAGATATTATAACCGTAACACGACACAGAGCACTGTGCCTCACCTCCACCACCCAGCGACCCTCCGAACACCACCACACACACACTACCACTGTACTGCTAAAGCTCTTCAACACATACACAACCTACACACTGATAATAATATCACACAGATTATTTACACTTCTGGCAGTTTATCTCTCAAGCAGTTGTGAACAAAACTAAATGTAAAGTGTGTGGTCAGACATATGGCCACACACTTGAACACTACGTCCTCGACTGTGTGAAGATAGAACCTTTTAAGGACAGGTCCAAGCACATTGTGTGTGAAATGGCACAACACTTCATCTCTAATGACAATATAGCCGACATGATCAGATTGTGTCCACTTTTTTGCACTTAGTAGCTAAGTAAATTCCCATGTACGTATAGAACCACACACACAATGTGCTTGAATACCTCTCACGCGGATGTTAATAACAAAGTGTGCGGCCAGACATATTGCCTCACACTCCTGTGTACAGAACTAAACAAACAATGCAATTGAAGTATTCTGTAACATTCAACACCACAATATCCTGACCCCTGGGGACTGTTAAACAGATCCTTTGTGACCTCTACTCTGTAATGCGTTTGTGCTACCGCTCACAGGATAAGTATAGGTTGCACAACAAACTAGTCGCTGCACGTGGTAAAAAATTAATTCAATGTAGCATTCAGAGTACGTGTGCTTGGCAGCAAGTTTACGTGGAGCTCTGGAGCTACGCCTTTTACACTGTGCTGCTGGTGCTGGGTGGCTGAAGCAGAGATACAATAGATTCACTCAGCGGGAAGTACGAAGATGGAGTTTTGGGTTAACATTCCACTGGGTAAAATACCTCCCGACAAAATCCCACTGGAAAATTTAATATTAGAAAACCTCTTACAACAGTCCCCAAGGAAGTAAAACCCAGAGGTTAGGACAGATGATTGAAGTCGCTCTATGATCAGCTTAACTTCGTATTAGTTAGGAATTCCAGATTAATGTTAGTTATTATTATATATCTATATATTGAATAATGCGAAACATATGTCTTTTTTATGCGTAACATTCGATGGATCTCCGGTGAAAAAAAAATAGAAAAAACCCACAAACTATCATAGCTCGAGTGTGCCTGGCGACTTGCTCCTAAAAAGTATTTCCATGCAGCCAGGTGGGTGAATCTCGGCTGAATATGTACTGTACAGTATGTCTCCATTGATTATTCACCAGCAACATCTTCATTACCCAGAGACTCATCCCAAGCGTATGGTGAGAGAGAGAGAGAGAGAGAGAGAGAGAGAGAGAGAGAGAGAGAGAGAGAGAGAGAGAGAGAGAGGACTTCTACCCAAAAACTATTACCAAAACATTGACACTCACTTCATAATTATTACACATCACTGTCATTCATAGTCTTCCAGTCTCGCTATTTTTAACTCTCGCTTCTTCTATTCCCTAACATCACCCGTCCTTTACTCCGCTTCCATTTACGTCTCCCTGTCTGTCTCTCTGTCTGACGGTATACTTTGCTGAGCCTCTGTTACTGTCTCACTTTTTGGGGAGCTTATTTTAACCTGAGTAGATTCTAAATGGAAGCTTGTGTGTGGGGAGAAATTTTGAGATGAGATGAGGAGAGAAGATGGAGTGGAAGCAGAAGTGGGGAGAAGTAAATGGAAGGATAGGAGAGATAAAGGTGAGTGAAGGAAGAAAGGAAAGAGGGACGGAAAGACTGAATGGCAAAAGAAAGGCAGGAGGGAAAGATTGAAGGAAGGAAGGAAGGAATGAAGGGCGAACAGACTGAAGAATGAAAGGAAGGAGGAAGAGGTGTATATTTTGCTTTATGAAACACGAAAAACGTATAAGGAAACAGAAAGAAGAGCTGATGAAAGAAGAGAAAATAAAGCAAAGATAGAGGTGGGGGAATGAGGAGAGGAAGAGAGCGTATATTCATATGATATGGAAAGATAAAAGAACAGATGAAAGGAGAGAGAGGAAGGAGGAAAGAATCAAGGGAGAGATAGAAAAGGGGAGAGGAAGAAAGAAATAATATTTAGAGAATATGAAGTAAGAGTAATGAAAACATGAGATAACTGTAAAAGGAAAAATAGAGAAAAAAATTGAGGAGGTGGGATTAGAGTATACGCAGCGAGGAAGAGAGAGAATGAAGGGGAGGAGAAAAAGAAGAAGAGAAGAAGGACAAAATAAGATAATAACTTAACAATAATGAGAATACGAAAGATTATTTTAATTCCGGAACCTTAGATAAACAATATCTCTACAACGACCTTCACCACAGCTAAGAAAGATAACAGAGGTCTTCTTATCTTCAGGTCAGAGGATCAGTCTTAAGCATCAGGTCGTACATCCGGTCGTTCCTTACAAATCAAAGAGACAGTCTTAGTATTAACAGTTAGTCTGAGTCATGTGTTCCTAACCACGGAGGAAAATAACCTACATGGTATAGTTAACATGAAAACACTCAGCCACTTTACATAAAATATACCAAATAATAATTTTTGTTGTTGGGATTATTATTATTCGTCATTAAAGATTAACCCGAAGTTCACTGATGGATTAACTGTTGTGGTTTAAAGAGATAGTTAATCTTGATCATAAACTGGTGTTCTTTCATAACTGGTGTATTAAATCTTTCTTACTGAGTGATCTGAATTATGACACTAGTGGGTAAAGTATAATGAACTATATAAGGATTTGGCATGTAAACACACACACACACACACACACACACACTATTATCCTAAGTCACACAACACAAACAATGCAAAACGAACATAAAAAGTAATTCTACGATACGTATAGAGAAAATATATGAAGACTTGAGAGAAAGCAATAGACCGGAGCACAGTACTGGAGCAGGTGAGGAGCAGGTGGAGCAGGTGAGGAGCAGGTGAGGAGCAGGTGGAGCAGGTGAGGAGCAGGTGGAGCAGGTGAGGAGCAGGTGAGGAGCAGGTGGAAAGAGACGTGATGGACCAGAGGCTTTAGTGGGGTTATTTTTCACTACTGTCTCCATCACTCTCCCCCTCTCTCTTTCTCTCTCCCTCTATCACTCCTCTCTACATCACTGTCTTATGCCTCCATCACTTCCCTCCCTCCCTCCGTTATTCTCTTCCCTCCATCAATCTCTCTCTCTCTCTCTCTCTCTCTCTCTCTCTCTCTCAGCCGAGGATATTCACCCCTAAAACATTGACCTTACATCGTCTGCTGTGTTTTTCCTTGTGCATAAATCTCAATTTGCCATCAGCTGGTTTAATGGTTTATTCCGTTGGTTTAATGGTTTATTCCGTTGGTTTAATGGTTTATTCCGTTGGTTTAATGGTTTATTCCGTTGGTTTAATGGTTTATTCCGTTGGTTTAATGGTTTATTCCGTTGGTTTAATGGTTTATTCCGTTGGTTTAATGGTTTATTCCGTTGGTTTAAAGGTTTATTCCGTTGGTTTAATGCTTTATTTCGTTGGTTTAATGATTTATTACATCGGTTTATTGAGCTGGTTTAATGGTTTGTTACATGACACACAAAACAAGAAACACGTAACAAGGAGCACGTAACAAGGAGCACGTAACAAGGAGCACGTAACAAGGAGCACATAACATGAAGTACTTATAAAACGTTAGTCAGTGTTATAGCTGTGTTGTATGGTTAGGTTAGGTCAATAACATGTATAAAGCTAAGGTATATTTAAGACAGTTGTGGGCAAGAGCTCAGAGCCACAGTGTTAAGTTTTACACGTGGATGCTTGTCTGAACTTCTTAGCTGGGGTGGAGGGAGTCGACTGCTGCTTCTTGTGTTAGGTTAGGACACCTTCAAGGCTATCAGCTAGATGGTGTTAGGGGGTGTCTAGGCTGCCACTAAGGGGGGGAGAGGGGGGGGGTGTTAACTTGGACAGACACAAGTACAAGGCATTAAGTGGGACGAAAGGTAAGATGAGGTAGTGATGTTTTCTGAGCCAGGTAGGTTATGTTATGGACTATAGTATTGAGGGTATGATAAATTATGTTTATCTCCCTTCCTCTCTCTCTCTCTTTCTCCATCACTTTCCCTTCTTCCCTCCATCTCTTCCTATATCACTTTCCCTCCTTCTCTCTCTCTCTCTCTCTCTCTCTCTCTCTCTCTCTCTCCATCACTCTCCTTCTCCTCCCTTCCTTCTCTCTTCCTTCACCACTCTTCCTCTCTCTCTCTTTCTCCGTTCAACACACAGACACACTCTCCCCGTCTCTCTCTGTGCTAAAGTCTAAACAACAAACATTCACACATTTCCCTCAAACCTATACTAACAAATTACTACCTAGAGAGTCACATTCACCCATATCACATTGACTTATTGTAAACACACGTTGACCACTAAGACACTCTGCCAGTCAGCTGACCAAGGGTAAACGTTTGTATTTGACCGTGTCTCTCCCTGGCATGTATCAGCTGGTCATAGGTAAACAAACACATGCATGCTCACCTGCGTCTGTCAATCAGGTAAATGAAGGTAAACACGCAAGCAGAATACCACTTGACTGTCATAATACAAGATTATATAGCAGGAACTATCCATCTACACACACACACACACACACACACACACATTACCACGTGTCTCTGATGCTTCACTGATCCAAACTAAATAAACACACGCGTGAGTAACTTAGCTTTGTCAGTCAGGTGTGCCAAGGTAAACACGCGCAATCAGAATACCATTTGATTGTCAGAACTCTGCTATGGTGCAATTAATACAGCCTATTCACACGTATACACACACACACACACACACACACACACACACACACACACACAAAGGGGACCTTCATTCCAACACTATGAATAGTCATAATCAATTTACACACCTGATTCGCTCATCTCTCGTTCAATATTACTGTCTTCCTCCTTCTCTTCCATATCCATCTTCTCTCTTATGTCTGCCATTCACCTTTCTCTTTTCTTAGTACTCAGCTTTCCCGTTTTCTTTAATTTTCACCTATTCCTCCTTTTCAATATTAAGACACCAACATAAGCAGTTATTTCCCGACTGAGACACTGACAATATATGTTCCTATTTCTCCACATGAGGTCACGGGGAATAATAGAAATAAGCTCTGTTATAGAAGCCCATATAGACTACATAATGTGTGGATGTGGGTGTGGGTGTGGGTACAACACACTGGAGAATCGTACACACACGGGGATGTAACCACTGAGATATGATGCTGAATTTCCTTAAGACGAGTCATTTTTTCCCCTGGCAAAATGCTCTCTGGTGTGTGTGTGTGTGTGTGTGTGCAAGTACTATCAATTAATCATAGTTTCTTCTCCTATTATTATTATTTATTATTATCTAATAGGTAAAAATATGAGCTTATGTTATCCCAGTACCAAGCTTTTAACCAATCAGTAATCAACAAACAATTTAACAATCCTCCAATATTATAAAACCAATCCCCAAACACACATACACCAGACCCAATCTTTCCAACATACGGTATCTTATACCTTATCTCCCCAGGCTTCCAAAATCAAGAATCCTATTACCCAGTATGACAGAACCAATCCTTCCAGTCGCCATAATTCAATGAAAATTCTCAAAATTCGCGTGATTTTCCAATACTATTTACCTTTTACCTGTGTCTTATAATCCAATTAACATATATTATTATTTCATACATTCATGAACCATTTTTCCCATGTAGATCATATATTGGATGATCGAAAAGTCTCTGTGCACTTACAATAATTAAGAGTAGGGTTATTTACCTTGTTCTACATACAGTTACAGATATCACAGGTGCACAGAGACTTTTAAATCATCCTTTATCTTAGAATTGTTTGACTTATTATGTTTAGGAACGTGCATAATTTTTCTTAATATATTTTTTTACTGTTAGTGGATGGATGGCGTAGTCGATAACAATGGCACGTATAGAGCTGCCGGCGCAATAAGGAATATTTTCAACATCCTGCACAAAAGTCCAATAAAAAACAATCCATTTCTAGTATTCCATTTCACCGATATAATCCCTCCTCCATTATAAATGTCAAAAATAGATTTTACCCAGAATTCCATATTCCAATACAGACTTTTCAGCATCATTTGGCCTCAGCTCGTGATTTTTATTCCATTTTTCTATCAATAGAATTTATATAACAACATCAGCTACAAAAAAAAAAAGTCTTCTTTCCAGTTACTTTTTTTCTTCTTCTAGATTTAGTTTATTCAACACAAGTTATACAGAACCAGGGGGATAATTCAATATATTTCCCAGTACACTTTCTTCATTGTAAATAAACTTCCTTAAAAACTACAATAAAAAAATAACAATGAATTCCTATTATTATACAGAATGAATAAACTTCCCTAAAAACTACACTCGAAAAATTCCACCAAGTTGCACCATTATTAAACACACAAAAAAAAATTCTAGTCATACATCCAGCACCACATCCAGCACCACATCCAGCACCACATCCAGCACCACATACAGCGCCACATTCTCAAGAAAGAATTACACCACACAAACTACACCCATAAACAAACAGTCTCTCCTCCTGGTCATATTCAGAGAAGAGTTCCAACACCGTATGACTCCCGTGTGTATTACCTTCGTCACCCCTCATAACCACAGTAAGAATTCTCTCTCTCTCTCTCTCTCTCTCTCTCTCTCTCTCTCTCTCTCTCTCTCTCTCTCTCACAAACCTTAGGGAATCAAAACCTCTTCGTATTTTCCGTATTTTCCTAAACATACCAAAAGACACTAGACAGCAAGGGGGGCTCTTCAGTGATGGAAAGAAAGAAAGAAAAAAAGAAAGAAAGAAAGAAAGAAAGAACTATCCTACAGGAAAGACGATTGGGATGAGGCTGGCATGTGACGGTAGAGAGGAACACTAGTAAAAGTGACATGAGGACTGGTCGTGGTTAACGTGACAATGGGTGTAGAGTATAAGGGAGTTCCCACGGGAGTTGGGTGGGATTGGGGGAACAGGGGAATGAAATAGGATAGCGGGTGTAGTCGTGTCTGTAGCTGTGGAGAGAGAGAGAGAGAGAGAGAGAGAGAGAGAGAGAGAGAGAGAGAGAGAGAGAGAGAGAGAGATGAATGGGATTACTGGTAGGGGATGTGGGATGACGTTTAAGGGCTGGGGAGTGTTAGAGAGGGCTGTTAAGGGCTGGGGAGTGTTAGAGAGGGCTGTTAAGGGCTGGGGAGTGTTAGAGAGGGCTGTTAAGGGCTGGGGAGTGTTAGAGAGGGCTGTTAAGGGCTGGGGAGTGTTGGAGAGGGCTGTTAAGGGCTGGGGAGTGTTAGAGTGGGCTGTTAAGGGCTGGGGAGTGTTGGAGAGGGCTGTTAAGGGCTGGGGAGTGTTGGAGAGGGCTGTTTAGGGCTGGGGAGTGTTAGAGTGGGCTGTTAAGGGCTGGGGAGTGTTGGAGAGGGCTGTTAAGGGCTGGGGAGTGTTGGAGAGGGCTGTTAAGGGCTGGGGAGTGTTGGAGAGGGCTGGTGTTAGAGGGCTGTGGCGGATGTGGGAGGGCTGTTAGGCTGGAGTGGGAGGGCTGTTAAGGGCTGGGAAGTGTTGGGAGGGCTGTTAAGGGCTGGGAAGTGTTGGGAGGGCTGTTAAGGGCTGGGAAGTGTTGGGGAGGGCTGTTAAGGGCTGGGGAAAATTCAAGGTGTTGTGGAAGACTGTGGAATATGTGGACAGGTGTGGAACATTATCTACCCATCATTCAATTATTGATCCATCTACTGTCGGTGTTCTTCTACCAGTCAGTCATCTACTGTCGGTGTTCGTCTACCAGTCAGTCATCTACTGTCTGTGTTCGTCTACCAGTCAGTCATCTACTGTCGGTGTTCGTCTACCAGTCAGTCATCTACTGTCTGTGTTCGTCTACCAGTCAGTCATCTACTGTCGGTGTTCATCTACCAGTCAGTCATCTACTGTCTGTGTTCGTCTACCAGTCAGTCATCTACTGTCGGTGTTCATCTACCAGTCAGTCATCTACTGTCTGTGTTCGTCTACCAGTCAGTCATCTACTGTCACAGGTCATCACCCAGCGAGGTACAATCTCGTTTCACAAAGGTTTCAGGGCCCGAGGGAAGAGTGGCTGACAAGGGCAAGACAAGGCTGCACTCTCCCAGAACCTAAAGTTGGGTTAAAGTTGCTCTCGTGTAGGACTGTGAGCTTTACGACAGGGGACGGCAGCAGTTGTTGTATCGGCCACTGAGGGAGGACGGTGGAATTCGTTTGTTTTCATTCTTGTGTTTACGGTGGAGGCTGAGGGCAAGTTATTGTTATCTGCTGAGTCTAAGTTTATTTATCCTTGTGAACAAATTTACTGATGATAAAATGTGACACCCACACGGATTATATTTGTTGTTTTTAGTTTATCCTACATTTCTCGGTATATATTGAAGAAGAAAATGCAAAACAAAGAAAAAGAAACGAAGTTAAATGATACTGTAGAAGAGCTCCTCAACCTACATATTGTATGTACTGTTTAATTCTCTACCTGTCATCATAACTAGACAAGTAAACTTATGTACAATAATGCCTAGACACGGGTCAACACTATTAGGGTCATACTTGAAGCATTAACAAATTTCACAATAACATCAAAATCTAGTTTGTAAATCACAACAAACGGTGGAAGATGGGAATTAAACCTGTGTTGTGATGTAAACAACTGATTAACATATTTGAAAAACATGAAATAAAACAAAAATAACTAAATTTAAAACAAAACACTACACGACTGACTAACTTATTAAAACACTTAAGCCAGTTTATGTATATTAGACGGAAATTTGGGCAATATTAAACCATAGAACTCGAAGCAACATCCAGGTGACAGAGGTGTGAGAACTACCTGTAATTTACGTGATAAAGAACCTCATTAACAGAGGATGAGGCAGACACCATTAGGCCTCTGTTTTTTTTTATCTTAATGACTGAACAAAAAAAACTAATGGATGATAGAGAGATATAAACGAATAACAGGTAACAGCGATAATAAGAAATAAAATAAGTATCACCTGAGCTATCACAGAAGAGGATCTATTTAATTATCAGTAAATATGGCGGAACAATGTGTGAGAGACTCGAGTTAATGGTGCAGAGTGAAAGGCAAGACGACTACTGTTGGGGAAACCGGGCAAGAGGGAATCTACAGACAGACAAAGAAGACACACACACACACACACACACACACACACACATTCTCTTCCTTATTAAAAAGTTCAAGCATTATTCTCAGTCATCCACCACGATATAGTACAACACAGAGCCCTCCCCATCAACACCAGTACAGAGTGTGTGTTCCCTCCTTGGTTGCCTTCAAGACACCATTCCACTGTGAGCTACCTGACGTTAACAAGACGCACGCAGCAGTCATCTAGCAGGAGCCAAGCACCATGGTAGTCTACGACACATAACACGCTACAAAATGAACCGAGACAAGATATATTCGCCCGTAAGTTTTATATATTAAGATTAAACAAAAAAAGAAGAGTAAAAGCACAACTTGTAAGAGCGTTTTGGTGTATTGAATGTCACCCGCAGCTGCGAGACTCACCGTTACTAACTTATAGTTATGGCGCTATGGAGACGCAGCCAACGATGTATACACCGTAACAGTAGTAGTAGTTATGAAGCATTAAATGAGAAGCACTGAGACCCTGTTGGCTAGTGGCTGTCTTAGTGTTTGTAGTGGTGATGGTAGTGGTGGTGGTGGTGGTTGTTGTTGCGGTGGTGGTAGTTGTTGCGGTAGTGGTGGTGGTAGTGGTGGTGGTTGTTGTTATTGCTGTGTATTGAGGTGGTGATGGTGGTAGTGGTGGTTGTTGTTTAGCAGTAATACGTGCACTGCTCTCTCTCTCTCTCTCTCTCTCTCTCTCTCTCTCTCTCTCTTCTGTGTCTAGACTGGCTACACGACACTTACTGCTGGTAAGGGAGCGAACCATCATATCTGTGGTCGTGAAAAAGTTTAGACTCTCCTAATGTTCTTTACAGCAACTCTTCCGTCCAGTTAAGGTGATAATGAACCGTGCTGGGGAGTAAAGCTCTGGTAATGAGAATAAAAGGTGATTCTGGCTGGTGTGTGTGAGAGAGGATTATGTCGGATAATTGTGGGTACTTCAGTGATGATACTGATGATATGCGTAATTACAGTTATGATAATACTACTGCTAATAGTAATGCGTATAATAATACTACTGTTAATAGTAATGCGTATAATAATAATAATAATAATAATAATAATAATAATAATAATAATAATAAAATAATAATAATAATAATAATAATAATAAAATAATAATAATAATAATAATAATAATAAAATAATAATAATAATAATAATGATAATAATAATAAACAATAATAATAATAATAATAATAATAATAAACAATAATAATAATAATAATAATAATAATAATAAAATAATAATAATAATAATAATGATAATAATAATAAACAATAATAATAATAATGATAATAATAATAATAAAATAATAATAATTCTAATAATAATAATAATAATAATAATAATAATAATAATAATAATAATAATAATAATAATAAAATAATAATAATAATAATAATAATAATAAAATAATAATAATAATAATAATAATAACAATAATAATAATAATGATAATAATAATAATAATAATAATAATATAATAATAATAATAATAATAATAATAATAATAACAATAATAATAATAATAATAATAATAAAATAATAATAATTATAATAATAATAATAATAATAAAATAATAATAATAATAATAATAATAATAATAACAATAACAATAATAATAATAATAATAATAATTATAATAATAATAAAATAATAATAATTATAATAAAAATAATAATAATAATAATAATTATAATAATAATAAAATAATAATAATAATAATAATAATAATAATAATAATAATTATAATAATAATGTTTGCTTGTATTATTTAGCTCAACAGACACACTAATATTTCCCCTAATATCATCATCCTTACATTGTCCACTGTACAGCCGTGGTCAACAGTGGGTTGGTTATTTATAATAATGCCATGACTAAAAATAATTAATAAGTTCCAGGTAATTAACTTTTTTCAATTAAGTATTTGTGAATTTATGAGTTTCGTAAAACAAAAAATATTGTAACTAAAAACACTTTCGGTAAATTATATATTTTTACGAGAGCTTAACAGAATATGATAAAGTACCTCAGGTTAGGACACACTATCGTTACCATCCAATAAAAACCAACGCTTCAGTTTACAGCTTTAAGTATGACCCTGAGCAGTAAGAATGGCATACACCCTTTTCACCCGAGTTGTATATAGACCAGTTTCTCTGTCTTGCAAAAGATTTTATATTGTAACAGCCTTTGTAACTACATCGAGTAGGATACTAGGTCTTTATATATATATATATATATATATATATATATATATATATATATATATATATATATATATATATATATATATATATATATCCAGCCACAGACCAGAGCGCCTCTTACCTAGCGAAAAATTGTGGATGTCTCAAGAAATTTCAGTATCATTTCTCAGTGGTCATATTCCCCCGTGTTTCCCTCACCCACACGTATCCTGTATGAATTTCAGCTCCAGGACACACATTTATTGTCCACCACCGTCTTGGGAAGGTGACATAGAAATACAACTTTCCTGTCCGTGTGTGTGTCCGACCGCCGGGCCATCCGTGAGTTGCTAACACAGTAAATACCACCAAATATCAATGGATTCACCACTACACTCTCTCACTTCACCACCACACTCAGTTACTCACTTCACCAGCAGTGGTCCAGGTATCAGTCCACCTGCACCACCTGCCTCAAACTTACTTCATTACAAAGTTCACCTGGAGACACCTTAATATATCAGGGCATCGCTTCTACAGCCGAGACCTGGACCTGGGATATTAGGACCTGTTTTAGGGCAATACTACTCCTTCAATTGTTCCCTGGACCTGGAAGATGACCAAAACATAAATAGGACCTGAATTTAGGTCAATAATGTTTCAGCTGTTACCCTAAACTGAAAAAAAAAACCTATAGCATTACGTCAACCAGAGTCAGGGCGTGGTTCAGAGCATAGGATTAGGGAGAAGATTAAATGTTGATTAGGAAGGTAATATCGTGATGGTGTCCGTGATGGGTGAGCTAACAAGGGTGTACATTGTCTCTTGTCTTCCTTAGTCGGATATAATTTAGCAATAGAATTAACTCTTGCTGAGGACCGGAGATTGTAAGAGAGGTGGAGGAGGAGGAGGAAGATAATAGCTCGTCTAAACACTTATTTCTCTCTCTCTCTCTCTCTCTCTCTCTCTCTCTCTCTCTCTCTCTCTCTCTCTCTCTCTCTCGGTGCAATTCGGAATAAAGATGGATCAAAACTAAAGAGACAGTGAATGTGGTGGGCCAGAGGAGGGGTGGGAGAGGTGGGGTGGGAGAGGTGATGGGTCACAGGTGGGGGTGGGAGAGGTGGTGGGTCACAGGAGGGGTGGGAGAGGTGGTGGGTCACAGGTGGGGTGGGAGAGGTGGTGGGTCACAGGGGTGGGAGAGGTGGTGGGTCACAGGTGGGGGTGGGAGAGGTGGTGGGTCACAGGTGGGGTGGGAGAGGTGGTGGGTCACAGGTGGGATGGGAGAGGCAGAAGAGAGAGGCCGTGAGTGTGGGGACGCGGGAGGTCAGAAGCTGGAGGTATTCAACAGTTTACTAAGTACTGCAGGACCCAATATCCGCTCTGGCCTGTGATGAAGCTCCACCTGAGAGAGAGAGAGAGAGAGAGAGAGAGAGAGATATAATGAACCGGGTTTAACTAGGCAATTCTTAATAGACTTTACTTGGATCTTCACATAATACCTGATTTTTCACGATATTAACTTAGTTCCCGAAGTAATTAAGAACATAAGAAAATAAGGAGTCTGCAATAGGCCGGTTGGCCTGTGCATGGCAGCTCCTGTCGAGAGTTACTACCACTCTCTATCATCCATGAATCTATCCAGCCTCCTCTTAAAACTTTCCAGCGTTCCAGCACTCACTACAAAGTTGCTAAGCTTGTTCCACTCGTTCACCACCCTATTTGTGAACCAGTTCCTTCCTATCTCCCTCCTAAACCTAAACTTATCCAACTTAAATCCTTTGCTACGAGTCCTATCCTGCTCGGATATTATAAGAACTTTATCTATATCTCCTTTAATGATTCCTTTCATCCACTTAAATACTTCCATCATATCGCCCCGCACTCTTCGTCTTTCTAGGGAATGCAAGTTTAGTTTCTTTAACCTATCTTGATATGTAAGGTTTCTAAGTCCCGAAATCATTTTTGTCGTTCTTGGTTCTGATTAAGTAACCTAGTTCTCTAAGTCATTAACCAAGTTCTCGATGAAATTAACCAAGTTCTCCAAATAAATAACGTTCATCTCCAAGTAATAGTTAATCGCTTGAGTATTTGTGTTCCTATTCCTAGACCTTGACTTGACTTGACTAGAATCAATTATTTCAAACTCTATTCGAAATCACCTGGAGAAGCACAAGTTGATCAATGATTCCCAACATGGCTTCACAAGCGGGCGTTCATGTCTAACTAATCTATTAACATTCTTTTCATCAGTTTTCGAATCGGTGGACGAGGGGCACAATTATGATGTGGTATATCTAGACTTTAGCAAAGCCTTCGACAGTCCCCCACGAAAGACTAATTAGAAAGGTAGAAGCACATGGCATCAAAGGTAATATCCTTAAATGGATTAGGGCGTGGTTACGGGACAGGAAACAGCGAGTGAGCATAAACGGCACTAAATCGCATTGGAGCAACGTCACTTGTGGAGTTCCCCAAGGCTCAGTACTTGGACCATTATTATTTATTATATTCATAAACGACATAGATATCGGCGTAGACAGCAATATAAGTAAATTTGCTGATGACACCAAAATAGGACGTGTAATTAAATCTGACGGGGACTCTGCAAAACTACAGGAAGATCTAAACAAATTTTTCGAATGGTCGGAAAAATGGCAAATGAAATTCAATGTGGACAAATGTAAAGTACTCAGTATAGGAGATGTAAACAGGGAAACCAGTTACCAGATGAACAACGATGCCATTGTGGAATCCGACTGCGGGAGAGATTTAGGAGTATTGATAAGTAGGAATCTTAAGCCAAGTAAACAATGTGTCTTTGCTCGTTACAAGGCTAATAAAGTACTTGGGTTCATACAAAGGAGTGTTAGTTACAAGACTAGCGAGGTCATCTTAAAATTATATCTAGCGCTTGTGAGACCTCACCTGGATTACGCAGTTCAGTTCTGGTCACCGTATTACAGAATGGATATAGAATCATTGGAAAGAATCCAGAGGAGAATGACAAGACTAATCCCGGGCATTAGGAACCTTGAATACAGAGACAGGTTAAAGCATCTTAATTTGTACTCCCTCGAGAGACGTAGAGTGAGGGGCGACATGATAGAGATGTATAAATGGAAGTCAGGATTAAACAAAGGGGACATTGCAAAGGTACTCAAACTATCCAACCAGGAGCGAACTCGTAACAATGGTTTTAAATTAGACAAATTTAGATTTCGGCGTGAAATAGGTAAACACTGGTTTGGAAACAGAGTAGTGGATAAATGGAACAAGTTACCAAATATCATCATTAACTCGAATACGCTGGATAGCTTCAAACATAGATTGGATGCTTATATGAGCAATAGGGGTTGGGTATAAACGGGACTGCCCAGTATGGGTCACTAGGCCCGCTGCAGTTTCCTCCATTCTTATGTTCTTATGTTGACCTGACCTGACCTGACCTCACGTCTTCAAGTCGGTCTCTTATGTCTCCACCCACCAAGATGTCGTCCACCACTTAACGACTTTTTCCTCCATTTGTTTTCATCTGACGTCAGCTTACTGTGTGTGTGTGTGTGTGTGTGTGTGTGTGTGTTCCCCACCACTGCTACACGATGAGGTTCTTGGCCAATCTTCATCCACTTTTTACCCCGATAAGAACCTAACCTCCCGAGGCCGTCTGGTGTCTGGCAGAGTTGTTACTGAAATTTGTTGGAGCTCAGATTTTTTTTTTCTTCAGGTCCCGGAAATTTCGTGGTGGTGGGAATTATTTTTGTCAGCGGATATGTTTTTCTCCTGTGTGAAGGCAAGTTGAGGTCTGAGGGTACCGGGATGGCTGGTTGTCTTGGTGGGAATAATTAATTTAGACCTTTGCTAATCCAGGAATGTCTTTAGGGGGGGGGGGCGAGGTTAGGTTAGGTTTGGTAAGGTTAAGTTAGGTTAGGTATGTATGTATGTATGTTGAGGCTATGGAATTATGTTATCTACATGTCTTGTCTTAACATGCATTAATTATTTACATTATGCCAAGTAATTATTCTCCTTTCTTATGTTATTCTCCCTTTCTTGAGGATTCTGTCTCCCTTAATCCACTGTAGAATAAAACATAGACAATAATGAAGACACAGTTGAGATGACCAGACTGTAAGAAAGATTATAATTCCATTTGTCTTTTATTTGCATATAACTGATGTTTGTTTGTGTATTTGTTGATGGATATAATTGTTTAAGTGTTTATTTGCTTTTAGTTGTTTGTATTTATTTTCTCTCTCTGTCTTTGCTTCTTCATGTCTTCCTCCCTCCCATTATCCTTGTCTGTCCTTTGTAGTCTCTCTCCTTGTCCCATTTTTGTCTTTCTCTCCCTTCTGTACCCTCTTTCTTAATCTCTCTTCCTAGTCTTAGATCTCGGCTTTACTACCTCCTCCTCCTCCTCCTCCTCCTCCTCCTCCTCGCTTCTTCCCCTTCCAACTTTTCTTCATCAACACCAAAGAAGAAAACAGTAACTCCACATCGTTTTAAAGAAGCCTCAAGAAATTATGTTGGTTATTAGTCTCTTTCTCTTCAACGTCTTCTAATTAATCTCCACCATCAGTATCATCTCCCTCACACTCTCCAACACCACCATAGTCTCCCTCACACTCTACAACACCATCATCGTCTCCCTCACACTCTCCAACACCATCATCGTCTCCCTCACACTCTCCAACACCATCAACGTCTCCCTCACACTCTCCAACACCATCATCGTCTCCCTCACACTCTCCAACACCATCAACGTCTCCCTCACACTCTCCAACACCATCATCGTCTCCCTCACACTCTCCAACACCATCATCGTTTCCCTCACACTCTCCAACACCATCATCGTCTCCCTCACACTCTCCAACACCATCATCGTCTCCCTCACACTCTCCAACACCATCAACGTCTCCCCTACACCACACAACATAATCCTTTTTGCATGTGTCTTATGAAAACACTGTTGCAGGATACACCTCCCTATAGCAGTGGCGCCACGAGTCTCTCTTGAAACCTTTACAAAACGTCTTGTCAAACAGCTGTTGGTCATAAATCCTCCCCAGATATGAGCGAGGCGAGGTTGGTATAAGTCTCCCAGGCTACATCTTAAGTTCATCTCAGTAGAATTACAAACAAGACTAAAACAGTTATTAATAAAACTTGTGTTGGCGGCCATAAAAGAGTTTGTGTTTCTTCAGCACCTCAGAGATCTTGTGACATATTGTGAGTTACAAAGACCAACATCGGGAGGAGTGACGAAGGGAGGGAGTGGTTGGAGGTGAGTAACGGAGAAAGAGAGGGAGTGGTTGGAAGTCGTCTATGGAGGGAGTATTACTCTAGTGAAGTAATAAGCGAGGGAGTATAGAGTCAGGATGAAGTAGCAGTCGAGACCTTTCCTTTTTGGATGACATTATACATTTAGTCTCAGAGTAGCTAATATATTTGAAATTCATCTTAATAACAATGTAAAACTTTTCATGGTGTATATTTTAGCCATTTTGATTTTCTGAGAATGTGGAGACTCGTTCCTGACTCTTAACAGATACAGACTGTGGGTGTATAGTGTACCAAAAAGCCCTCAACCAGACTTACTGTAGGTAAAGAACTTCTCGGACAAACAAACCAACGATGGATGGCAACTGTTCAAAAATCCCGGGGGGGGGGGGGGGATGGGGGTACTCAAAATAACTAATCGAAATTCAAGGAGAAGAGATCTGGCCAATGTAACCAGACACGCAGACAGACAGATATAACTAGTAAGGCCATCTAACTGTCGGTCTATCTGTCTGCTGGTTAAGACCCAGAAAGACTCAACGCAACTTAATTCTTCGAGTGAAAATCTCTCTCTCTCTCTCTCTCTCTCTCTCTCTCTCTCTCTCTCTCTCTCTCTCATGTCTTGTGAAGGAAGAACCTCTGGAGACAGCAAGTCTGTCTTATGTTATGCCTTCCTTCCTCTTCTCATCATTCTTCTTTCTCATTTTATGTTACATTCTTTCTTTCTTTGTCCACGGCAAAATTGTTCCTTACATAATACATTGGTTGCTTACTGCCAGGTTTACCTCCAACAACTTACTGGCGGGTTTACCTCCAACAACTTACTGGCGGGTTTACCTCCAACAACTTACTACCAGGTTTACCTCCAACAACTTACTGCCAGGTTTACCTCCAACAACTTACTACCAGGTTTACCTCCAACAACTTACTAGCAAGTTTACCTCCAACAACTTACTGCCAGGTTTACCTCCAACAACTTACTCCCTCTCACCTGCCTCTGTTTCCCATACCCTTCCTCTTTTATTATTGTCTTCCTCCCTGTTTTATCCATTTATCTCATATTACTACTCTGACAGCGGGAGTCAATACACACAGCAGGTATTGATCATTATGTTCCTTCTATATTATTCTTTACCAAACATAAATATCACAAATTACTATAACAACCCGTTAGCCATTATTTCCATGAACCTATCTACCTACTTATCTACCTCGTCTACGGACTGTTAGTAAGTTGATATGTAGAGGAGAGATCACGGTCTTTAGTCCTGACACATCTTGCTATACATATGAGTTGGTGTATGAAGAAGAAGGGTGTGTGTGTGTGTGTGGTCAACTCTTCACAAGGAAGGATAATTCTTAATATAAGTCTTTGTGGGAGAAGGTGATGTCAGCAGCAGCGGTGGTGACGTGTTCCTGTAGGAATGGTGTCAGCCAGGTGTTGCGCTGACACGTCACTAATTGGTTATTGATGAAACTCCGCCACAATATGTTGAAGAGGTGTTATTGGCGCACTCTAGTGGCCTACAGCTGTCCAGTGTGTGTGTGTGTGTGTGTGTGTGTGTGTGTGTGTGTGTGCACTACTGGTACACAAATAACGTAAACAATCAAACATTTTCAGATACCACCTGCAGTTTTTTGAGGACCTCGCTGGTAAATCGTTCTGAACCTTAATTAAAAAAAAATTAGTTTAGAGCCAAGTAACCTTATCTATCCTCATCTGTTATCATGGGAGCATTTGTATTATTACTAGTTTATATGAGACCTCGTAAACCAGCAACAAGTAGAGCGTCTGTGATGGTCGCCTCCACAACACACCGTTAACCTTCATCGATTTACAATTCCACCATTACAATATTGTGCCTCAGTGTCACCCAGTGTGTGATAGGACACTCATCTTTACACACTGGGTGTGGTGTCGTGTAGCTCGGGTCGACACATTTTACTGTACGTTAACTATGGCTGTAAAAATAAAAGGTTATCCAAATAGAGCAGAACGTTAGTTGGATCATAATATTTAATCGAACGAGTAGAGAAGTGGGGGGGGGGATGTGAGGGTGAGGGGGGGGGAGGTGGTGTGAGGGTTAGTGGCGGTAGGGAGGTGGTGTGAGGGTGTGGGAGTTGAGAGGTGTGAAGGTGAGTGGCGGTAGGAAGGTGTGAGGGTGAGTGACGGTAGAGAGGTGGTGTGAGGGTGAGTGGCGGTAGGGAGGTGGTGTGAGGGTGAGTGGCGGTAGGGAGGTGGTGTGAGGGTGAGTGGCGGTCGTGCCTACTAGATGTATTTGTCTAATAGCCAAAATAAGTCAGCTTATCCATATAACTAGCCAAGCTGGTATAATGGACTGAGGTAGCCAAGCTGATCTAGTACTAGTACTCAAAACTAGCCAGGCTCGTCTAGTAGTAATAGTAGCCCAAACTAGCCAGAGTGATCTAGTACCAGTAGCCAAATCTAACTAAACTGGTCTAGTACTTGTATCCAAAACTATCCATGCTGATCTAGTAATAGTATCCAGAACTAGACAGGCCAATCTAGCCCAAACTAGCCAGACGAAAGAACTAAGCAGCAAGCATAACAGAACACCATGAGCCTCCATTAACAGCTACACTACCTCAGAGACACCACCACCGCCTCACTGATCAAGGTGACAGACGGTGATTATACGAAAAATTCTCCTCGTAATCGGGGAGGATTTAAATTTCATCCTATTTAATTCCAGTTAATTCCACCGTATTGAATTCTATTATATATGTGTCGATTTCGGATTTATAACAGGGATTAAAAACTTATATTGAAGTTTAAATCTGGGCAAGATTTACATTTTTTTTAATATAAAAATGATTTAAAGTTATGAAAAAAATATAACTTTTACCTAAATTCTCTCAACATATGAAAATAAACTGATGCTTCTGAACACACACAAAAACAAACATAACTCATTAATCTTAAGACAGCAAAATAAACTAACAACTAATTCAATTCAACAATAAAATAAACCATAATCCTTAACAAATATATTAAGATACTAAAATAAATTCATAACTAACTATTATTAACAACACCCAAAAACATAACTACTCTCTCCTAACACAAGACGTAGATAATAACAACAAAACACAACACTCACAACACAGTCACTTCACAACATAATATTACCGGAGAAAATAACTCGACCCTTCGCGTGGGTGTTCGGTAATGTCAAACACGCGATACATCACTGAACCTTCCCCCACCACCTCTCCAATCTCCTTGTTAATCAAATAAGAGGATTATACCTGCTATTACATCCAGACCAGAGAGAGTGAAGGCGACGTGGGGGTTGTTGGTCATTGAGATCAACGGTGGTGGTGGCGGTGAGGGTAGTGATGGTGATGGTGATGGTGATGGTGGTGATGGTGGTGGTCACACAAGAGATGCGCTCCTATCTTTATCAAACTTACCTAACGTATATGTAAACTCAAACTAATAAACACCTGTACTTATATACGTGTTCCATAAACATATAATCAACCATCATACACAAGGGACAAAAAACACGATTAATTAACCCGGAAGTATGTGTTATACCTGCTGTAAATAAAGGTTGTACAGCAGACGGTAATTAAACAACATTACCTCACCTGAATTGTTTTGTTTTGCTGGGATACATAACATAAATAACCATCTTGTTATAACCCACTAAATTATACAACTCAGATGAACAAATAATGACTAGCAAATCTACGGACTTGGCGCACCCACATTCAACTACAACACCCATAATGATGGTATCTCAATATTGAACAATTTATAACTCAGTGTAGTTCAATATATAATTCAGTATACAGTAATATATATCTCGATATAAGACAGTGCAGACATCACTAACAATACATCGATTTACCCACCTGCTAATTGTTTGACTCATATAAACAAAAATAGCAAACAGTCGAGGATGAGTTGGTAAACACTCGGCTGTTTATATCCCAAGTCAACAACAATAACGTATAGTTCAGTCTAGGATGGTAAACACTTCCAGCTGACTCATGTAAACAAGAGCAACACAAAATGTACCCGTACCTGGGATGATAAAGTTGTTTACTCAAGGCAAACAGGGAACATTATACCTGGCGTTGTAAACACGACAGGTGAGTCACTATTGATATAAAACTTATATTAAACATTTTTATACCGTTATAAGAGGAAAAAATACCTCTATTATTATAATTTGTTCAGGTGTACGATGTATAACACACCGGAGAGATATATTACACCAAGGAGGAGTCACCTGGGAGAGTTTACCTCACTCAGGTGGACAAGTTCTGTTCGTCTTGACTGTCGCCTCAAGTTACTGTCACTTGGAAAGATTTACTGAGGGTTCCTGAGGGAGAATATTGTGATGTTATATAGAACAGAAGTTAAAGTCCAGTGACCAGAGAACATTGTGCGTGGCAAGACAAGTTGTAGTGCCGTCCTTCACTTACAAAAAGTTTCCCACACTTTCTGGTATACAACTTTAAAGTGTGACACAACACAGCCATTTGTTGACAACGACAGGCAGTTACGGCGGCTCATGACACTTACAATAACTTTATTGTACCAAAGGTTAGAAAACTTCCCGGCGGGACACACGGACGGTATGCCAGGAAAATAATAAAAAAAAAACTTGGCTTTTCTTGGTCTAACTTGTTCAAATAAAGTTCTCTTCTAAGATTGTGTTGTTGGCTGCGTATGTCGTTCCTGTATGATATACCTGATTGTGTATGTTTACGTACATACATACATACATATACACAACAAACATACATACAAACAACAAACATACACACAAACATACTGTTGTACTACTATTGAACAAAATATAGTTCAAATTCTCACAAAACACACACACACACACACACACACACACACACACATGGTTTCATTAAGTTCTGTCAGCAGTACAGGGGAGAGAACAGTGTTTGTTCAGTGAGTATTAAATGGATCTTGTGTCTCTTAGGAATGGTCGAGGGGAAAGGGTTTATTTTTCTCTTAATTATAACTGATATGTGTATGAGTGTGTTCATCCTTGGAGTACTGAATGTTGTGGGGAGGCGATGTTCAGTTAGGTGGTCAGCCTCGACGCTCTTACTGTTAACTGTCAACTTATGAGAACCAGATCAACTCTCAATGGTTCCTGGAATTTTGGGTGTAAGATGAAAACAATAAAAACTCAGTTCTATATTAACCTGACCTAACTAGGAGGAAAATTATACATGAGTTAATGAACCATAGAGAGATGTTACTATACCCACGCACATATGTTACTATACCCACGCACATATGTTACTATACCCACGCACATATGTTACTATACCCACGCACATATGTTACTATACCTACGCACATATGTTACTATACCCACACACATATGTTACTATACCCACGCACATATGTTACTATACCTACGCACATATGTTACTATACCCACACACATATGTTACTATACCCACGCACATATGTTACTATACCCACGCACATATGTTACTATACCCACGCACATATGTTACTATACCCACGCACATATGTTACTATACCCAAGCACATATGTTACTATACCCACGCACATATGTTACTATACCCAAGCACATATGTTACTATACCCAAGCACATATGTTACTATACCCACGCACATATGTTACTATACCCACGCACATATGTTACTATACCCACACACATATGTTACTATACCCACGCACATATGTTACTATACCCACGCACATATGTTACTATACCCACGCACATATGTTACTATACCCAAGCACATATGTTACTATACCCAAGCACATATGTTACTATACCCACGCACATATGTTACTATACCCACACACATATGTTACTATACCCACGCACATATGTTACTATACCCACACACATATGTTACTATACCCACGCACATATGTTACTATACCCACGCACATATGTTACTATACCCACGCACATATGTTACTATACCCACGCACATATGTTACTATACCCACGCACATATGTTACTATACCCACGCACATATGTTACTATACCCACGCACATATGTTACTATAATATAAAACAAATGACTTTAATAACCAGCAATAATTAAATGATTTATGAAAAAAAATGAAATAGTTCCATTTCCTTGTCTCTTCCAACCTCTCTAGAATCTTGGGATCTCTCACTCTCTCTTTCTCTCTTTGTCTGTCTGGCTGTCTCTCTCCCTCCCTCACCAGTAATATCCTGGAGATATGATCAGCATCAGTAGTTACCTAAATGCCAGAAACATATCGACCAAATTATCGCTTGGGACTCGCTATAGTAAAGACCCCTCTCTCTCTCTCTCTCTCTCTCTCTCTCTCTCTCTCTCTCATACCTAAAATTTATTTCTGTCATAACTCAATATAAATTCCTTTGTACCAACACTTCAGTACATTATCTTCAACAACAGCAAAAATATTATGAAAAATAACTAACAATACTGACAGATTAACTTTAAAGGAAATAAAATAGAGAAAATCAACGGCAATACTTAACGCCAAGTTTCCCAGTGTGTGTTAACTCGACTATTATAAAAGTTTGTATATTGCTGGAAATCTTGGTCACAACACAGGTGAAGCAGGTGAGGCCAGGTGAAGCAGGTGAGGCCAGGTGAAGCAGGTGAGGCACTTAAGTAATAAAATGTGTGGACCCAAGACGCTCACCTGTTTGGGCCACTAAATCTACACATAAACTCTTACACCTGTCCAAACATCCCGGTACATGGAACATACTGGATCTATTCTCGTTGTAGTGTTCCATTATTTGACTATTGTGTACAATGGCGAGTCAGGTCAAATGTGGTGATGGTGCTATTATGAGGATAGGTAAGGATCGATGTCATTAATGAAAGAGTTATAACTATTGTAATGTATTGTGTAAGATACTGCTCAAGGTAACTAGATCACCCTCGATTATATGTAAACATACACCCGTACAACCCCCCAGCTGCCACACACACACACACACACACACACACACACACACACACACACACACACACACACACGCGCACACACACAAAGACTATTAATCTTTTTTGTCCTCTAGGATTATGACAGCAACCAATAAGGGGATACGTTGAAGACCGTGATTGTAAACCTCTTTGTCTACGTGTGTTCTGTACGATCTGCTGCTTCTGGAGAGGGATTTGGCTCATGTCCACCTCTCTCTCTCTGTCTTTCTCTCTCTCTCTCTCCTTCCCTATATAAAGTAGCCTCGTCATTATTTTTCCAGAGATTTCGCATATTACGTTTGACATCTCCATTAGTTAGGTATATATGTATATATATATATATATATATATATATATATATATATATATATATATATATATATATATATATATATATATATATATATATGACTATATATTGATAAAATCACACGGGAAAAGGGAAACAACGGAGCACCTTAGCTTTCGTCTTTATTCAAGACATCTTGAATAAAGACGAAAGCTAAGGTGCTCCGTTGTTTCCCTTTTCCCGTGTGATTTTATCAATATATATATATATATATATATATATATATATATATATATATATATATATATATATATATATATATATAGTTTTTTTTTTTTGCCGGTATGTAAATGAATCAAAACTTAGTTAATTAAGGTTTGCATAGTATTAATAATATATCAACATGTGTACTGTATATATATAGACTCATTAATGTTGTTAGTAGTTAGCGATGTAATATTTCACATGTTGGATTCGTCAATGGTGTTTTGTTATTACCAGGATTATATAATGGTACTGTATTCGACTGCTGTAATATACCACTGCAGGTGTATTATACTATATTGGTGGGTTATATAGTTATAATATAAGGGTGGGGTTATATAATATGCGGTATTCTTCAGGCCATTAGGAACAGTCATTGATCACTGATAAGTTATTGTGTGCTATATTTTACGAACAAGTCCAAACACACACACACACACACACACACACACACACACACACACACACACACACACACACACCATGGCGTAGGTACACATCATCACACAGTTGTACACATCTTCTATAAAACCATCGAGTGACCAGCTTACAATATCCCGCTAAAACAAGCATCACCTTGAGCCACCAGTCAAAACTTTCCTCCCAAACGTCAATAGAAAACTTGCCTCTTCTGCTGCTATAATTGTATCAGTTTGTCATTATATAAACACATAAAAAAGAGATATAAAAAAGTTTCACAAAAGAGGAAAGTTTGTTACAATACATAAAAGAAAGGCATAAAATGTCCCATCGGAGTGCAGAGTTTCCCAACAATACACCAAAAGACCATAAAAGACCTTCACAATGGCCCAGAGTTGGTCAACAATATATACGACAGAGAGAGAGACAGAGAAACACATACAAACCAAAGTTACACAATGGTTGAGAATCGATGAACAGAAACGATACATCACGTCGACTCATAAAACACAAAAGACACTTGATCATAATGTTAGTGTCACTGTCATCACTCATCCATCAAACTAAAATAATTTGATAAAAAAAATGAGATAAAGTTAACTACAAGATGATGGCTGGAGACGAGGTGTGTTGTATAGGACCTAAGATGATAATGAGATCGACTTCACCTTCGTCCTCTCTCTCTCTCTCTCTCTCTCTCTCTCTCTCTCTCTCCATTAATCAACCACTTACCTATATAAACAATAAACGATAATAGTGATATATATTCTTAAGGTATAATACACGATCACAGAGAAACCTCCATATAACGAACTTATTTCTCCATATAATCCGTTAGAGGGGGTTTCACATTTAACGGACCCTCGATATAACGGACTTTTCTCTAGATATAGTTCGTTAAATAGAGGTCTCACTACATAACTACAACAGGAAGGCCACGAGCGAACACCATGTACAATAACCAATACTAACACTGGTACCTGTGTAAACAAATTCTGGTTGAATATTCATATGGTATAGATGACGCGTGTTATTATAATACTACAAACAGTCCTCAACCCAGCCTGACCGATGAGACAGTGACGACAGACAGACAGACAGACAGACAGATAGACAAGACAGAGAATAGGTCAAAGAAAGAAAGAAAGAAAGAAAGAAGGAAAGGAAGAAAGGTGAGGCAAAAAGCATTGGAGGGACAGCTTAATGGTGCTCGATTCATAATGGTGTTGAACTAATAACATTAAGGTCAATAGTTGTGAGGAAGACTGCCTAGTGGCTCTGGTTATGTGAGAAGGTTGTTATTATGAAGGTTGTTAAGTGAGGAAGACAAGGTTGTGATAGACAGATAGTTTATTTAGTGTTATGCGTCGGTGTTTATCTACCTAGTGTGTCAGTGGTCGTAAGTTCTAACTAGTGTTTCAGTGGTCGTAAGTTCTACCTACAGTTTCAGTGGTCGTAAGTTCTACCTAGTGTTTCAGTGGTCGTAAGTTCTACCTAGTGTTTCAGTGGTCGTAAGTTCTACCTAGTGTTCCTGTGGTCGTAAGATCAACCTAGTGTTTCAATGGTCGTAAGTTTTACCTAGTGTTTCAGTGGTCGTAAGTTCTACCTAGTGTTTCAATGGTCGTAAGTTCTACCTAGTGTTTCAATGGTCGTAAGTTTTACCTAGTGTGTCAGTGGTCGTAAGTTCTAGCTAGTGTGTCAGTGGTCGTAAGTTCTACCTAGAGTTTCAGTGGTCGTAAGTTCTACCTAGTGTTCCTGTGGTCGTAAGATCAACCTAGTGTTTCAATGGTCGTAAGTTCTACCTAGTGTTCCTGTGGTCGTAAGATCAACCTAGTGTTTCAATGGTCGTAAGTTCTACCTAGTGTTCCTGTGGTCGTAAGTTCAACCTTGTGTTTCAATGGTCGTAAGTTCTACCTAGTGTTCCTGTGGTCGTAAGTTCAACCTAGTGTTTCAGTGGTCGTAAGTTCAACCTAGTGTTCCTGAGGTCGTAAGTTCTACCTTCATCCCAAGACTCATTAACTCTTTTCACAGGTAGATTTAAGGTTACTGAGCCATAAATAAGATGTGTGTTAATTATCTCCAGTCTTTACCTCATTTTTTTACCTGTCTCCCTCTCCACCACCCCATAAATTCTCTTCCTTCTCACCTCTCCTTTACACTTCTTTCTCTCCCTCCTGGTCGTTTTTTTTATTCTTCTTCATCTTCTCTTCTCTTTCTCCTCCTTTCTATCTTGTTATTGTCCCCCCTTCTTCCCTGTCCTCTCCTCTTTTACATCTTATTGCCTTTCTTTCCTCTTCTCCCTCCTCCTTCTTCATCTTCTCTCCTTATCATCCTCTTGCCCCTTCTTCCTCCTCCAGGTTCCTCTTCTTCGTTCTACACCCGTCTTCTTACTCCTGCCCCATTCTCTTCCTCCTCCACCTTGGCCTCCTCCTTTTCCTCCCACCCCTTCTTCCTCCAGTACCCCTCCTCTTCCTCGAGCACCCCTCCTCTTCCTCCAGCACCCCTCCTCTTCCTCCAGCACCCCTCCTCTTCCTCCAGCACCCCTCCTCTTCCTCCAGCACCCCTCCTCCTCCTCCTCCTCCCTCTCCACAGAACAAACGAAGCACCTCAGAGGCGTATAGCAACACTAAGGCATTTAACAATAACAACAACAAGAACCACCGTCACCACCAACCACCATCACCACCACCAACCACCAGCCACCATCACCACTAACCGCCATCACCACCACCAACAACCACCATCACCACCATTCTTTATTACCCTCTTGAAGTTGCTCCTCCAAACCTCTCCACTTTTCACTTTTTAAACTCTGCTTTTTGTAGGATAATCATTTTACTTTAGTTCTTTACTCACATGTAGTAGACTCTTATGGTGATATATAATTTACACTTATGCTCACATATACTCATCATGCTCACACATACAAGTCTACACACGCACAAATTTGCTTGTCATATCCGAAGCGTCAGATACTTTGAAAGTTAGGTTCGAAACTTTGAAGATAATAATTTATGAGAATTTTGGTCGTTCATTTCGAGTACTAATAAATATAAGTAACATTCTAAATAATTCTTGTGATTTGGGAACACGGAGAACAGTTAAAGATACATAACAATTAACAAACCCGGGTGTACTCCGCCAAGTGTTCAGTGTGGCTCAATGGATGCTGAACGGAACAGAAATAGAGAATATGTTTTCAGAGAGAAATGCTTATTACGATTCCGAGGCTCATGATCCTTTGATAACCGTAATATCTCTGTTGTTGTCATACTTCACCGGGATGATATTATCCTCAGGCGGAACAAACACGTCCGCCTCCACCACTTGAAAGTCAAATCTGTACGCCCCAGGATCCCTGTTCAACACTTGACGTAGTTCTTGAGCTTATATACTCTTTTATGATGGCGTCCCTTGTGGGGATTTATACTTTCTACAATGCGTTAACCTAGTTGGCATTATTTAACATGTATGCCTGGGGTCTATAAACATGCACAGCCACCCAGTTGACTTTGTTTGCACAGTAAGGCTGGCGTGTACGCAAGTCATCACTCCAGTTAAAGCTTTTTATTCCGCAGGTCTCACATACAGCATACTAATCAGGGATATACACGTGACCGCAAAACCTAATTTCTTCATATCAGAGAGAGTGAAAATAGCTAGTTGTCTGTCACAGCGCTAAATAAAGTTGGAAAAAGAAGATAATTTATGCTTGTGAGGACATCTGCTGGACTAACTATGAACATGTGCATCACCAAATGTAAACATGATGGCTTATTGGCAGCGATGATGGAACAGGACCGTAAACACAGTAAGAGGATTAAAGAATATATGAAAATAATACTAATTTCCGAGTGTTCGTTAACTGTTGACTCTAATGACGTACATTATGAATAAATAGTTAAATTATTACGTTGTACATTAGGGGGGGGAAAATGTAATTTCCTAAAGTCCTCTGGAAGTCGTCGCTTAAGCTTCCTCACAAACACTGACATTCTCTGTTAACATGACATCGTTCTATATGACAACCTGTTTGTTTATATCATATTAATAGCACCGCCTGGCACCGCCTCTCTCCTGCAACCTGGTTTTATTACCTTACTTTTATTCTGATCTTAAAATCTCTCGTTTTCTTTTACTTCTTCCCACCCACCCCCCTTTTATGCTATTAATTTTACATTTATCTTTATTTTTTGTAACGTCATCCACTTTCTTTCAGTTATCCAGCGATTGTGTTCATCTCTCTCTCTCTCTCTCTCTCTCTCTCTCTCTCTCTCTCTCTCTCTCCTCGCTGTTGCTCAAATCCTCGATAACTTGATCACCGATAGAGCGAAGGCTTCATCTCCGGCCAGAGGTCGTGTTGTTATCACAGCCATAGCCAGCCACTCCAACCACTCCAGTTACAGCCACTCCATCCACAGCCACCCAACCACAGCACCACACTCAACACCACCACAGTATCACCACAGCCAACATCACCATAATACAACAACAGCCATCACTACAACAGTATTACCAAAGCCACCCCAACCACAGCACCATAGCCACCCTAACCACAGCCACTTCAACCACAGTGCCACAGCCACGTCAACCACAGCGCCACAGCCACTTCAACCGCAGTGCCACAGCATCTACGGATTAATAGAGTAAGGCGTTGACCTGAACCTTCCAATTTCCGGGAGACAAATGCCACAGTGAGCAGGTCCTGTATATAATGAGGCTGGTGTGAGTAGAAGCCAGCTGTATAGAGACAAGCAGGAGGCAGGTATGTAGAGAGAAGCAGGTAGGTGTGTGGACCAAGTAGGTGTATAATGAGGCAGGTGTGGAGACCAAGTAGGTGTATAATGAGACAGGTGTGTGGACCGACTAATGAGTTACATCAACACAAGTATCAAATCAAGACAACAAGACAGGTAATGTATACTTTTTTTACGTTGAAAGTGTCATCAATTACAGGTAAGATAATTTCCCAATGAGATTATAATACAGGTAGATCTTAATTAATAATAAACGTATGTATACAGGTACAGTAATTCTTATATTTCCTCTACATTTTACCTCTGTCTAAGTCTATTGTGTTTCTTTCTCTAGTTCTTTCTTTCTCCCTCTATCCCACTATGACTCTCTCTCTTTCTCTCTTTCTCTCTATCTCTATCCTATTGTTAGCTGCAACTTTTTTTGAATTTGCGCAAAACCTTCCCAAAGTGAAACGTCCAAATCGGTTTTTTCAGACACTTTTTCACCGCGTTGGTGTAGCCTGTGTTCAAATATTATTGGAATTCGTACCGTAAAAAAATAAACACATCGTAAACTATTGAAAAAAAAAAGAAGACTGTGATAACATTATTGTTTTGCATCGTGGGAAGAAAAAATATTATAGAAAGTAAATGACAATATTTATTTAAGAGAGACTGAATTATTTTATCTAATTTGTTTACTTTGAGTTAGATAATTTTACAGTTCCTCTCTTTCTGTGTCTCTTCCTCCATCTTCTTTCCCTGACATCCCCTCCCACATCTTACAACCACGTTTAGTGATTATTCTCTCTCTCTCTCTCTCTCTCTCTCTCTCTCTCTCTCTCTCTCTCTCTGGCACTGTGTACGACTATCCTCACTTCCGCAATTGAAAAGGTGGGGTTCAATTGGGTGGATGGGAGGATGCCTATTAGAGTGAACCAGGTCACCTTAGGACGGGAGGCGAGCGTTGTATGTACTCGTCCACTACACCCCAAAATATGAGTGTGCGTATTTACCTAACATTACAAACAAGGCAGTGAATGATAGACGACATTGGTACACACACACACACACACACACACATCAATATTAACTGAACACACGAGTACACATAACACTAGTAACTGACGCTAATTAAGTTGACCTGTTAATCTGACATGACAACCAAGCCACGGGAAATATAATGTGAAATAAAGAGTCCAGCATCCATCTTTTATTAACATGTTAGAGTGAGTCTGTTCCTATTACGTGTGTTTGCTGTTATGGCGCTGTGGTGCTGTACTGCTTTCACCTGCCTTAATCCTATTGCAGTAAATGTTGTGTTTCTCGGTGCTGAGTTACCGAGGCTGGTAGTGGTAATGTCTACCTATTGTAGGAACACATACTGCTTGCTATACCTGACCCACTATACCGATGTTGTGTTGTGTTGTGTTGTGTTGTACAGTTACTGCTGCTATGCCTGAGGTGTTTGTTAGTGCTGTGTTGCTGATGTTGTCGACTCGTGTTGCTGTCAGCTTGTTAGACACTAATTGGTATACGTGACGTGCTTGTTCCTGGTCTGGTGGCGTGTTGTTCGCTATCTGTGGTATACATCCTACATACTGTGCCGCCTCTAACACTCTTATTATCACTTTACTCAGGACAACCTTTCTTCTAGAGTTTCTTTTAAGACTCACAATGTCTCACGTAATGTTGTGTTAAATCAAAGTTGTCTTCGTATTACTTACGTCCATCCAGCCGTCACACCCAAAGCTACAACGATTGACTTACAACATATAATACAGTCCAGGCATTGATAACAGCGAATGTGTGTCGTACTGTAAATATTTTCTTTTGACTTTTAATTTGGTCATTATCATTATTATTATTATTATTGTTATTATTATTATATTGTGTTTGTTTTGTTATGATTTTTTTCATTATTATGATTGTTTTTGTTTTATCACCTTTATCATTATTATTATGATCGTCATTATTCTTCGTCATTATTTTCCTGTTACATTTGGGACGCTGTTGTGTAGTTGATTTATATATATATATATATATATATATATATATATATATATATATATATATATATATATATATATATATATATAATCACAGCGAGCATATCTATTAACGCTGCAATATTCGGTGTTGTAATATATTGGTAATTTAGCTCGTCTGCACATGTTTGAAAAAGTTACAATAAAAATTCAGTAAAGCGTTTTTGATGAATGAGAATTATGATTGTTCACGTGATGTTGTGCGTGAGTTACTACATTTTTTTTCACCAAATAATTAATGTCGAAATTGTTATTCTTTTATGTAAAATGACCACGAAAATGAGACAGGGTTGTTTTAAATTGTTTATACGAGTATTTACCTCATATGTGTAAAAGATATGTAAATATCAATCTTCTAACAACTGAACTTTCTAACACTGAGCTTACACATTCAGATTCACTCTATGTGAGTAGTCAAGGTCACCTGTGTTAGAGGTCAAGGACACCAGTGTTAGAGGTCAAGGTCACCAATGTTAGAGGTCAAGGACACCAGTGTTAGAGGTCAAGGACACCAGTGTTAGAGGTCAAGGTCACCAGTGTTAGAGGTCAAGGACACCTGTGTTTAGAGGTCAAGGTCACCTGTGTTAGAGGTCAAGGACACCAGTGTTTAGAGGTCAAGGTCACCTGTGTTTAGAGGTCAAGGACACCAGTGTTTAGAGGTCAAGGTCACCAGTGTTAGAGGTCAAGGTCACCTGTGCTTAGAGGTCAAGGTCACCTGTGTTTAGAGGTCAAGGTAATCAGTGTCAAAGGTCATTCAGTAGAACCTCCAATTTACACACAGGACTCGACACTCTACGGACAGCATTATGATCCACCGACTACAGGACCACTAAAGAAGCTTCTAAGAAACCCACCAACAACAATACACTTGGTTGACGTAGACATAAACGTTACTCACATAAGCTTTGGGAATAAATCAGGTGAGTTTATTACTTTTATTAGCCTCTTCAAAGTTTGTTTCAGATCAAGTCTCCAAACTTTGAGTATGTTGAGTTGGTAAACTTATACATAAAATTACTATAAGTCACACCAACTGTGAACTAACTTTGTACATATCTTAACCTGCAGCCTCTACTGTTAACCTCCCTATCAATATGTATTTACCTCTAATGTAACTTCAGTCTACTAATTTATAAAGATAAGAAGGCTTTGTAGGAATAAATCAGGTTATAATCCTTCCACACACACACACACACACACACACACACACACATGTCTGCTTTACAAAACTACCATTCTGGCTCTTATTCGAAAGGCTGCTGTGGGGGAGGGGAGGGCGGCACGAATGTCTGTTTTGCATACATGTGTCCGTCCGTTCGTCCGTCACCCCATGAGTTATTAAGGCTTTCGTATCCCGAGTAAACAGCACTTAATACTAACCTTATTTGATACGTGGTCACATGATACCAGGATCTATAAGAGATGATTTTTTATATTTAAATGTTTAATTCTTTTCTCTTCATATGAGAATTATTATTATTACTGCCAGTGTAATTGTTGCTATAATAATCAATACTATTATCACAAACATTGTTATTGTTATTATGATTATTATTATTATTATTACTTTTGTAGAGGTCACAATTATTCTCGTCACTGCTTCAATTTACAGTAAAAAAAAAATCAAAGCTCTCGTGTCTATTTCCGTAAACACAACTAAGTGAAGTAATTATGAATGTAGTAATTACATCGGTGAGGACGCTCCATTATGAGTAATTACCTTGACCAAACTACCAATTTGGTGGTGGTCAGATAATGAGGATATAGGTAGTCTGTCACAATGCGGAACCCAAACATTTTATTGTTTCATTTGGGATAAAATAAAATAAAAACTTAATCGAAAAAAATGCTTTTGGGAAAATCGCTTTTGGGGATTTATTGCTGAAATAATCATTGGGTTAATCTCCTATAATCCCAAAATGGCTTTAAGGTTTATTAATGTTAAGTTGGTTTTTATATTACCAAGTGTGTGAGTGTGCGTGTGAGGGTGTGCGTTTGAGTGTGTGTGTGTGTGTGTGTGTGTGTGTGTGTGTGTGCGTACAGTTGGGGATATGAAAGACAGTTTACCAGGGTTAGAAAGTATCTGGAGAAATAACATGAAGCTGGAAATAGTCTAATGATGGGACGCTATAGAAATGGAAATTATTTGAGCGATATATTCCAGTTTATGAGCAGTTAAACCGATCATTAATTACTCTGCCCCAGAATGAGAGAAAAATTCATGACCAGCCGTTACATGAACCGATGAAATTAAAACATATGATTAATTATTACCTCCATAGAACGCCCATAAAACACAATGACTGATGACCATGCGTGTTTCACCTCCCGTGTTTATGACCGAGAGACAGACATATAGACAGACACAGACATATACAGTATAACAGACATATAGACAGACACAGATATATACAGAAACAGACAGACATACAGACAGTCAGACGTCCTAAGTATCAAACTATCTAACGGACAGATCGACGTGGAGATATACACGAGGATCTGCACTACACGCGTGACAGGAACAAACTTGGCATTATCACTTGGCTTTAATAATAATAATAATAATAATAATAATAATAATAATAATAATAATAATAATATAGGCAGAGGTATACCCAGCTTTCCCACATCATGTGTGAGGGAGGGGGGGAGGTAGTGACAAAGTGATGTGGTAATTTCACTTGGTCTCCGAGAACTGCCAAATATTTCCATTTGGTTGAGGACGTCCAAGGAGTTACCAAAATAGAGCAGACATCAACCTTAATAAAATAGACGCCTACAGTTACACAGCTTAAGTTTACATAGGAGCAAAGAGGCGATTTAATTTGAGTGCATAAGTTTCTGTAATAACCAGCCAGGGAATGTTATCAACTCTAATTGTAATCCCCACTGAATCAACACTAAACCAACAGTCAAGACCTCGTATATATCCAGTACTTGTCAACAGCCAGCAACAGCGAGCAGACCTGCCACCTGACCAGCTAGTATTGTAAGTTGATAAGTGGTAAAGTGGTAAAGTAGAAGTAAGAACGTAAGTGTAAGAACCATTACGTCCCAAGTAAAAGTACCTGATCGTACTAAACCCTTAAGTCCGCCCCACCCCCTCTCACCTGCACCCAGCCCCCTCACCCTCCCCATGGACTCGACCTTTCCACCCTTCGATGAACCCAGCCACTACCAGTCCCTCACCTCTGCCACACCAAGTCGCTCCACACCTCGGTTTTGTATGAAGGTCTGAAATTAAGATGAAGTATTAGATGGCGACCTCATTAGTTCAGAGTTTCTTTAAGTTGTAATTCTCGTTGGTTCTAAACCAAGAATACTAACGTCTCTATGAGTTGATGTAGAACTATTGGAGTTACCATCTTCGGCCGGATGGAGGGACATCCCCCTAGGTCACCCCCACCTCTCTACCAGGAGAATGGTCGTCCAAACACTAAAGGTAAAACAAAATCCTTATACGGAATATTATATTGTATGAGGAGGAAGAGAGTCGGGAGACACTTCTTTAAGTTAATTAACTCGTGAATCAAGACCATTATTAAGGAAGGCGGAGCTCTATGGCGAACACATTTATTATTGTAGACCGTAAATATAACTTACTATATATAAGCTCACAGTTTAATTCCGCCATGCACACACAAACACAACCCATGAAGGAGACAATACACCAGGTGGTCGAGCTTCCTATTTGACGTAAAAGGTAAAATATTCTACCGTGGCAGCTGATATAATTAGGCTGTTTCGTCTACGGCACCAGAGCCCTGAGGGCGGGGGGCTTGTTTACATTCCAACTGTGTACAAGATAATAAGGCAGACTCAGTTGACTTAAATGGAGTGACACCAAATTAGGTAAAGTGCGTTGATGTTACTGTTGCGTTATCACATTCACCAACACGTAATGGAGGTAGGAGAGGTATATATGGGTTATTGATTCTTTAACAAGCTTATAACTGCAACACTTGAATGTATGGTGTTGTTGACCATTGTTGCTGAACTCCTTTATTTATTTAACTACAGAGACAGGAATAGTAACGCCCTAGCGACTGCCAACGTAAACACGGAGTCACTACAGGACAGGCAGAGGTCCGGTGTCCTCTGTAGTATTATTATATATTCCATTATTTCTGTATTGTTTTGTTTCCTTAGATGCTCCATTATTCAGTGGTCTGTCTGTCTGTCTGTCTGTCTGTCTGTCTGCTTCTGTCTGTATACATATATATGTATGGTTAATAAAGGAAGCAGTGGGCGGCAGCGCTGTGGGTGTAGTACCGACAGTAACACTATTAGTCACTGTGACAATATTGACACTCACACCTCCAGACCACCAGCGTGTAGCTCCTAGTGGCTGGCTGCCCAGGTGATGGTGTTCATAGACTCGTGTGTTAAGTCAGGTTCTCAGCTGCTGGTGACAAAACTTACCCACTTAAACTAGACACATAATGGACTTTAACATGATCATGAGTATTTGATTTTCCTAATAGGACATATCATGAAATTTTTAATAATTTCAAAGTATAAATTAAACACAGACTTTCCAATGGTGTTCCATTTAATTCATCTCTTAACAGCTTTATATGCATCACCTTAAGATACGACAAAAATATAAATTGTGAAAAAGAATGGAAGGATAAATTCTCACCTTAGAAGGAAACAGGTGAACGCATTTACCTGGTTTAATTAAAGAGAGAGTTAAGGGGCTATACACAGTTGGAATTTCAATGTAGTTTAGCGGGTCTGAGTTTAATAATTCTCTTCTCCATCCACAAGTTCGGCATTTCGCTTTGTCTTGTATCACTGCCGACTGTCTGTACAGAGGTCGTGTGTCTGTACAGAGGTCGTGTGTCTGTACAGAGGTCGTGTGTCTGTACAGAGGTCGTGTGTCTGTACAGTGGTCGAGTGTCTGTACAGTGGTCGTGTATATAATGTGTCTTTGGGGGTCTTTGTGTTTGTATTGTCTGTGTATTGACATATATTATGACCGTGTGTGCGCTTGTCTCTCGGTGTATAGTTAAGTCTATACGTCTGTGTATATAAGCGTCAATTTAGTATTAATTTTGTGTACGTCTGTGTGTATGTGTAGATTAGTGTGTGTGTGCGTGCCCGAGCAAGAGATCTATGGAACACTTAGGATATGTTTAAATTGGTTACGTTAGGGTTAAGTTAGACAGGATATTGTGGTCTAGTAGATGCAGAACTCGCTCTCTGTGCTAAGCGTAGCTGGTTCGGTCCCTGGGCAAAGTCGACCCAGTTGTAAATGGGTGTTTGACTGTACCAGAGGAAACGGAGGCAGTTCAATATTTATCATCACGGATTGTAACCTTTCCCATTTTATCCCAACTATGAGACCCAGATTCACATAAATTTAGGATTCCATTACACGGGTCTGGGAAGCAGAAAGTCCTTCAACAGTTCGCCTTGTCTCAACCATGAACCAATTTTTTTTCTGATTATTCCTGGCCTCTCCTAGTGTACTACCTCCTGAAACCTCTTCGTCTGAGGCCGACGGTGCACCAGGAGGTAGTGGGTGACGTCTGGAGTATCACAAACTTTCTCCACGCAAAAGGCAGCAACGTAATGAACGGTGATGGATCATTATAGGTAAAATGACGGGAGTGTTGTCGGTATATGAGAGAAGGTCGCCGGCGAGGAGAACCTGATAAACCTCGGAGTTGTATACTTGTTTCATGGAGGAGGTTGACAGATATTCTGGGGCGGCCTCCACTACCTCCTACAACCATTACCACTACCACCACTACCTTCGACCACTACCACCACTACCTTCGACCACTACCACTACCACCACTACCTCCTACAACCACTTCCATTACCACCACTACTACCACCAACCACCACCATAATCACTACCATCACCATAACCACTACCACCACCACCACCAACAACAACAACAACAACTATAGTGGTAGCAGCAGGTAGTTGGTACTCTCAGAAAACCTCAAGTTAAATCTCACCTTTCATGTAAAAATACGAGAACTGCCCTAAGGATATTTTCGCTACACCTGCATTGAAATCTGTGGTAATTAGATGCATTCTCTCCTCTCCAATTACAGGTGGAAAAACCTCATAGGAATGTTCTTAAGACACTCTAGTATTTCTTTGTATGGATAAGAAAATGACGTATCTTAGTTATCCGTTTGACCACACGACAGTTTAAGCGGCACAAGATGATTAATTTATACCAGGGGCGACTGTGGGCAAAGATGTGTCATAAGCAGTGGTCAAGGGTCAAGCGTTCTATAGAAAAACATATACTCTCCTGTCTATTGCAAGTGACAAAAAAACCCCAACTACTGTAATGAAACTCGTGCACAGAAACACACACACACACATGGTCTGGGTAAGTCGAGATAAGTCGGGTAAGTCGGGATAAGTCGGGTAAGTCGGGAATTGATTGTTTAAATTGAAGTCAACAACTCACACGCACAGGAGAACTTATCACACTGCTCACCGCTATAACATAACTTCAACACAGTCACCCGTTGTTCTAAAGACACATTCTAACACCAAGATAATGGACCTTGTTAAGTGATCCCCTAATGAATATAAACAACGGGAGAGAGGAAATTTATGCCATCTTTTTAACCCAATTGGTGTAAGGATTGGGCCTTGGTGAACACAGGTCAGGTAATAAGGAAGAAATTGTGATAAACGGAAGAAATGGAGAAAATTAAACTTAGAGAATATTGTGGAAGGAAAGATTATATGGAAAAGATATAGAAAAAAATTAAATAAATATGAAGATAAATTGTGAGAGAAAGACTGAGAGAAGAAAAGAAAAAAAACACAGAAATCTAGAAAAATACAGAACAGACAAACAGAGAGCCAAAGAGATAGACAGAGAGATATAGATAAAGGAAAGATAAAAAAAATAAATAAAAAGATCGAGGGAGGGAGGGACGGGGGGGGGGGGGGGGCGGGTATAGGCAGGGAGAAGATAAAAATGTGAACGTCTATATTTACTTTCAATTAAGGTAGTGTTTGCATCCGGTCCTGCCAGCTAAAACTCAATTAAGAGTCTCTCCTAGAAATGGCTCTACTGTCCAGTCTCTTACGAACACACTCCTCTAACAACTAAAGTATAAAAAAAAAGTCAAAAACAAGTTAAAAAAAGTTAAAAAAAAATACAATAAAAATAGGGATTAAAAATTAAAAAAAAAAGTAAAAAAATTAAGAATGCGCAAAAAAATAAAAAAATCAAGAAAATGTGTAAAAAAGTAAAAAAAATCATGAGAAAAAGTTCATAATTTACTCGGGTGATAACCGGGAATTCCTCAATGGTATAAGACTACGTGATGGGGACCCGATAATGCTCTAATATTCCCGGTAACGCCCACATCTTCCCGGTAACGCCCACATCTTCTCGGTAACGCCCCCATCTTCCCGGTAACGCCCACATCTTCCCGGTAACGCCCACATCTTCCCGGTAACGCCCACATCTTCCCGGTAACGCCCACATCTTCCCGGTAACGCCCACATCTTCTCGGTAACGCCCCCATCTTCCCGGTAACGCCCCCATCTTCCCGGTAACGCCCACATCTTCCAAACGAAGTGAACAGTAAAGATAATGATACGAGATAACATGTAAATTAAAACCTCCTTTATATCCACACAAACACACACACACACACACACACACACACACACACACACACACACACACACCAATACCCCCCAAGAAAGAAAAAAAACATAGAAGTAAAAATCTCACTGAGAACGAGGACATGAGAAAGAAAGAAAGAATAGAAGAAAACACAAGAGCCAGAGACAGTGACAGATGCATAGTAGAAGAGGGGAAGCAGTCAACGGCGAGGGGGAAGACACGAGGGGAGAGAGAGAGGCTGAGGGGCAGAGGAGAATACAAAGACGAGAATGAATAAGGGAATAGAGAAGACACCAATAATGCAGTAGTAAGGGGAGGCGATAGAGACGTGGATAAAGATGTTGGATACGTAATGGGATGATGTGGAGAGACTAAAGATGATGGGATGGGAAGGAGGTGATTAAATGGTTGGTGTAAGATGTCGAGGATAGTAGTAGTAGTAGTAGTCAAGGAGAGCCAAGGAGAGGGAAGGAAATCAGAGGAGAAAGAGAAACAGAGAGGAGAAAAGAGGAGTTTTACAAAAAGACTGAGAGGATAAAGGTGGTGGATGGTGTGTGTGTGTGTGTGTGTGTGTATGTGTGTGTGTGTGTGTGTGAGGGCGATACAAGACTCAAGGTGTGGTGGTACAACAATGGGTTAAGTTTGTGTTTACCAACTCTCTCTCTCTCTCTCTCTCTCTCTCTCTCTCATCCTCCGGCACCATAAAACACCTCCACAGCTACAACAAGGTGGGCGAATATTCGTCTGGCGTAGTTTTGAAGAATAAAGCCAGACACAGTTGATTGCCTCTGGTGGCGTTATTCTTTGCGGCAGGAACTCGCTAATTTGGGCAGGTAAACATTAATGATTGTATTTTTTTTTCATTCTTAATTTTGCAGTGTTTATATTTGTCTAGGTATTTCACGTTATGGTTTATTCATCAGACATATTCTCAGGTCTGTGTTTACTTCTCATTATCCCAGGTGTGTTGTCGGTCATTACCTGGTGGTTAACTGAGTATATCACCTGAACTGTACTGCAGTGAAGATGTAAGAGAATAAACTTAAACTAACAATTATTAATAAGAAAAATGCAAGGTAATTTACTTAAAGCATTGGAACAGAAGCTGAATACCGAAAAAAATAGAATAACATGAATTAATTATCCCACCTTCCCAACACCCCTCTACCTGTGACAGTCCCGGGTGCTATTGACCGTCCCACACAAAACTCTTTAAGCCAACATGAATAAAATTCCCCAACAACGGAACTTCTACCACAACACAAACTAAGTTTTCCCTTAATATTTCGTGATGGTAAATGCACTTAATCTTCTCTCTCCCCTTGCCAGTTCAGGAAATGGCGGTCCTTATTTCGACAGCTGAAAATAACGTTTTCCCAATGTTTACAGCAGGGAATAGTACTTTCTCTTTTCCCCCTCACTGTACACCAACCATTACATCCAGGAGGCGGCGTCCGTGTCTACACCCATAAATGAATTGTTCACTAACTTCTATAGATATTATTTTATTCACCATATGATAAATTAAAACGAATTAAACCATTATTATAAACATGATCTTGACAGCTTTACAGTGATGGTTAAACTTGTGGTATAGTTACACCGGGAAATACTGACAATAGTGTAAATAAGGCCGAGCATTTAGAGACGGTGGAGGGATGGGCCGTTCATTATCCTAGACACTTCTCACTCCACAGCACAGAGGGAGCGACAAGGTTTAACAACAAAGTTAACGTAGTGAGCTGTTGGAAGGATACAGCCACTATTTTTCACCTTTTTCTCATTCGTTGCACAAATTTAATGAATTCCATACTTCTGTGTTTTAACGATTTACATCATACTTTGTCATTCTCTCTCTCTCTCTCTCTCTGTTGATAGAGGGTGACGCTAGATAAGAAAATACATTAAAAAATTACCTTAAGACTCAGTTGTTTACTAAATATTTTACGCAGTCAAAAATATTTATGCCACACACACACACACACACACACACACATGTCCTTTCCGACACCTGCATCAGCTGTTCCATTATAACACGTGTATTACACAATATTGCTGATGAAGCTTAATTGCAGTATTTTTTTCTTCAAATTACATTTATGGAAATTAAAAACATTATTACATACAATTTATTTTTTGTGCAGAACAGATAAATGAGAGGAGACAATGGCATTGGATATCGAAACAATAATGTGCTTTCATAATTGTAATCAAATATGCGAATGAGTTGGCTGGAGAGGTGCAGTTGTCCGCTGTTGATGCTCGACAGCTTCATCAACGTTAGGTGGATACAGTTCATATTTAGTGCATGTGTTATGTGTATCGGGGATAACGCAACGACCTTACTGAAGAAATGGGAATATCATTTGTTATGTTTGTGGAATATTTTAACTATTTTGTAAAACTATTTCACTTGAGACGTCATTCGCTATGTTGCAATAATAAAGCTGTACTGTGATGGGTCGTATCTTTTATACTATTACAACAACACAACACAACTTAGTGGTTCCCAACAGTGGTGTATTTAAGAACAGCAATATTTAGTATTCTACAGCTGTGTTGTTAAGAATATTTCACCATCCATGAAAGAAAGTCAAAATATTAAGGACAATTGTTGCTATCACTGTATAAGTTATCAAACATCACAGGAACACGACACAGCGGCCCACTCGTTGTTGCACTACACCAGACACTATCCTGATATTTACATCCGCTAAGATGCGGTGCAAAACTGAAAATCGGTCCATTTGTCTTGTTCCACCGAGAAAAATGTCACATTCATCTCGCTCAGCGTCAGGAAGCTGTGATGTGTGTGTGTGTGTGTCCTACTTGTAATGATCTTAATCCATGCAGCTTAGTGCTGGTGCGCCAGGCTCTCAGAGATGATGGGATGTTTCTCCCTCTCTGTCTCTCAGGTTAAGGAGACGTCAGAAGAATTACAACACACACGGGACCACTTAATCAGGTATATCATTATTAGGTGAGCTGTACGGGGGTGAGCAGCAGTACACTGAGACACACAAGGCTCGCTACATTACCAAGAGTGGGTCCAAGACTCTGGGCGGCCTGATAGGGGCAGCGTAAATACAGCACTCTGAAAACCTCTCCTTTGGTACACCATAAGTGTAATTGTTATATTACTGTATGCATTAGAAGAACCCTATTTACATATAAAGAGCGTCATTGCCACAAGGCGACGACGAGTCCCAGAAAAAAGTAAAACATATGCGAGACAATGTGTGTGTGTGTGCGTGTGTGTGTGTGTGTGTGTGTGTGCGTGTGCGTGTGTGCGTGTGTGTGTGTGTGTGTGTGTGTGATGTTTCAGGTAATTTTGGCTGTTATGTCTGCCTCTAATGGTCAATTCTAATAGATAAACCTTTAACGAAAAATCCCTATTTTTCTTACATTTTTCTTCCTGTCACCCAGGAGCCACTCTCTCGCACGGCGCTGCCAGGCATGTGATACTCTCCTTCACGGACCATTAACTCGTATGATGCAACTGAAAACTCGACCACTATGAATGACTGTACGACACGCTAGATCAAATACCCACAAAGTGTTCACATCAACGTTGGGTTAGAGGTGAAAAATACATAAAAGAAAAGTACAACTGAAGTATACATCACTAGATACCTGCATTACTGATCACCAGGTACACATATGTATAAATAATACAGTGAATTATACACGTAAACTAGTTCCTGTTATTCTCTGACAAATATTCAACTCTCAACCATCACACGACTCCCCACCCCGGCTTCCACCTTCACATACCCCAAACACGGACATTCCTCTCCATTCCCATCCACGACCTTTAATATCTATCCCATGGTCGACTACCTCTCTGGGATAGGAACCATTACTCATACCACTCCAGGGTGATCACGCCTACAGCCGCACCAGAGACTCAAGTCATCCCTACCTGGAGTCCATTAATCACAGCACTCACTCTTAGCCTTTTACCTTCCTTAACTCTCCCGAAAACCTGAACTGCTCCAACACCTTCAACTTCCAGTGTTATTTGTCTTTATGTCCCCAGGTGGTGTAAAATGTCTCCAGGTGATGTAATATGTCTCCAGGGTGGTGTAATATGTCTCCAGGTAGTCTCCTATATTCAATACTTATTCATCTATGTGTACTTCACGCTCTGTCTCATCAGGTATTCTCAAGTAGGTAAGTCAGGGTAAATTATCTCACAGATCCCGTAGTTAAAGTTAGAATGGTCTTTTATGTGTGATTATATCGTTAATTCCCCTAAACTACTGACGCAGAACACACTCTCATATATGTGCACGTAAGAAATTTTCCCTATTACAATTACTCTTATTGATTTTTTAGTTTTCCACTTTTTTCCCAGATTTTTTCCTTTTTAAATTTCGATTTTTTATTGACTTTTTTACTTTTTTTTGTGTCCTGCTTGTGGTGAGAGAGACAAGTTCTCTTGGTCATGACAGTTACCTAGATATATACTGCTCCATTATACCAGGTTTTTTCTCACTCTAGACCAAACTAAACTATTTTATTTCGATATTTTTTTGGCGGGGGACAATCTGTTTCTACAAAATGGGGTGGCAGGAAATGTCCGCCGGGAGTTTTATTTTCCGGAAAACAATATTTATGGCTGATGAAATTCTACCTTTTGCTGAAAATACTGTGTGAGTTATATATAATGGGTGAAATATTGACTAAGTTTCTTCAGTATGGGGGTCTGGATTTTTTTTTTTTTTTTTTTTTTTAAGTAGGGAAGCTGGAAGGTTTATTTCTGGACGATAGAAGACTTTAGAAACTACAGTACTTCTACTTAAAATGTCCCCCCCCCCCCACCACCCTTCTACAATACAAAATGTTTCTTTTCATTTTTACCTCAGCGTATATGGAAGAAAACATGTGAAAAAGTTTAGAAAAATGAAAGAATAAAAAAAATACTGTTACATGAAACGAAAATAGTGAAAAGACGTTTATGAATAAGAGTCTGCAGGGAAGGATATGTTTGATGTATATGCCGGTATACATATGTACATCCACGTAACACTTGAAAGACCATCTGGTATAAAGGTTGTTAGAAATACGTTATCCCAGACGTAGAAGCTAGAAAAATATTATTAAATACAGAACTATGGAGACGTTGTGTTGTGAAAATAAAACTCGAGAAACTTTGGTCTCTAAAAAATGTTGGAAAACTGTGCGTGGAATATTAAGCTCCGGGAAATATTTGTATAATACCGTGACCTCAATTCAATTTTGTTTTCATCTTGTTTTCACTCAGGGAGGATCACCCAACAAAGCATTGCCATATTTTTTCGGATATTAATATTTCTTTAGGTGTGTGTGTGTGTGTGTGTGTGTGTGTGTGTGTGTGTGTGTGTGCGCGTATAATCACTGGGGACGAGAGAGACACACAACAATAATGGTTGATAGTAAAGTGTTTGCAGTTTGTTCAGTTGTCTTGCTTGTGAAGGGAAGTTATAGTGGGTTGTGTTGTAACAGGTGTAAACATGACCCATTTAGCTGGTGGTGGTGTTCTGGCTCACACAGGTTACATGAGGTATGAGTCACCTGGCCCCGCCGCCACCGACCTCACACAGGTAACATGAGGTATGAGTCACCTGGCCCCGCCGCCACCGACCTCACACCTGTAACATGAGGTATGAGTCACCTGGCCCCGCCGCCACCGACCTCACACAGGTAACATGAGGTATGAGTCACCTGGCCCCGCCGCCACCGACCTCACACCTGTAACATGAGGTATGAGTCACCTGGCCCCGCCGCCACCGACCTCACACACAGGTAACATGAGGTATGAGTCACCTGGCCCCGCCGCCACCGACCTCACACACAGGTAACATGAGGTATGAGTCACCTGGCCCCGCCGCCACCGACCTCACACAGGTAACATGAGGTATGAGTCACCTGGCCCCGCCGCCACCGACCTCACACACAGGTAACATGAGGTATGAGTCACCTGGCCCCGCCGCCACCTACCTCACACACAGGTAACATGAGGTATGAGTCACCTGGCCCCGCCGCCACCTACCTTACACAGGTAACATGAGGTATGAGTCACCTGGCCCCGCCGCCACCTACATCACACAGGTAACATGAGGTATGAGTCACCTGGCCCCGCCGCCACCGACCTCACACACAGGTTACCTGGCCCCGCCGCCACCTACCTCATACACAGGTACTGTTTCTCCCTTACTATCGAAATTTCTATAGACAAGTCGAGGTACATTTTTGTCTTTAGGTTGAAATTAGATACTTAACGCAGTGGAGATTCAATAAGAGAAGGGTGGATTATCGGCGAGACAGAGAACTGTTAGTATGTCTAAAGGCCAATTAGTACTGTCCAGAAGTAAAGAACATAAACATAAAAAACATATTCTTAATAAATAAGCTCACAAAACATAGGAGAATTTAATCAATAAACAAAATTAAAAAAATTATCATAAAGTGACTCACCAGTCAACCAGTTTTAATCTCCACTTATAAATGTCTTAATAATTTCATACTTTCCTTCATTTATAATAAAAATAAAAATTATCCAATATTTCAGTCAATGTAACAAGACTCTACTGAACTCCCCGTCTTACTTCATATAAACCTCGTCAGCTCTCCACCTACCAGACTCCTGCTTCACCTTTGTAACTCAATAAGCAGAGCCGGAGATGTGAGCTACTTTTATATGAAAGTGAATAGACTTTCTTGATGATCAATTTACATGAGGAATGAATTAGCGTCTTACATCAGTGTGTGTATGTGTGTGTGTGTGTGTGTGTGTGTGTGAGAACATATTTACATCAACTAAACTAGTGAACGCATCACAGGATCAGAACGCTTTGGATGAACGTGGGTGAGGTGTGAACGTGACACTCGGCCTCGCTGATGTGTGTGAACGACTCGTGGCCTCATTGTTAGAATGTCGTAAATAGCTCCAGGGGATCTTGACTTCCCTTCCTGAATGGAACAATAAAGCCGTGAGCCATTCAGGGGTGGCGAGTATTGCCCAGGGTGTAATAGTGAAGCAGCGTCTTTACTCTTAACGCAAGAAACATCATCCACCTCTTTCTTGTTTTTATTTCCTCACACCTGCCACCGGGGTAGCACAGTCACCCACAAAAGTCCTCTCGCCTCTCCTCCTGAACCACTAACCCCGGGATTCAGACTCGTGAATCCGAAGCGTTTATTGACAGAATAAACATGAGTCTACTGCTTCGTGTTCAGAGTCTGAATCTCGGGGGTTGGTGGTTCAGGAGGAGAGTCGAGAGGACTTTTGTGGGTGACTGTACCTTAAGATAGAGCTAATTTATGCAACATATTATAATGAACATAGACTGATGAAGGTATTTTCCATTATTTGGTTTAACAACTCGACGACAACAAATTGGTTTATTTATTGAAATAAAAAATAATAATAACCAAACAAGACATAATTGCAACACTTCCTCTGCTAACTACACTTTAAACTTGGTTAATTCTTGGTAAGCTCCTTAAGTCAATAGTTTCGTCTGGAAATATCGGTTAAGTTGTGTTAAAGAGTTTCTGATTCAGTATTGTAAGACGGGATTCGAATAACTTCAGTGATACAAGTTTGTGAAACGCCACCAGACACCCAGCTGTGTTCACCAATAGTTTTTACTTCAACATACACACCTGACACACACATGACCAATATATATGACTCTTAAAAATGTACAGCCACATGAAAAATACAAGTGAGACTTTAAAAATACATCTGGCACTTGAAGAAATTTACTTTTGAGTCAGGTGACATACACTTGATATTAACACACACACACACACACACACACACACATTCAGGCACTGAAACTGAAAATATTACCTTAATTAAAATCAAACAGTAGGTTTTGTTCGTCCGTGTGTGTGTGTGCGTGTGTGTGTTTTGGTTTCAATATTAGTGTGTGTTTATTTATTTACTCTCCTCTTTGTCTGTTCATCTACCTGTTGATTCTGTTTCAATTAATTTCATTAGTACATATGTCTAATTCCTGGAAACTAGAGGAGATGTTCTATTTCTCTATTTCTCCCTTTTGTTTTGATAGTTTAGTAAGTTAACTGAGATGTCTTCAGGTTAATCAATAGTATCGGAGATGATGGTGAACTGTGCAGGTAACCTCCTATGATTTACTTGTCATTAAACTGACTGCTGTGAGGTCATGAATTTGGGAAAACGAGCAATTCAGGCACATAATGTTGGATTTATTACGTGCTATTGTTGAAACTCAAGCAACTGGGGATTTTTCATCTCTCTCTCTCTCTCTCTCTCTCTCTCCTTCTGTCTCTTTTGTCCATCTGTCCATCTGTCCGTCTGTTTGTCTGTCTCAGTGGCTATCATCAACTTGAGTGAGATAAGCCATTAATAAAATATTACAAGTACTTATTAGTCATTGTTATCATGAGATCCGTTATGGTGATAATATTGTTGGAGGTAACACACACACACACACACACACACACACACACACACACACACACACACACAGAACAGCAGCAATAAAGTGATACACGACAACTTTAGCCTCAAATTTACGAGATTTACAAAAACAAATGAAAATTTTTCTTTACAATTGTCAAATATTTCTCACTCTCTCTCTCTCGTTCCTTCTCAACATTTTCCCCCTGGTGGCCACAGCTGCTGTACGTTGGCCACAGGTGGTCCATAGTAACCACAATTAGTGTACAGTGGCCACAGCTGGTGCCCTGTGGCCTCAGCTGAGCGTCACAATAAGTTAAGTTGATCGCCGTGTAGAGTTGGGAAGATTCTTGTGTAAGATACAGCCCGATGAACCAGGCTGGCCATCACACACCTGCCTGGTCCACTTCCTTGTTCTACACCACCTGAACCTCTTACTGTGGACATAGCATAACACACCTGTGCCTAACGGAGATGCGACAATATAAGATCCCCATAAGAACCAACCTTGAATAAACTTCTCATTAGTCAACGTAATAGATACAGGTAAGGCAATTTCACCTGTTTAATGTCTCGTTCCTGAAGTAAAGGTTTTAATGTATGCTCTTGGAGGTGTCTGATGGATTCTGGTTTTAATTGGTCGCTGTTTATCATCATTCGTTGTTAGAGCGTAAGTGTCAGTGAGAACCAGAGAGGTAGGTACAAAGTGGGTGTCAGGTGGTGGAGGAGCAGAGTAACACAACACAACACAACACAACACTCATGACACGCACAACACAACGCAACACAACACAACACTCATAACACAGCGCAACACTCACAACACAACACTCACAACACAATAAAACACAGCACAACCCTCACAACACTCACAACACTCACAAAGCAACACTCACAAAGCAACACTCACAACATTCAAAAACAAAACAGCTAAAACTCATTGATGATTCAGGAGAGAAGCTTGATAAATACGGTGGATGGATCGGATTAACCTCGTATACTGTACCAACACACACACACACACACATTACATACATATAAATTTCGAAACACCTCTGTGCACTCTTTTTCGTGTTCCAGGTGACTCATTTAAAAAAGCGTAGGATATAAATGTTACAAATTATTATGACATGTGTTAAGCGACTCATAAAATATAGTAATAGTCCATTTGTTGTCCTCTACCATGAACCCAGGAACAAATATTTCACTACTTTGAGGAAAACATTATATTTTCCTCTCAATTATTCTCTTTGTGTCACATTTTAACGACCTGTTTCTTATAAATAATTTCAGAAACTTTTTTGTCTTCTAATATTTTATGTCCAGTCCATATATTAATGATAAAAATGTGTAGATGAAACGCGTTAGGTGGTAGAGCACGGGTGAGACAGACAGACAGACAGACAGACAGACAGCACACACACACACACACACGGGTACTCTCTCTCAAACATTAGATAACATTAATGGTTATAAATTCTAAAAAAAATCGATCCCTTTACTCACTGGTAAAGCAGATGTCTATGTTATTTGTTACATTGGGAAGGAATTACTAACACAGCCACAAGCTACTGAAGGCAGGTAGCGTGTTGTGATCGTCCCATTGGTCGTGTTCAAATGCTCATGTTGGTGTTCATATATCATTATTTATTACCTATTACTTCATATTTCAATCAATTGTTGTAGTAAACTGATAATAACTAACTCTCCCTCCATAACTTATATTTCAATCAATTGTTGTAGTAAATTAATTATATCTATCCTTTCATAACGTAAACTCTGTAACTATATGCATAATAAGATGATAGGTAATAGTCATCCCTTCATAACATTACCTACCTTAAGTTCTAGTACCAATAACCAACAGGTAGTAATATCCCCGTGTTCATTACAGAGACAACAGCCAAGATATAGTGAACTTATTACTGAAGTTCCTGGCTGTTGGATACTAACAGTCTTCTTACCAACAGTTACAAAAACGATATGTCTTTAATATAACCCTGGAATAAGAATAAGGTTTGTGTTGATTTTTTTTCTCTTGGTGATGAAAGAAGAAATCAAACCATAATTAATTCTGACTATAACTTCCATTTAATCTCACAGGTTTGTTTGTTAAATTTCTACATAAGAGAAGACATGATACGCATCTCACTGGCTCACCTTAAGTACAAAATAAAGCTATCGGTTAAAATAGTATCGGGAAAGCAATGAGACTTTATGGTAAGTAGATACATTATCTCTTCACTTATGGCCATAAATATTTAGGTGTGAGAACCTTTGAAAACTTAACCTTGAGTTTTACTTAAGAATAAATAATGGTTTAGTGTTCTAGCAAGGTGGTGATAAATAGTCTCAGAGCCATTCATGATTATACGTAGTGGTTAACAACAACAACAACAACAACAACAACAACAACAAATACCCTTCATAAACACTGTACATCCACACATTTCACAATAAAACACAATACATCGTCTCTACAGCAAAACACACTCCAATAATAATAACAAACTAACATAAGCTGCGCCTTAATTCCAGCTCAACCTCCAGTTAATGATCTCGTTAATACCTGAGCGAGGTTAAGTGTTAACTACAGCAAAGTATAAAATACCATAAATACACCACACTATACTGAGTCTCCCTTACACTATACTCAGGCTCCCTTACACTATATCCTGGCTCCCTTACACTATATACTCAGCCTCCCTTACACTATACACCGGCTCCCTTACACTACACTCAGGCTCCCTTACACTACACTCAGCCTCCCTTACACTACACTCAGCCTCCCTTACACTACACTCAGCCTCCCTTACACTATATAAACAAGCCGTAAACACCAGAAACTATATACTGTTATTATCTTAAGGAGTTAAAGTACTCGTGTTAACTGCAAATACCTTTTACCCTGGTTAATTAAGTCAAGGTCAACACCAGGGAGAAACAAAAGACAGTGGGAAATATTCACTTAAGGTTCTTGTTGAATTATTTTATCAATTAGTTTATTTCCCTTAGTATTTTTAATTGTTTGACAGCTGTGATTATAAGAGCTGTTTGGTCCCCTATAGAGGGTGTGAGGAGACGGATTATTTACTTGTTGTGTTGTGTTGTGTTGTGTGTGTGTGTGTGTGTGTGTGTGTGGGTGTGGGTGTGTGTGTGTGTGTGTGTGTGTGTAGAGTGATGTGAGGTGAAGTGTGTGTTAAGCGTTAAGACATCAAAAACATCAACCACTACATCAACAACAATAATAACAACAACAATAACAATACCACAATAACAACGGGTCACGTCACAAGGTTCATAATGTAGTGGCAATAATGTATAGCTTTAACTTCCTCCTGTGATAAATGATTTATATGATAATGTATAAATATATTTTATTCATATATTTATTCATAATAGTAAGTTATTCACGGCACAAACTCTACTATGTGTTTAAGTATAACGTCAATGTACACGAGCTGCTAAATATTTACACAACCCGGGTCTCATCTACATAACTCGTATTTATGTATGTATGTGTGAGAGTATCAACGAGCATAAACGTGTGTGTATAAGTATGTGGTTTAAAAGGCATGAACACACACACGCACACACACACACACCACACACACACACCTCACCCACTTGAGTGAGCGAAGTCCTGTGACAGACCACATGGTGTCCCCGTGATGCTACGACACCACGTAGTGAATGAGTTGCTACAGCATCATGTGAAATTCCTCATAACACCATCTGTGAGGGAATTACTATACCACGTGATGCCCTTCATAACACCATCTGTGAGGGAATGCCATGTGATGCCCCTCATAACACCATCTGTGAGGGAATTACTACACCACGTGATGCCCTTCATAACACAATCTGTGAGGGAATTACTACACCACGTGATGCCCTTCATAACACCATCTGTGAGGGAATTACTATACCACGTGATGCCCTTCATAACACCATCTGTGAGGGAATGCCATGTGATGCCCCTCATAACACCATCTGTGAGGGAACTACTACATCATCAGGCCCCTCATAACACCATCTGTGAGGGAGTTACTATACCACGTCAAGCCCCTCATAACACCATCTGTGAGGGAATTACTACACCACGTGATGCCCTTCATAACACCATCTGTGAGGGAATTACTATACCACGTGATGCCCTTCATAACACCATCTGTGAGGGAATGCCATGTGATGCCCCTCATAACACCATCTGTGAGGGAGTTACTACACTACGTGTCTGCTGTTCAACACCTCAGCTCACATGATCTACGAGTGTAAACATTAATCTGTATGTTCACTGTATGTTCCTTCACCTTTCTCTAATGAAGGCTTTTGTTAAACCACCAATGTATGTAATAAGTCATTTATATCCAATGTATATTTTCATCCTTCGGGCTGCAGAACTTTTTCAATAAACCGTTTATTATTATTATTATTATTATTATTATTATTATTATTATTACTCACCTGGTTGAGAGAAACAAGGGTAAACAGGTGATAGATATGACGTCATAACTCACATTATTCCCAGGAGGTAGAAGAAAGTAAAGGTGTTAACCGTGATAATCCTGGTAATAGTAATGAGGTGAATAAATTCTGAATTATTAACCTCACGTAAATAATAACAAAACAAGTCAAAAATAATATACCAAATCATCTCAGGCAACAGAGATATGACATGATGACTTTGTTACAACGTTGTATAACAGGATATTAGTCTAACATAGGTATAATCCCGTTAGATGAGGCGACTGACATAACAAGATGCTAGATATAACCCAGATATATCATGGTGTTGACGAAATATATGACAGGGTGAGGATATAACACCATATTGTTCCTCTCACAATGGCACGCAAAACAAAATCCCTTTATATTATACCCAGAAGAAAAAAAATCCCAAAACCAGGAGTTAAAAAAATATACATAACGAGACACGAGACACAAGAAGCTCGTCGAGGAAAATATAAGGATGATATAAGATGAAATAAGGAGATATAGGAGGTAACAAGCTGTGAGACTGAGAGAACGATAGAGAAGAGCAACTCATATAATTTAAGGGGTTATGACAGGGGCGATGGAAGTAATTGTTGAAGGAAATATATGAGTGGTGTTGTCTTCCTCCCGTCTGTCAGGAGAGGGAAGAGAGGGGGGAGAGGGAGAGACGGGGAGAGGATGATGATGATTATTGTTAGAGGATGATGGTATTATACGAGGATGGTGATATGGTGTGGAGAAAGAGGAGGTGGTGAGAAGGATGGTGAGGTGGTGAGGGGAAGGAAGGTGAGGATGAGAAGAATGATGATGAAGGAGGAGAAGTCTGTTGATAAATGAGTACATATGACAAGAGACTAAAACAATTAACGAAAGAGAGAAGAAAACATTACAAAATACAGAAATGGGAGTTAAGAGAACAAAAAAATGGGAGAAGTGAGAGGGCAAGGTTCGCTCTGCTAAAGTTGACATATGATACGACGAGTTTTGTTATCAGGCTTGTTATAAAGGTTGAGAGTCCGGCACTAAACTGATGATGTGAGACGATAACCTGCGGACCTGCTGCTTGTAAAACACGGATTATCTCTTGGCCAGGACCTGCTGCTTGTAAAACACGGATTATCTCTTGGCTGCTTGTAAAACACGGATTATCTCTTGGCTGCTTGTAAAACACGGATTATCTCTTGGCCAGGACCTGCTGCTTGTAAAACACGGATTATCTCTTGGCCAGGACCTGCTGCTATCTCTCTCTGTCTCTCTGTCTGTCCATATTCTCTTAGCTGGATGTTACAGTACAGCATCACCACTAAGACTGCCATGGCTTGCATTAGGTAGTTCTGGCCTCTGTGAGTGTCACGGCCAGTAGTACTGGGCACAAGGAAACATTTCATCGGGACAACATTTTCTTCTTTTGCTGCAAGAAGGAGACATTTATAATAAGGTTTATTAAACAGCTAAAGGCTTGTCCAATTTACTTATTTTTTAATATGTTAATTTTCATGTTCCCTATACAACTGAACTTAGTAGAATATAAGACTCCCTGCAAGGTGTCTCTCGCTATATTATGACCACAGAGAAACAAAGTAGTCCTTATTATAAAAGATTGGCCACTTTGTTACCTAAAGTGTTCCTCTCGGGTGGTGGGGCTTATCCTCAACACTTCTAGATGAACAGAGTTTATCCCCATTATGTCTACACTGTGTTACGGAAGATAATTCTTTATACATTCTCTTCCTCTTATTCTTCAACTTTCTTCCTCTTCATTATTTTTTATTCGTTTTTTTTAATCATCTTCTTGAGACAGACTTCAGTGCCCGTTACCTTAGTATAAACACTTAGTAGGAGTTAAGTAAACCACCATAAGAGCCTCAGTTAAACATTTAAGGCCCAAATGGTCAATAGTCCTCCAGGTCACGTCGAGGATCCTAGAAAGACGTAGGTTATAACATTAAATGATCACAAACTTTTTATACCATTTACAGCACCACGACCCACGACAACGACACCCATGACCCACGACCTCGACGACGAGCTATGATCATGACCCACGACAACGATCTTTGCCCATGTCCTTATTTAATTCTCATTGTTAATTTTAATAGAGATATAGGAAAAAAACAGAGACAACAAAATAAACTACAAATACATTTTCTCAACGCCACTGAAATTTAATTGTAACGAAAGACTTTAAGATAACCAGAATGTTTCAGCTTACTCAATAACAACCAATTAAGGGCATTTAAAACGTGTACCTGTATCTTAAACATCGTCACTGTGTAGTCTTGCTGGAGTGCCGGGGTATAATTGGATTACCTGAGATATACTGAAACATTTTACGCTGGCCAGAGAGACCCACTAAAGTCTGGTAAGCGATTTATACCGTGATTTCAATTGATTATCTCTATTTCTTTTAGCCCAGGATATCTTGTAAGTCTTAGAGGCGTGTTTGTGTTTAATTGGATTTTAGTGACGAGTTTTGGGTCTGTTAGTGTGTTTGTGTACTGTATGTTATGTTGTGTGTGTATAAGGTAATTATATTCGTTTAAAGCGCTAAAATTGTCACTATATACAAAAAAACACGTGAGACAGATAGACAGATAGACACACACACACACACACACACACACACACACACACACACCACTGTCCTACTGAACGTGTAGTTCTTCTCAAGACATTATTTATCAGGTGTTAGTCTATGGGACCCACTATAGGCCCACTATGGGACCCACTATAGGCCCACTATGGGACCCACTATAGGCCCACTATGGGACCCACTATAGGCCCACTATGGGACCCACTATAGGCCCACTATGGGACCCACTATAGGCCCACTATGGGACCCACTATCACTCTCCGTCGTTTTCTATACTCATGCCTTATGTCTGGTCTTATTGGCTTCCCAAACGCCCATTCTCTTGTCTTCCACACCACGAGTCATTACCAAACCTCTATAAACCCAAATTATTCCCATTTCCTCTAAAAAATCACCAGTTATGGTCATTCTTGCTGCTTCAAGAGTCCCGCCGGATCTCTGCACCAACATTCTTATCTTCTGAAACGTAAAATGGCAAGGTAGGAATTCCTCCCTTGGGTTTGCATTAATATAGAGGTATTGAACCTAATTAATAGACGACATAACCCCGAAAATACAAAAACAAAACAAAACAAAATCGAGTTATTACTGAAAATATCTACTTATATGTAAAGGAATAATTTATCGTATATTTTAAAGAAATATTCGGTGTGTGTGTGTGTGTGTGTGTGTGTGTGTGTGTGTGTGTGTGTGTTCGGGAATCCTGGTAAAACTATCCTCATGAATTACTGGCACGAGTCCAGCTGTTCCATTGAGTGCTGCTGGTGCTGTGCTGATGCTGTTTTAGGTCGCAGCTGTTCCTTCTGTTGTAGCATTAGTATTACGGTAGAGTTTTGTTGTTGCTGTGAATAATCTGCTACTGTCCATACCTAGTTTCCTTACGTCCATTCCTGAATCTCTATCCCTCACACTTAACCTAACCTAACCCTCTCTGTCAACTCAAGCCTTAAAGAATCGCAGCCTAAAGAAAAAAAAATGCGAGAGAAAATAACTAAAATGAAAAAAAAAGTAATAAAAACTTATGAAACTAAAAACAAAAAACAAAAATGAAAGTCTGACAGATATAAGAAATTTTGTGACCCCGATGTGAGAATATTTTCACCTTGACTTGAGACCTCCACCCAGAGCGGAGGTAAACACGAACGGGGCAAGATCAACATCGTACCCGGATCCCTGAAGAAACGACAACACCACTGCAACACCAACAATAATCAGCAATACCAATAATACCACTGTAATACCATCAACACCACCACAACACCACTGTAACAACACCAACACTACTACAACACCAGCAACACTACTGCAACACCACTACCACTGAACAAACAATATCAAGAGCAACACTATAACACCTCTACCACTGAACAAACAATATCAAGAGTAACACTATAACACCACTACCACTGAACAAACAATATCAAGAGTAACACTATAACACCACTACCACTGAACAAACAATATCAAGAGCAACACTATAACACCTCTACCACTGAACAAACAATATCAAGAGCAACACTATAACACCTCTACCACTGAACAAACAATATCAAACAAGACGCCTCATAAACAGAGAAGAATGTCTCCTCCTCCTCCTGGCATCTGACAGTTAAGTTTACACAGCCTCTCCTACAATTGTCTGTTTGACCCAAGTGGTCAATAATCTTACTAAGACGCTGCCAGGTGACGCTCGTTAAGGAGGAGTGAAGAGCCTTACATCTCCTCCTTCAGTGCTAATGAAACACCTAATAGGGCAATATCAAGCATGTAAATTGTGGTGTGTTGGCCCATATATCTGAGGCTTATGGCTTATTGTGGTGTATGGCGAAGCAGCTGCATTGTTTATGTCCTTATCTCCCTCTTGAGAGTGTGTGTGTGTGTGTGTGTGTGTGTGTGTGTGTGTTGTTTTTTATCCCTACTGGTACAGAAGCCAAGAGGGATTCTCCTTTACATAGTCTTAATGTCTGACTGATCCAGGACTCCAGGACGATCTTTTCCTTTGTCGATCTGTGTGTTTCAGTACCTATGTCTGTCTGTCTGTGGATCGTCTAAGAGATATCTGTGTATTAGCCTTCCTCACTCACCATCCCCCGCCAGTCTTAAATCTATTAGACTTTATATTTTTCATCGAGTAATTATGAACTTAAGAAATTTGTATAATAATTTCTAGGTAAAGTTTTACACTCGCACTCTATAGGTTTTGTATACTATTGTACATGAACACTGCATGACGCCTGAATGTGTCATGAAGTAATCCAAGAAGTAATGTTGTTGCACATGACAGTCTTCAAGCCATTTACATCTCTTATCGCTCTGTCGTGGTTCTTGATCTGGGTCATTTTACGCGCTTTTGGTCATAAGTATGTACAATATGTCGGTAATAACACGAGAATTGTAGAAGGTCCTCAAATTGTAGGCGAGATGGGTGTTGGCAAGTGTGTGTGTGTATGTGTGTGTGTGTGTGTGTGTGTGTGTGTGTGTGTGTGTGAACTAGACAACATTAAAGTGGTAAAAGCACCACTTAAGCCTTAATGTTGTCACTAACACACAGCAAAACTGTTACGAGATGAGACAATAACGGGTGTTTGTTGCTCAGAGGTCGTGACAGTTCTGCAAACGAGAGATATAACACTGCATATAAATGTCTCATACAAGCTGAACTACGCATTGATTTTGTGGCTCAGGAAAGTCACCTCCCATACTGTACTCCACAAGAAATCCCAACCACAAGTGAAAATATCCCAATAAAACAGATGCATACATAAGACTGTGGGTTGGAAGGAGGGAAGAAAGGAGACACCAACTACCTCGACCTGGTGTTTTATTCAAGCGTTATATCCAGACACTCGCGTTATCCATTACTAGTGTGTAGGATAAACCCCCAACCTTTATCCCATCTCTCCATCATCCATGTTATTTATCCCTGTTATTGCTTCGGGAGACACTTGTACTGACACACTCAATGACACGCCTCTTCCTGCCTTACATCCACCTGAGGATATTGTTACCTAACCAATACCACTAATTCAACACAAATATTCATAGAATGTTAATGGTGCATCTCTTGTTAATGGTGCAGTTCTTGTTAATGGTACACCTCTTGTTAATGGTGCATCTCTTGTTAATGGTGCATCTCTTGTTAATGGTGTATCTCTTGTTAATGGTGCACCTCTTGTTAATGGTGCACCTCTTGTTAATGGTGCATCTCTTGTTAATGGTGCATCTCTTGTTAATGGTGCATCTCTTGTTAATGGTGCACCTCTTGTTAATGGTGCATCTCTTGTTAATGGTGCACCTCTTGTTAATGGTGCATCTCTTGTTAATGGTGCATCTCTTGTTAATGGTATATATGAATTTTATGGCGATCAGTTGAAGAGTAGATATTTTAAATTCGGGTAGGGTAGGGTAGGGTAGGGTAGGGTAGGGTAATAACAACACAAGCAGTTAATATCAATAGCAATTAATCTCAGCAGTAGGAGTTAATCACAGTAGTAGCAGTAATAGTTGATCTCAGCAGCAGTAGCAATATTTCCACGTTTACAGTGATGTTAGAAAAATGTGTGCCAAAAAATGTAGGACTTAGGGGCCCATAACACGGTATGATAGCCCCTCTTTTGCAGCGGTGGGGGAGAAATACGAGAGTAATAAAAATCGCTACCGCTTCTTGTTGACATAAAGTATACTTCCTCCTTCTCACCCTCCTCCTACTCCTTATCTTATCTCTCTCTCTCTCTCTCTCTCTCTCTCTCTCTCTCTCTCTCTCTCTCTCTCTCTTTCTCTCATGCCTGTGACTGCTACATATCCGACAAAGTTTTCACACCACCTTTGACGGGTGTATGTCAAAGTTTACCTCCCTTATTCTCTTCTGCTCTCAGTCCACGAACCACAAGCCTCGACACGTTAGGTGTGGTCCTGGCAGCACCGACTTGATGCCTTACTCAACTTTACTCGAAATTCCTAAAGAGGCTTCAACCAAATTTAACAAAGCGATACACGATGAGATACTAATCCTAACAGTTTCGAATCCTCTAACAGGGAGAGCAGGGAAAGAGAGAGAGAGAGAGAGAGAGAGAGAGAGAGAGAGAGAGAGAGAGAGAGAGAGAGAGAGAGAGAGAGAGAGACTTGAGAATACAACAATATAATCTTTACTAACAATACACAAAACAGTAATACAACTTATACATCATAACCTATGGGGATAACAGCGACTGACTTACCCTCTACACTTACACAGGGAACATAAATTACCAAATACTTACAATTATAAACACCCAGACAGACAGACAGACAGACGTACATATAAAATAAGAATCCTTTATATTGAGTTATTTCAGGGGACTAAAAAATAAACATTGATAAATATAGTAACTTCAAACATAACAAGGGATCATTAAGGCCCAATAGTCCCCTCTGGTATTTGGTTACAAGCTGAGGTAAATATGTTTTCTTCAGTTATTGTGTAGTGTTTTTTTTTTTTACTACAGTTCTTCAAAACCCAGAAAAAAAATATTGTAAGACATTTGCCAGACGAGAAAATATTCCTTGGTTCTTGAGTGTGGGAGGTACTGAAGAGGGTAACGAGGAGGGTATATCTTTTAGTGGTGGTGAGTGTGTAGTGGTGGTGTGAGTGTGTGTAGTGGTGGTGTGAGTGTGTATAGTGGTGGTGAGTGTGTAGTGGTGGTGAGTGTGTAGTGTTGGTGTGAGTGTGTAGTGGTGGTGTGAGTGTGTATAGTGGTGGTGAGTGTGTAGTGGTGGTGTGTGTAGTGGTGGTGTGTGTAGTGGTGGTGAGTGTGTAGTGGTGGTGAGTGTGTAGTGGTGGAGTGTGTAGTGGTGGTGAGTGTGTAGTGTTGGTGTGAGTGTGTAGTGGTGGTGTGTGTGTGTAGTGGTGGTGTGAGTGTGTAGTGGTGGTGAGTGTGTAGTGGTGGTGAGTGTGTAGTGGTGGTGAGTGTGTAGTGGTGGTGTGTGTAGTGGTGGTGAGTGTGTAGTGGTGGTGAGTGTGTGTAGTGGTTGTGAGAGTGTGTAGTGGTGGTGAGTGTGTGTAGTGGTGATGAGAGTGTGTATATAAACATCTCTGGATACACCTCCCCCCCCCCCTTATCAGTCTCCTTATACACAGTGAAGGAGACGAGATGATCACCGGAAAGATAAGAAGCACAAGAACAAGAACAGGAACAAGAACAAGATCAAGAAGAAGAACAACAACAATAAAAATGACACTTAATAATTAGGAGAAAGGCAAATAAAAGAGAATAAAGAGGAATATAAACAAGGAACTTCTCGTGCAGGTTGAAACACTCACAAGAAAAAGTTGTATCATTATCATCAGAAACGTGTTTGAGCTCTTTACCACTACCAACTGTGTGTGTGTGTGTGTGTGTGTGTGTGAGAGAGACACACATAACTTATATATTAATTAAAAACATATCAGTCGGAACTTAAATCGAATGTACTAAAGAAACGAAGCAAAAAAATTTAAATAGCTTATTCGGTAAAAAAGAAAAGCATTACTTATTTAAGAACATGAACAGGTGACATATTTAAAGAGTGTGGTTGTGTTGTGTTGTGTTGGGGAGATACGCAGTTGTTGGAGACAGTGAGGGAGAAAGAGAGAAATAAGGAGAGGAAGAGAAAATAAGAGAAAGACGATCGAGAGGAGTTGAAAAAATAGTAGAGGAAGGATGACGGAGAGGAAGAGAGGAAAAGAAGAGAGGTGATGAAGATGGAGATAAGCAATGTGAGAAAAAATAGTGAGAAAAGGGAAATAGAGAGAAAGAAGAGAGGGCGTTGAAGATAGAGAAAAGGAAATGAGAAAGGGACAGGAAGATACAGAGATAAAGACAGATAGAGATAAAGAGAGGAAGATACAGCTGTTTAAGAGCACTCGTTACCTGTCACACCTGACAGCATCTCTTATTAACAGTTTACCACAAGTCATTTGTCAAATTTTCGTCAACGGAATCTGACCTTATGTTCCAGTACACTTAAAATAAACCACAGTTTTCAACCCGACATCATATAGCGCAGTCACTCAAACAACTCTCTGTACTCGGGGTGATCGATGAGTTTCACAATGAACACTGTGACTCCTGTTGCCTCGGTAGGGTTGCCAAAATCCTTCATACGTTTTGTCGTATTTTTTCAACTAAATATTTTTTTAGATAGTTTTTAGTAACTGTAGAGAAAATTCATGGGAAAAGTGAACAGTTAATTAAATCATTGGTTACCAGATACTGTCATTACTGTGACGGAGGAAACTTATCCTGATAAAAGTAGTATGGCAAACACTATAATATATGAAAGACGTATTGATATAATCATATAACTTGACATATGCTCAAACGAAGCCTTTTATAACCGAAATGAACTATGAATATGTAATGTTATGATAACAGTGAAAAATATCCCAGGAAATGATCTTACCCGTCAACGTTAACCACATCAACTAGTGTATATATATATATATATATATATATATATATATATATATATATATATATATATATATATATATATATATATATATATATAATTTTGGCCATAACCCAGGAACTGTTGTCTGACCCTTGACCTATTGTTATATAACCTTTGTGAACTAACCCGCGACAACCCACACACCGTCTCTTAGCCTATGACCTCTTGATCTATGACTTGTCAAATTATATTTCAAAATTAAGCCCTCGTAGTCCCACACAGATTGACTTAACCTCTGACCTGTCCACTGAAATGTGTGCAATGACCCGGAGATAAACTCTAAAGGCTTTCACAATACTCAAGTAAACATGACCTGTTTCGCCCACTGTTGGCCTCAAAGTGGAGTCCTATTAATGGCTGTTACGTGTATAATGACGTGGTGGTCAGCTGTTTATGACGTCAACACCGTGGTGGTCAGCAGTTTATGGCGTCAACACCGTGGTGGTCAGCAGTTTATGACGTCAACACCGTGGTGGTCAGCTGTATATGACGTCAACACCGTGGTGGTCAGCTGTATATGACGTCAATACCGTGGTGGTCAGCCGTTTATGACGTCAACACCGTGGTGGTCAGCCGTTTATGACGTCAACACCGTGGTGGTCAGCAGTTTATAACGTCAACACCGTGGTGGTCAGCTGTATATGACGTCAACACCGTGGTGGTCAGCTGTATATGACGTCAACACCATGGTGGTCAGCCGTTTATGACATCAACACCGTGGTGGTCAGCTGTATACGACGTCAACACAGCGTTATTCTAGATTCCTCGCGTTAAATTTTACGAACATTTTCTTGGTGTCTGTTAATACACGCTGAACCTCATAAGCACTCAAGTGATCTAAGACAAAAATATTATTATCTGGTCAATTAAAGAGACAAAGTTTGGAGCCTCTGTGACCTACTCCCGGGGTCAGGTCAGGTCAAGTGGACAATTAAAGGAGGTGAAGACTCACAAAATGATCAACTGGATCCTAACTTAATGAAGCCCAAAATAAACTGAAGCTGATCTTTAGAAATGAGGCTCTGTTTGGATGGCTCTTCTTCCTAATAGTTCTAAGCTCTATTGGGTTACATTAGGGAAGAGCCTATCTGACCTGTAAATAGAGTCTCGGGGCCTTAAAGATGAAAATCTCAACAGAATTAGAATAAAAAAACAAAAATATATAACTTATAATTTTGTTTCAATATCCAGACAATACTTCATTACCTTCAAACACATAATAATAAGATAAACATACAAGTAAATAACACTGAAACGTTGATACCAAAAATATAATAAATATTCGTATATTTCTTATGTGACTTGAAACCAGAGAATAATATGAAGGAAAAATATCAAGGAAAAGTAACAATAAAACCATTTCTTCTTTGTCTTCCCGGGTGACGCTGGGTGACCCTCGCACAAAGAACGAGTTTATTTCATATATATAATTATTTCAATTTCATCTTGAACGTTTCTAGCCTGGTACCGTGTGATGGTCTCTCTCTCTCTCTCTCTCTCTCTCTCTCTCTCTCTCTCTCTCTCTCTCTCTCTAATTTTTTCACAATCTTTTATATCTCTCTTTCACTCTCTCTATCTCTAACTCTCTTCCATTATCTCCTTCTATAACTATCTCTCTCTATCACTCTCCCCCTGTATGCCGAGTAGACACAAACACCAATAGAATCTCTGAGCTAAACGAGATACACTTAAGTCTATTATTCTGGTCCGCCGAACCCTACATTCGGTTCATTATCCCTCTCCTATCAACAGCACTGAATCATTAGTTTGGTCCACTGAACCCTTTAGTTTGATTTATTGAACCCTTTAGTTTGATTTATTGAACCCTTTACTCTCGTCTTTTGAATCATTCGCTTTGGCCTTTCAAACTTTTTACTTTAACCTTTAGAACCTTTACTTACTTCGGTCCAGTTAATCTTTTAATATTGTGAAATTTAAACAAAACCAGGTTGTCAACATTGCAACATGAGAGTAGAGGCAGACTGGATATAGCACATTATATACTAAGTCTTCAATACACAAGGAGACACTATAGGTGGCACTGCACTCGCCCATCTCCTCTTTCTCAACTGTGAAAGTGGACCAGAAACCCTCAGTGACGGTAAGTGAGGGTGTTTACTCAGCTGACGCACCCCCCTCCCCCCCCTCTTGTAGTGATATACTGTAGACTGAATGTAACGATTTTTAACCCTTCCTCACCTCCCCAACCCCTCAAACCGCCCCCCCCCCCCGAGTCAAGATATATTTGCAAAAATGTGCAAACTACAGTTGACTTGCAATATGCAAAGAGACTCGGCAACAAAGAATATACAGAACTGTTTTACAAACCGAATGCTCACTAAACTTTCTGTAAAATATGTCCCTGACGTGTTTGTTTAAAGCCTTATATCTACATCAAAGTCTGTTAGTTTCTTTCTATCTGTTTCTTGGGTTGTAAATTTTATCAAAGTTTCAACATTACCGTAAACAAAACAGGAAAATCCAGTGAAATATTAAAGTTTAAAAATACATTGAGGATGAAGTTACTCTAACATGTCTGGCATTAATAATCATTCTATCCGACAGTTACTGTAAATTGGACCTCATTATTCAGAAGGCATTATGAACAACAATGAGTTATGTTGACCTGGAATCAAATAAATCTCACATTTCAGAAATTCAGAGCCTGGCAGCTTCAATACAACAAGTGAGAGCATTTCGAAATCCTTCACTTTTTTCCTGTGAGCTTCAGCTGTTTACATGAGGCACTGCAACTCTCATCTTCATGTGTCAACAAAATCAGCGACCAAGTTGAGCTCCTCTCTCTGAGACGATGTTCACTTCACCATCTTGGCGTAGTGGACAAACTCGCTCGCTTGTGGTCCATTCATCGACAGGTTTTGATGAGGAGAGTCTGACTGGGTAAAGAGAAGATCAAGGAGACGCCATGCATTAGAGCCACCTAATGACGTCAGAGTTGCAGTGCCATTAAAGGGGGGAAGGAAGTGATCTGCATTTTGTCATCTGGTTCAACCTTTGAGCAGAAAAGGAGCGTGTCTTTGGTCTAGAGTGAGTTAACAAACATGACTCCCAAGATGAATAATAATATACCATTAGTGGCATCTGTGTCAGTACATCTCTAATTAATGAGATTCTCCACAAGCTTCAAATCATCGACAAACAACCTTGACAAAACTGAACTTTACGTAAAAACAAGAATCTGTCGGTAAGTCATGAGGAATATATTGTATTTACCTTTATTTAACTACATGAAGTATTCTAACAACAACGACTATATTCTTAAGTGATAAATTAAATAAAATATAAATCAATTAGTCACATTACTATATTACTTAAAAAAAAAAACAGATACCCAATCAAACTAAAAAGACGAAAACTGAAATATGAAAAAAAAGGAAAACACAATAACAAAGTTGAAATTAGAAACATAAGAATAAGATTGACGCAATAAAGAAGAAGGAGAGGTAGTGATGAAGATAACAGCAGTCATCCAGCATCCTTCTCTCTCGTCTTGGGTTCTTTACTACATTTTTGTTGACATAAAAGAGACATATATGACCGTCTTGGTTATGGGGCTCCTCTCCTGGCTCTTAGGGTTGCTCTCTCTCTCTCTCTCTCTCTCTCTCTCTACCAATCCCTAATCACCACATACTCAACTTCAATCCTATTTTCCCTGTGTTATTGATGATTCTCCTTATAATTGGATATAAAGTTGCAAAATAACAAACTTTTAGTGTAAAACCCATTAACAAAATTGTACGCGAACAACTTTCAGGACGTCAGTAGAGAGTTGTTAGCAATTTACACAGATCGTCCTAGTAATTTAACACGGCAGGTAAAGTTGGTTCAGTATAATAGTTTCAGGAAAAAAATAATTTACTTCGACAGTTCTATAAGGCGTAAAATTATATGGAATTAAACGATACATCTTAAAAATATTGAGATAAAAATAATTAACATGGTATTCGACCTATCAGAGACTTGAGGGATATTTTTCTCCACACTTACATATTATATTTCAAACAATGATAAGGTTACTATTATCTATAAACAATATCTACTTAGTTATGCAGTGTGGTGAAAATTTTATTATAATCATAAAAAATTGAAATTATAAAGTTATATAGGAAAGTTTTATTTATTATTATTGTTTCTGTTTTTGGCTATGAGTTTTTGCGTCATGGGAGGATCCGAAAACTTGAAACAGGAATTATTTTTTTATTTTTTTATTTTTATTTTTTTTTTGGTGGGGGGGGGGGGGGGATATGCACTTACCAGCCATGAAATTTACAGATGTTAATTAAAAAACATTTATCCTCTGATATTGACCTTTAAATAATACAGTACAAGGATACATAAATAATATAAACAAATAAACACAGATTTACTATGATAATCACACTCTAATTCACCTTCAGGTTAGCAATGTGTTGGTCGTGGGTTAGCACTATGTGGCCGCCATTTTATCACACTCCCCACCCCCCCCCTGCCCTAGGAGTCACCCCCACATACTCCCCTCCCTGCTCCCCGAGTCACCCCCAACTAAGTAAAATTGCCTATATTAAGAGAGATATTCTGCCCCTTTCCACGACCTCCCCTCCCCTCCCCTCCCCTCCCCCACCCTTCCCACACTACCGATAGACGCTTCCCTTTGTTCTCCTCCCCACTACTAAACTATGACTAATGCCTCCCCCCCTCCCCTCCTTCTCCTCCTGTCGCTTCCTTTCCCCTTCCCATCCATCCCTTCCCGTTCTTTATACCGTCTCTCTCTCTCCCACCTATACCTCTCCCCTTCTTATTCTCTTCTGTCTCCCTGTCCCTTACCTGTCTCTCTCTCCTCCCCACCCTTTACCCGTCTATTCTTACCTACCTTCCCCTCCCTATTCTCTTTCTTATTCCACTCCCTTCTACACTTTCTCCCTCTTTACTCTCCCATCTATGTCTCCCCCACTCCGTATTGCCTCCAAAATCATAAACTCCACCCCCAAAAAAATCACCAGAAAAAAGAGAATTTCCACCGAGTTTCTGAACCGCAATTTCATCTGACCAAACACTACCAATCACGTGCAAAATCTAATCGAATATCAATTACCACACAAAGGGGGATAATTTGTGTTCCGTTAATTAAGAATTTTAAGTAAATGAAGTTTTAGATGTTTAAACTACTGTTAACACTTGTTAGTCTTGTCGAGATACACTTGTTTCTTATACTGATTATACTGGTGTCTTACTTGTGTATTTTCCACTTTAATCAATAAGGTGTAAGTGTGTGTGTGAAACTTTACCTCAAGACGAAACATAACACCACTTAATCCTGACCACTTGCTAAGGTATCCACAGCCCTTAACAGGATCTAATACAACACTTCCCTCAACACAACCAACTATAACTCACAATTATAGCTGTTATTAACACCCTTTAAACTAATTGGACCAAAAGTTCCTGAAATCTAACTAATAATAAATACTTAACGTAAAAGTTAATTAACATTGTCTTTACCTACAACAGAACACAATGATGTATATAACACCTACGGGGAGATAACAAAGGTAGATCTGTACAGCTTGTTGTATGGGTGTAGAGTATAAACCTGTTGCAGCTCCATGATGTTTTAAAAGCCAGGTAGCTACTTGTTGCATTAGTGTGAATTCAGCCATGAAATTTGTTTACTATTTATTGATGCTGAATGTTTTGCTCTCTGTAGCCACCTGGAGGCAACCATCTTATTACTATTTTATTATTCTTTTCATCCCTTTCCAAGTATAATGTAATAAAATAAATTTATGAGAATGGGGGGAACTAAAGAGAACGAAGATAAAAGCAGGAGGTGACCAGTGGTATAATCTTCACGCTGTTCACGAAACTTTCATTCAGACAAGACAACTTCAGTACCAGTTATTACATGACGGTGTGTGGGACAACTGGTGTGGCCTCCACGACACAAACCCATGAATACAAAGCTGGTAGTTCCTCCCTCGAGCTGGTTCATATACTACTTCTACAGCCACGACGCACCTACAGGCACGACGCACCTACAGGCACGACACACCTACAGGCACGACGCACCTACAGGCACGACGCACCTACAGGCACGACGCACCTACAGGCACGACGCACCTACAGGCACGACGCACCTACAGGCACGACACACCTACAGGCACGACGCACCTACAGGCACGACGCACCTACAGCCACGACGCACCTACAGGCACGACGCACCTACAGGCACGACACACCTACAGGCACGACGCACCTACAGGCACGACGCACCTACAGGCACGACACACCTACAGGCACGACGCACCTACAGGCACGACGCACCTACAGCCACGACGCACCTACAGGCACGACGCACCTACAGGCACGACACACCTACAGGCACGACGCACCTACAGGCACGACGCACCTACAGGCACGACACACCTACAGGCACGACTCACCTACAGGCACGACGCACCTACAGTACAGGCACGACGCACCTACAGGCACGACGCACCTACAGGCACGACGCACCTACAGGCACGACGCACCTACAGGCACGACGCACCTACAGGCACGACGCACCTACAGGCACGACACACCTACAGGCACGACGCACCTACAGGCACGACACACCTACAGGCACGACGCACCTACAGGCACGACGCACCTACAGGCACGACGCACCTACAGGCACGACACACCTACAGGCACGACGCACCTACAGGCACGACGCACCTACAGCCACGACGCACCTACAGCCACGACGCACCTACAGGCACGACGCACCTACAGGCACGACACACCTACAGGCACGACGCACCTACAGGCACGACGCACCTACAGGCACGACACACCTACAGGCACGACTCACCTACAGGCACGACGCACCTACAGTACAGGCACGACGCACCTACAGGCACGACGCACCTACAGGCACGACGCACCTACAGGCACGACACACCTACAGGCACGACGCACCTACAGGCACGACGCACCTACAGGCACGACGCACCTACAGGCACGACACACCTACAGGCACGACGCACCTACAGGCACGACACACCTACAGGCACGACGCACCTACAGGCACGACACACCTACAGGCACGACGCACCTACAGGCACGACGCACCTACAGGCACGACGCACCTACAGGCACGACGCACCTACAGGCACGACACACCTACAGGCACGACGCACCTACAGTACAGGCACGACGCACCTACAGGCACGACGCACCTACAGGCACGACACACCTACAGGCACGACGCACCTACAGGCACGACGCACCTACAGCCACGACGCACCTACAGGCACGACGCACCTACAGCCACGACGCACCTACAGGCACGACGCACCTACAGGCACGACACACCTACAGGCACGACGCACCTACAGGCACGACGCACCTACAGGCACGACACACCTACAGGCACGACGCACCTACAGGCACGACACACCTACAGGCACGACGCACCTACAGGCACGACGCACCTACAGGCACGACGCACCTACAGGCACGACGCACCTACAGGCACGACGCACCTACAGGCACGACACACCTACAGGCACGACGCACCTACAGTACAGGCACGACGCACCTACAGGCACGACGCACCTACAGGCACGACACACCTACAGGCACGACGCACCTACAGTACAGGCACGACTCACCTACAGGCACGACGCACCTACAGTACAGGCACGACTCACCTACAGGCACGACACACCTACAGGCACGACTCACCTACAGGCACGACACACCCACCACGAGACTGTAGATAAAAAAAAGGAGAGATTCTACAAAAGACCTTAACATAACCTGCAAATAAAGTGTCGAGATACGAGAGGGATATGAGTGTCAAAATCAAGATTCACGGTGGAATGAAGCAAGTGAATGATAATGAGCTTCCCCTTCAGGAAACTTACAAGACATAAAGTGACACGATATGGAATGTAATATATTGTGACAAAGAATACATAATAAGCATATATCAAAACTGCAACAACACACTCTACCACCCGTACAAATATTAAAACGCACCAACAAGTCACTATAACACATCACCAGCACCTTGGTATAGGATCAAGCTGAGCCACAACTGGTGTAGGAGGAACAAAGACAACGGAGACAGTTGACTTAAGTCCCACCATGAATATTAATACTATGTTAACGAAGATTATCCCGGAGTGTGTTACAACCTGGCAACACCTGAACCTTGTGTAAGTTACTGGGTGGTCATCGTGTGTGTGTGTGTGTGTAGGTGGTGTAACTCTCTCTCTCTCTCTCTCTCTCTCTCTCTCTCTCTCTCTCTCTCTCTCTCTCTCTCTGTCATTTTTACGCTTGTATGTGCCACGGCAAATCAAAATAACCTTACTGCTTTTAACCTGTGCGTTTGATGCCACTGAGCTTACTAACCACTCAAAGAGCTTATCTAAGTGAACCACCCCGAGACCTTGGCTTATTGACGATCGGCTAGCTCAGTTCACTAACCACTCACACAAATTGGTTTACTGGCCACTAAGAGAGCTTGGCTTCCTAACTACTTACTGAATGTGGTTTTCTGGACACTTAAAAGTGTATTTACAGTACCAGGTTTCAATTACGTCTCTCTGAATCCACATGTTATTACAGACTGAGTGAGATAGAACAAGGATACATTTTTGTAAGTTTGAACAAAAGTGAACAATTAAAATAGTGAAGTAAATCCTGTAGTTAAACTGTACCAGCATTGAACTTATTACAACAGCACTCAAACTCTACCAATATCTGTGGGGATATATACTTAATATTACCCGATTGGAAGATTATTGTTGAAGCCACTATAGGTCTGGCAAGCCAATCAAGTGACATAAACCTACTCAGCCGTACTTAATGCTCCGTTATGCTCCTCCACTATAACTCACCTGTGTGATCCGGGAGTTGGTGCTCATGCTGACAAACACCTTATTGGTAATTATCATCTATATATATCAGGGTGAATCTTCTACCTGTAAACCTTTCCCTTGTAAACTATTAATATCTGAGAAGAAAACAGTTTAATCTCTCTCTCTCTCTCTCTCTCTCTCTCTCTCTCTCTGACAGTTGTACTCTGAGGTAGTTACCGCCAAGTTCTCATTACTACTGGAAGTCATGCCACTGAACCCTGCAGCCGAGACTGAGAGCGAGGACGCGACTTCAGGAGAGAGTTCCATTAATGTAAGTTTGAGAGAATTGAGTCCAAGATATAATTCAGGTGTAGCAAATTACAGAAGGCGAGTGTAACATAGAGGTGAGTATCAACCCAGATTAATTTGTAAATGTGTATAGAAGCTGGTCAGAGTAATGCACTGTTGACTACAGTAGCTATTGAGCCGTTTATAATACTATCACCCGAAGCTAAACCAACTTGCCTTAGTGGGGGGAAAAAAATATCACTTCCCACGTAACTCCGAAGAACTGTAGACTATCATTAACTAATATATTCTGTAATGTTAAACCAAACGAAGCTTAACTATGAACGTTGTCAAGAATACACAGTGAACCAGAGGTGCTTAGTGGAGTGGTTGAAGCTGCTGCTGCTGACAAGTGATCCAGCTATATTGAGGAAGACCACATTGTCAGTATTGGATTTGGATCTGCCACCACCGCCACCACCGCCTCTGACGCCTCTGTTGTTGTTATTAGAATTCCAGCAGGTGTAGCGTGCAGTAATTATCCCGGAAATCACACACAGAGCGAATGGCAGAGGTTCATGAGGTCGTAGCCTTGTCGAATGTCTTAAGGGAAATTAATCAACAAAGTGTTATGAAAATGTGTTTAAGATATACTGTAGGTGTGTTCACTACTCAGCTTTCATAACAGAGTACATAACAAAACCAAGCCAAGATGAGATATATCCTTCCATTGTTATGACCGGACAGACCAAATTACTAATACTGTACAAACGAGTATTATTTCAGTATTATCAACATGTACCAGTAAATACAATTTCTTGTTGATTGAAACTTTGACGAATATGAGTTTGGATGCTGGAGGTTTGTGTAAAGCAAGGCTGAAGGGTAAAGGAGAGATCAGCTGGGGGAAAGTGAAGGGAGTAAAATCACAAAAGTCTGAAGAAGTGAACAACACCAAAGGAGTGAGTGAGTTGTTGAGTGGCTGTGTGATAGAAAATAAGGGAATAAGTCACAGAATATTTACAGAAACTCAAAGATGGTTGAGCCATAACAAAATAAGTCAATTGACGATACTGAATATTGATATAATTCGTAACTTCAGTAATAAATACTGAGCAAACAATCTTTCTCGGCTTTTTATGTCTCATTCTGGTTCAACTTAGAGAACAAAATAGTTTAGTTTGCCATGAAGTGAGTAGGTAAATTATCCTACAACGAGCAAGACAACAACACACAGAGGCAGTTTGTGTTGACCACCAAATAATGGCCAAAAATTTTCCCCCGAACATTCACGTATTGAGAATATTGTCGCTCGTAACCGGAATTATGACCATTGAAGTTTGATATTTGATGACCCAAACCGTAACTGTTGCGGCCATACTGGATATTTTTAACGGAGTAAACCGGTCGTTAGCCGGCTGTTATCGTCATTATAAGCTCTTATATGACTGTGATGTTGGTGAACGTATTTAAACTAGTACAGATAAGAGGTCGTAATCGGGTCATTAGTCCAAATTAAGTATAATATTAGTCTTAACGTGGAGTACTGAGTAAACACTTAAGTTGTTAAGGTCAATAAGAATAATTGAAGAGAGAACCAGATCCAGACCAAACACTACACATTATTATTATTATTATTATTACAAAAATTAACATCATCAATACCCGTAAAGTACAATCGTGTTTTAATATGGTAGATTATGATTCACCAAACATATACTAACAGGTACTGGCAAAGAGGGTTGTCAAGCATAGCAGGGGAGGGGAGGTAATGAAGCCCTGTACAGTAGCTCTTCAAACGTTCTGTATAATTAGTGTTATTGTTAGGGCCTTGTTTCTCTCCATATGTGGTTATTTTCTTCTATTTTTACCTCTCTCTCTCTCTCTCTCTCTCTCTCTCTCACACACACACACACACACACATTACCGATATAAACATTATACACACGGAACATTTAACATCGACCAACTATTGAGATCAAATCTATCACAAATTTTCTTACACTCATCCATTCACACATATAAATACGTGTTTCATGGATTACATATTTTCTATTCATGGACTGAACCAGATTACCTTCGCCTGGCTAATGCATTCATGATTTTTATTTATATGATACGAATGTTATACTGAATGTAGCTTTTAATAAACACTGGCAATGTTACTGTTCTCATTATGTGTCTATACTCGACACACTAATTATTCCTAGGTATGTGCGAGTCAACATACATTCCACACTCACACATACATACATACATACATACATACATACATACACACATACATCAGGTTACGTTAGTGTTAGTTTAGGTTAGGTTGAGTTAGGCTAGGTTAGTATTAATTAAATTTAGGTTAAATTAGGTTCGGGTAAATTAGGCTAGGTTACTATTAATTAAATTTGCGTTAAGTTAGGTTAGGTTAGGTTAGGTTAGGTTAGTCAAGGTGAAGAGTAACATCATCAGAGAGGGAGGAGAATTAAGGCAAGTTGTCTCCCTTGCGCCCTTAACTGTTGCTCCCACAAGTTACGGCACCATTATGACGTTTTTGTTATGTGTTATGTTAGTAAAAGTTCCATAATGATTCACCGCCTCAGCTTTAACATTATCACTACCTTTAATGCTATTGTCTGTGTCTGTTCTGTTGTATTACTGTTTGCGTCTGCCCTTCTGTTGGTGTGTTACTGTTTGTGTCTGCTCTCCTGCTGTGTTACTGTTTGTGTCTGTCTTTCTGTTGGTGTGTTACTGTTTGTGTCTGCTCTCCTGTTGTGTTACTGTTTGTGTCTGGCCTTCTGTTGTTGTGTTACTGTTTGTGTCTGTCCTTCTGTTGGTCTGTTACTGTTTGTGTCTGCTTTCCTGTTGTGTTACTGTTTGTGTCTGTCCTTCTGTTGGTCTGTTACTGTTTGTGTCTGCTTTCCTGTTGTGTTACTGTTTGTGTCTGTCCTTCTGTTGGTGTTACTGTTTGTGTCTGTCCTTCCTTCTGTTGGTGTTACTGTTTGTGTCTGTCCTGTTGTGTTACTGTGTGTGTCTGTCCTGTTGTGTTACTGTTTGTGTCTGTCCTTCTGTTAGTGTTTCCCTCTCTCTCTCTCTCTCTCTCTCTCTCTCTCTCTCTCACTATACCGCAGGCCATCATGTTGTGAGACCTTCCCTCCATCACATCTCGTCAGTTCCCAGGTACGCCATCATACCCCAGTTAATGTGTTCATTTTTGCGCCACACAAAAGTTGCAGGCAATATTTTTCTTCTTACCTCTCTAAACTCTGCCTCAATTATCTCTCGTCTCTTGCATCTCATTTTCACTTTTCTTACTTATTCTCATTAACGAACTTAATTTGTTTCTTCAATGTCACATAGCCTGGCATTTTGCAACGTTTGTAAATGTGGAGTTTGACCTCTCTCTCTCTCTCTCTCTCTCTCTCTCTCTCTCTCACATGAATATTATTTAGAACAACATTAAACGTTTAATATCGTCGACAAAGCCAATAATGTTAAATTATTCTACAGACTAAGGGTGGACCACACCTGGTCTCCCTGTGTGAGAGATTACTGACTTACCATCGTGAAGGAAATAATCATTATAGGGGCGGGGGACTCGGTGTGTGTGTGTGTGTGTGTGTGTGTGTGTGTGTGTGTGTGTGTGTGTGTGTGTGTGTGTGTGTGTGTGGTGAAGAAAAAACACTCTTCTTGGAACCATGTTTATTCTGTGTAATGTACTGTACATGTTTGGCTCACATTATTGTCACTGTCCTCTGTGTGTTGACCCTGTACAAACATGTAATGGTTCTCATATATAGTGTTTATAGCCCTGTACTACTATAAAGGAGTTGTCCTGTGGCAGAAACAGAAGAGGTCATTCCCAGGAGGCCACAACACTATCATTACCTGACACATAAACACTGAAGGTGTCGTCACCACCAAATAGTTCCTCACTGCCACCAGTAAGAGTGTGGCAGTAGACGGCGTCTGTTGTACTGTAACATGTACTGTGTGTTGCTATATATTCTTATGGTGACCATTATCGTGTAAAGGTAATAAGATGGTTGTTACAGCCAACAGGTGGGGAGAATCACCACACTCTCCCACATTACTGGACTTCCCCGACCATTAGTGTGTCACACTGGATGGATGGACTGTAATTTGTGTCTTTAATAACGACCAGAGGCAACAAATATTGTTTGTGAACTCACGCCGCCGTGGTCAAGGTTCTGTGTCGCCTGTAACTGTGTATACTGTATATGTTCGCTATGTAAAACGAACACAAACAGAGTTTCACTTCTCATACCAGGCACACACTCTACAGCATCTACACCTCCCATATTTATAGATTCACTAAATGAGTTACCGGCCACTCCCGGGTGGAGGGACAGCAGATAGCGCACTACCAGCCCCTAAGCCTCCCGCACCTCCATATCAATTTCAGAGCTTTATCTTAAAACTGTGGAAATGTATAACGCAAACACACATACAATTCCCTACACTCTCACACACGGTAGTTACAGTACGGGTGTGTGGTACTCAGCGTTGGTTGTTAGCACTACTAGATTCCCTCATAACAAAATAAGAAAGTTGTTTAATGATACAACGACCAGATGTCACTGATCGACCATCATGTGGGTGAAGGAAGCCGCCGTCCCCAGGTAGACTGCGAAATTAGTTCTTAACTGAAGGAGGAAAAGTTACCTGGGGTAAACGATGCAATCACGCATCTGATGCTGCCCTCATGTGTGTGTGTGTGTGTGTGTGTGTGTGTGTGTGAGAGAGAGAGAGCACACACCGGTTGTATTAAACCTGACACACCAACCAGCGTGTAAACACCATAAACGCCCAAACAATACCAGAGTCAAGGACGTGTCATAAAGGTCATTAAGGTCATTCATTAGAGAGTTGTTGTTGTCCAATATTGTCCACTGTTGAAGCAGCTGCTGCTGATGACTGGCACTCGGGATGGTGCCTGTCACTAATTGTGATATCTCCTCTGACGGACAACTCCTGTGTGTGTGTGTGTCGTACATCATGCACTATACACTTCACTATACATTATACACTACACTATACACTTGCACTGATACACCACTCACTAATACTCGAAAGAAAAATAGACAAAATAACTGGAATTTGAAAATGAGTCGAAGGTGACCGGAGGCAGCAGGCAGGCAGGCAGGCAGGCAGGCAGGCAGGTAAGTTGGTAGGTATACCGAACAACTCTCTTGACAGCTCACAAGTCACAGACGGAAGACTTGAATCTCGTGCCGGAAGAACAAATTGGGAAAAGTAATCACAAGACCAGATTTACTTGAGAGGGAGGGAGAAAGAGAGACGGATAGCGACTATGGAGATGAGACGTGGAAAGGCAGAGGGAGGCGATGTATCTTCTGACTAGCTTTGTAGAGGTACAGTTAGTATTCGGTGTGAAGAGGAGGTATGGGGGTCGATGTACAGTAGTTAGGTAAAGGCATATACACACAAAGGGACGAACACCCGTAGGAGTTGACAAGAACGAAGGCGATAACACTGCAGGAGAAGTGGAACGTTACTGAGCCGGAGGATCATCGTACACTCTTTCTATAACCACTCTTAGACTGTGGGCATAAAGAATGGGAGTGGAAGAGGGACGTTTTAATCATCAGTAATCAGTCTGAATTCAGAGATTGTTCAGGAACGAGAGAAGTGATTTGGTATGGTGCAGACGCTGTGTGCGAATAGAACTTGGAATTTGACAATAAAACTTTTTGGTTTGTTTTGTGAACATTGAAAAGGCAACTGAGAGAAGAAACTCGGTGATTTTGCCGATAATCATGAGTGAAAAGAATCAGATGGATTGGAGGGACAGAACGTTGATTAAAAATAAACTAGTAAATGGCCCAAGAATCAGTAATTAGGGTTCCATTTGGATGTTCTGAGCCAGCATTGATTAGATTGAGGATGCAACAAGGAAGTTTATCGTCAGTCATTCTTTCTTTGACAGACATTGAAGCCATGAAGACAGTAGAGGTAAAAGGAGTCACAGAGTCAGAAAATTGAAAGGAGTCATATGTGCAGATGACTATGGGATGTTGTCAGACATGGAGGCAGAATAACGGAAGGTTGAAGACTGTGTGGGAAAGTAGAATGAGGAATAGGACAAGAAGAAAAAGTGCGAGAATAACAAATGATGAGAATGTTTAGGAAATAAGGAATAGTTGTGAGGATCTTCATTGATACGACACTCAGGTTCTCAAACAGGTGATGAGGGCGATGAGGCACTTGGAACCTGAGACCATTGGGACCTGAGACCACTGAAGATGGAAGACGTGACAGCTTCGTTCAAGAATGGGGATGAACAACTACCATAGAGCTGCTGACTAACATGATGAACACAAAAGTAAAAACACTTGTGAAAGCTGTGGTGTTGGGCTGTACGACCGACCACACAGACTCGAGGCGACTCTCATACGTCATTCTCACGCGTCGCTAACATATGTGACATGTTTCTGATCAGTTCGTGTGATGTCTTCAGCATGTGAGGAAGAATTGATTTGATTAGAAGATAAAATCAAGCGACGAAATGTTGATGCATCTTATTCACTCAAGTGTATAACGACCAAGGCTCATTTACTGCATAGCTACAGTGAACAGGGACCCACAAAGTTATATTACATGAAAACTAAATTACAGGCTGCCTAAAGAAACTTTTCTTATCTAATCAGAAGTTATTGGACAAGTTCTCATTGCCTTGGTAAGAAAAGACATCTCTTGTGGCTAAACTAGACTAGTTCCCTGTCACACAAACAGAAAATTGTGCCAAGAATACACTTTTCCGCCCGTCTCCCAGGCTGCAGGAGTGACGGGAGGGAGGATGGTGATAGGAGTACACACATGCCTCGCCTGAACACCTGGGATGAACAAGAGGTATGATAGAGAGAGAGAGAGAGAGAGAGAGAGAGAGAGAGAGAGAGAGAGAGAGAGAGAGAGAGAGAGAGAGAGAGAGAGTAAAGGAGGGACAAACATACACTGTGATGATAGAGACAAAAACAAGAGGGAAAAGTGGAGATACTGGACCTGTTGATACACTATACACTACACTATATACTATACTCTGTAATATACACTGTACACTACACCCTTTACAAATGCACTAGACACCATACAGATTTTACTACACAATACACTACATTCTACACAACACACTATATAATATACTATAGACTACATAACACACTATACACTACAGCATACACTACACAATACATTACACACTACACTACTCAGATGTGCCACTCAAGGTGTTGGCCATTATGAGAGTCGCTGTCTTCGTCAACATCATTATATGTTTTAATTAAACCTTCGCCTGGCAGCTCATTATAAGTGTACGGTATGTATGTATGTATGTAAGTATGTATGTATGTATGTAGGTTTTTTATCGTGTATCTATGGTGACCAATTGTTAAGTCTTCCCTCTGGTTCATTATTCTTAGTCACTAGTTTAATTCATTATTGTTACCGTCACAAGATTCTTTTTACACAACACATATTCCTACTATGTGTTTACACCTCACACTCCTCTTATTTCCAGCCAGATATAGTCTCAGTTGCTATGACCCCTTACAAACTGTTTCCACCTTGTAATAATTAATGTCACACACCTGTTGACATATCCTCATGCAACACAAATCCTCACCTGTACCAATAGTGTTTCTTTTTAGTTATACGAAAAAATAAGATCGAAAAAATGTCTGGTAAAAACATATATAATTGTACTGTATAATGTATATCACTTTGGTGTTTATCCCGCAGGAGCCAATTTCTCCCAGATTGGTTTTGCGGTTCGGTTTTGGTCACTATACTACAGAGTGGATATAGACCCACTGCAGTTTCCTCCAGTCTTATGTTCTTATGAGAGACAGTGGGCGACGCATGCGCACTCACACACCAAGAGCAACATAATGGGTAACGGCGGAATATTTATTACTAAACGAAATTAATCGGTCTGGGACTGATACTATAATTCTCTATTTTTCCAACACAATTTTAAGTCCATTTGAAGAGGAAGATACATTATCACATAATGAACTGTGTTGGGTATATATAGTGTAGTAATGGAGTCGAGCGTTAATGGTGTAACACAATGGTGGCGCTGTTAGTAAAGGCGGGAGGAAGGAACTATTTTATGACTGTACTTCACTCTAAGTTCTACTGTACATCCAGCCTGCACCACTATATACAGTATAGACAAATAAGGAGGACCAGGGGAAGGCAGAGACTGGGATGGATATGAATGAAATTAAAAACTGTGTCCTCAGAGAGATACAAAACCTTAGAGAATTGGTAAAAAACAGCCCGAGAACGTTTAGAGTTGAGGGCGGTGGTCGCCAACCCTCAGATATGAAGATGGTGCTCTGATTTATTGATAGGGAACTGTTCCTTCTTTATCGAGGAGTTTGATACCACAAAACTTTAATGATGTATTTATAACAAATAAAATACTGTTATTATATTATACTTCTTAATAAACAGATGAGAAACTTAAATCTTATCAAAAGCGACACAAGAGATGATGAAGTTGTGTACAGACCAGGAAGATGTTTTATTATATGATGTTACGCTCTTCAAACCTTATTGAGTACTAATGTAAAATAATAGGTAGGTTAATTAGCAGGTAAATGAATAATTATGCATAACTTACTGCACCATAGTCAAAATATGTCTATTCAGAGTTTTAGCTGAATATATAAACATAAAAACAAATATTAAGTTTTCCACATAATATCTTTTAACGTGTCACATATTTTCTGGTGTTAGTTTTTATATGAAATAAAACACAAATCTCATATACTTTTTGTGTACAAAGTAAAAAGAGAAATTTGTAAATAAACTTTGTTTTTCATACAAACATGTAAACACGTCAGGTGAATTCAACTTTCATATATCATATCATAAAATATTGTCCATGAGTGATAATGTTACCTCCACTCAGTGTAATACTGATGATATACGTAATGTATGTATGATAATGAACTATACTATTTTCACACACTACTAATGAACACTGTAATAATTAATAATAATAATAATAATAATAATAATAATAATAATAATATTTAGACCATAACTGCACGTACCAAACTTTGCAGATTATCCAAAATGTAAATTCGTAAGTTTGTAAATTTCTTACAAACATTGGCAAAAGTATTGCAAAATTCTAAAGTTCTCGTTGCAAACTTACCAACAAATTTGCATTTTTGCCAATTTCTACAATACTTGAGCAAACTTGCATAATTTTATTCCTATACAGTTTACTCAATTTGTAGGAGCAGCACGTGTCATAAACCTGATCTAGTTCAGCTGGTAGAGGCACTTCGTCCCTCCAGGAGAGAACTTTTTATACTTTTTGGCCCAGTTTTTTTTTGGGGGGGGTGGGGGGGGTGGGCAAGAACTCAAATTCAAAATCATCATCAACAACACCAACAACAACCACAACAACAACAACCACAACAACAACAACCACAACCACAACAAACCATCAAGCCTAGGAAACATCTTTGGGTGACAAATTTCTCCGTCAGCAGAGTATGAGTGTCAAGGGAGCTACATCCAGGGGTTATTTAGCCCATGACAAAACATACTCCAGAGTCAAACACACGTACAACCAAACCACCAAATAGTTACTTATAAATAAAGATAAAATATATAGCTCCTCACGTCATAAGTATTATATAGAATTATTAATGATTAAATGAGAGTAATTAACACAACTATAAGCTTATTAACATCACGGCGGCATTATTACAAACAAACAATAATTATTAATAAAAGTAACTAATGCAACTCATCACGTCAACATTAACAAACAGAAAACGCAATGTAGAAACTATATAAAAAAAAAACATAAAAAAATAAAGAGACAATAAAGAATGAGTCAGACCCATTTGCAAGTTCATTATGATTATTTTTAAGATGGAACTCGCTCTTGGGGGAGACACTACCGGCGGACTCCCAATTAAACTTCAATTGTTCTGTTACTATTTAATTAAAACTAAAGTACATAACAAAGGAAGAGAGAGAGAGAGAGAGAGAGAGAGAGAGAGAGAGAGAGAGAGAGAGAGAGAGAGAGAGAGAGAGAGAGAGACCCTAGGTGTATTTTTTTCCCACAAGGACTTTTCTGGGTGAGGTATCTTGATCTATGGTTGAGTTTAATGTTGAATTATAGCTGTTAAGGCTTCGTCTATCATCTGACGTGTATAATTTACGTACAACAGATGGACGAATACTTCACTATATTAATTATACATATAAGGGATTGATAGAAGGGGCTGATATAAGGGACTGATATAAGAGTAACATGGCTAACATATCATTTAGTGGATATATGTATTAAATATATCAGTGTTGGGGTAATGTTACTGACGCTCATATAATATATAAATTATAGATATTCCTAATAGTTTAAAATATATAATGTTCTCTGGGGGTTGTCATATGTTACAAATTACCTATACTAATTTATACCTATAATCTTACAGAAGTTATTTACAAAGGTTTTAAAGAAATGACTTAATGATGAACTGTAGCAAACTTATCAAACTGTCACCTTCAACCCCACACAAACACCTGCCTAGCTAGAGACAAGGTGAGCAATAAGTCATGAACGTACAATAAGGTAGAATTTCTAATACACTTACGAGAAACAAACACCAATATATGACTTACTCTCCATGACATCAAATATTTATAGTTGTGTGTTGGTGTGTCAGTTATACCACACAGTGTCATTTTGGTTTATTAATATAAACGTTTGTCGTGGACGAATAAACAAAACATATATGTGTGTGTTTCCACCATAACTCGATAACATTGACAATGGAACAGAAAATTTTGTGAGTCAAATTTTACTTGTGCAGTGCACCTATACAGGAAATAATATTTATACAGGTTGGGATTTTTTTCAATATTTTTTCTGGTAAAATAATATAAAAGATAAAAAGAAATTACAGTAAGTGTGTTAGGTTATTTAATCACCAAACGAAACAATCCGGGATGTCTAATCTTCAGGTGATCTACAATATTAGGCTGGTATGAATATAGATCCTAAGAACTCAGCTTATACGTGGGTGTATGAAAGCCAAAAAATTATCTCGGTTTCTGCCTCGGTCACGACCTTTAAGGGTTTCGGACTCGATGAGGGTCTAGGTCTCTGCTTCAGTCATGACCTTTAAGGGTTTCGGACTCGATGAGGGTCTCGGTCTCGGACTTAAGTGGTGTTGACTACATCACTGGTGGCAGGTGGGACGTTCACTTCACCTCTGATCTTTTACAAGTGATAAAAATAAGTTCAGAGACTGTGTAGCTACTTAACATAAATCATTGTTTAACTCTGGCTCATACTGGCTACTGGACCAATAAGTTCCGGCTACTGGGCCAACACACCCAGTCAGTCAATCAGGTGGAACCGAAATATTAGATAGTTCGCCGGCGTGGACAAGGCGAGGCAGGGAAGAGCTACGTGTGGACATGACGCAGCGGGGTCGTCCTGGGTGTCGGGCTACAATATACAGTACACTGCTCGGTCGACTTTCAACTGTGGCGGTGTCAAATCCACCCCAGAGGTCGACGATTATAACAACTATGTAAACTACCTAACATTTCTTGTGTATACAGATGTCTATAGTCGGTAGGTTTGGAGTTTGCGCACAAGAAATAAAACTACAGGTGTTCATCATTCAGTAACACAGATAAACACAGGTAACGTCTGCACTGTTTAAAATTGTGTAAGATTAATTGTTTTAGACTTTGTTTACGTCTGACATAAGTGTTGTTTGTAGTTGTCTTCGTGTGGAGAAAACATGGTGTTCACAGTGTGTTGGCTAAGGTTTAACAGTAATAGTGTTTTGAGCATCTATTCACATGTAATGATCAGGAGTCTTGAGTTTTATTATTGATTTGTGTTCTACAGTTTTTAGTCACTTCTAGAACTGGGAAAAACGAGTAATATTTAATGGCTTAATTTTTTACAGTTTATGCATGAGACCCTAACAACCAATTTCATCATAGAGTCGTGAACAAGATGCCTAAAAGAACATTAATTATGTAAATTACGTTTGTGTCAGCCAATATCTGTATTTAATGAAGAAAAAAGACCAATAAATCACATTAATATTCCTAATACTTCTTAACTAACATCTAAGACCATCTATGTTGACAAAAGGTGAACCATAATTATCTCACGAGACACACAGTTAACCACGTACTGTTGACTATCTGGTCTCCTATAAGTAACTCAACTGTTTCCTAACCCTTAATTATTGGTAGTCAATCTGTCCTCAAGGACAACATTACAACAGCGATATTATTGTCCCGTACTTTACAAGGAACAGGGAAAACTTTACAACTATATACAACTTTAATAAACTTAATTATCATGTAAAGTTTGAGATTAAAATATGCTGTAATTAATAGTAAGGAAAGAAATAATTTAGATTCTCGTTTCATTCTTTTGATTCACTAAATTCATCTTTTGAGTTTAAATGTTTTTCTTGATTTTTTGTTTTAATAAGCTGAGTCAGTTCAACCCGACCAGGGGGGTGTTGCGGTGTAGTGAGGTCTGTCTCCCCGGGTGCCCGTGCTGAGGGTCCTAAAGGGACTTGGCTACCCGAAAGAGGCCATCTCACACCCTCACCTACGAGTCGAGTCTCAAAGATTCGTGTATTCAGGAGTCGAGTTTTAAAGATTCACAAGTTAAGATGTTAAACCTGAATGAGGTTGACCCTAACAATTATATCCCGAGGGAGCCACACCCCGCCCAGTGTCCTCTCTGAGGAGCCACACCTCGTCTTGTGTCCTCTTTGAGCGAGCTGCACCCCGCCTTGTGTCATTTCTGGGGAGGTCACACCCCGCCCTGTGTCCTCTATGAGAGAGCCACACCCCGCCCTGTGTCCTCTATGAGGGAGCCACACCCCGCCCTGTGTCCTCTATGAGGGAGCCACACCCCGCCCTGTGTCCTCTATGAGGGAGCCACACCCCGCCCTGTGTCCTCTATGAGAGAGCCACACCCCGCCCTGTGTCCTCTATGAGAGAGCCACACCCCGCCCTGTGTCCTCTATGAGGGAGCCACACCCCGCCCTGTGTCCTCTATGAGAGAGCCACACCCCGCCCTGTGTCCTCTCTGGCCGAGCCACACCTCGCTCTGGCTCTTTAACACCCATTGAGGCTAACACAGAGAACAAGTATGAGAGGAGAGTCTGTGAGGCGGAGAATGTGAAGTAATTTGATCATGAATGAATTCTATTACACGAGGTTCACTCACCTCACCGTTGTTAACATTATGTACCACTTGTTCCATCATGATTGTTTCAGGACACTATTTGTGTGTGAATTTGTCCCGGGCATTTACTCTTACATGGCTGTTTGTAAAGATGTCCTAGACCGAGGCAGTATCAACCAAGCCAAGTTGAAATAGAAACACCAACTCTCACACGTTTCCCACCATCAGTGTTCACCATTCACGGGCAGCTGTAGGCGAGAGTTAAAAATACCGAGCAACTGTATAGAACGTCTTTGATTTAGTGTAATGATCCACGCTGTGTTTTAATTAACTTGGCGCGTGGCAAATAACTCAGTTAATTAAAAGAATCATCAACCTGCAAGTGATTTAATATTTGTAGTATAGTGGTAAAGCGCTCGACTCTCAATACGGTGTCCCCGGTTCGATCATGAGGTGGGATCTGAGATGGGTGTTATAAAGTGTGGACCAAAGACAGAACATTGAAGGTTTTAACAAAGAACAGACGGACCTCCACCCGACCAACTTCAGTTATAAGCTGTCAAGTAGATGAAAAAAAAAATAAATAAACATGATCTCTTAATTCAGATGATACAACCTCCCACACTGTCAGTCTTCACGGCACCACCCAACCACTTCCCAGGACTCACATGTCTAACACCTGCTGCGTGTAAGGACGTCCACCATATACCGGGAATCATTAATTTTACACACCGAGTAAATTTTTCATCTTATTCCTGTACCGAGTGACTCCCCCCCCCTCTGCCCTTCCACCACCCCCCCCCCCCCCCTCCATTTGGGTCGTGTTCAGTAACATTCATCATTCCTGTAAGACACATTCTACCGATGTCTGTCATACCTTGGAGAGACTTCGGTGGGTTTTTTTTTCATAAGCTTAAATCATTAGTTAAGGTAAAGTAATTTCACCTGACCTTCAACTACCTTAATCTAACCTAAGTCTCAGCTAAGCTTCACTCAATCTAACTTAATCTAATTTAATTCACCTTCATCTAGCATAACTTTCACCTAAGCAAATGAAACCTAGGATTTGATTAGTATTGTCCACACACACACACACACACACACACTCTCTCTCTCTCTCTCTCTCTCTCTCTCTCTCTCTCTCTCTCTCTCTCTCTGTTCACTCCAGTAGCCGCCTTTGTGACACTAGACAAGACTAACCACTTATTACCCTTACAGTACCTCGTAAAATATAGTAAATCAGAGCCAGACTTACGGATAAGTTTGTAGATCAAGGAGGAGTTAGCGAGAACTTAGTGAAGCTGATACAAATTAGACAAAACTTAGCGAGGCTGGAAACATTTGCGAGAAACAAGAAGAGCCAAGACTTAAGAAGCAAACTTAGTTGAGCTGGTGCAAGTTTGGTTCAGCAGGAACACTCTTGCCGCGTTTATGAATTCACTTCAGTGTTTTGTGGGAATAGAGAATTAGATAAACAGCTCTGATATCGCGTTCATCAGTACAAGTGAGAGTTAAAAATTGGATAAACCTTTTTCTAACATCTTTATACGTGTTATTTTACTCTACACAGTTTTATCATTAACACGGTGTCCTAACCTAACCTAACCATAGCCAGCGTGGTAATCTAATTCTCGGTCTAACACGCACCCAAGCAGCAGTCGTCCCAGCAACGTCATCTATACGCCACGCTACACGGGATGAAAGCTTGTCACTACATTCCTCGCTGTAGGTGAGTGAAGGTAATGTCAGACTTGGCTTCCTGTCAGCACTAAGCATCAATTACGAGCCGGAAATTATGTTACAATCTTGTGGGGTTTTCGTTGCTGTCACGTGTGATGAGAGCCGGCAGCTTCAGCAGGTGTAATACAGGCTCTTGTGTGTAATAAGTTTAACGATGTTCTCAACACACGTCTCACTTCACGTTTAATATTCCACAAAACTCCCTGGTTGGTCTAACCCAATGTTACTAAATATTTTTGACAGAAGTGAGACTCAATTTCCTTCTCGTCTTTTCATTTATTTTTGGTGAAAGTTTATCTTCGTTGAAAATGAATCATGTAACTTTGGTATAAAGATATTTGCATAATTTCTTATTTATCTATCAAGTAAAGTTTGCGCTCAGGTGATGTGTTCGAGTCGACCTTGGAAAAAAAAATTCTTCAATAACATTTTACTGTAAACTTGTCAAGGAATTTTTAGACAGTAAGGAATACCTCCAGAACCCACACCTAAGCCAGAACACATACCCGACATTGGTCCTGAACCCCGAGTTTTCACGAAGAAATCCACGAGTTCGGGTATCTTAGGTTAGGTTACCAGAGCCAAACATCGCTGACTCCTACAGCCACTTAACACTTCCGACAAAAACATAAAACATACCAATATAAGTCTAAATAATCGCTCACCATAACCAGATTTTCCCCACCCTAATCACACCATCCACAGTTACTAAAACACTCATAAATAAATAACCCCAAAACTAAATAAGAATCTACACATAAAGTCTTAAATAAACTGATATGTACCATTCCACATTCTATCAAATTTCTCTTTCCTCAGATCTTGTTGAAATAGTCTGCTGAGAGTGGCGGAAGTTGACAATATATACATTTATGCATTGGTGAGAGAGAGAGAGAGAGAGAGAGAGAGAGAGAGAGAGAGAGAGAGAGAGAGAGAAGTTGCGACCGCGGCTGAGTTAATATTCCGGTGATCATCTGACAACCTGGTGGTGCCTCAGGTCCACCTCTCAGCTGGTGGTCGGAGTAAGGGTCAGAGAGAGGGGGGGGGGGAAGAGATGGGGAGGGGAGAGAGGGAGAGAAGAGAAGCGGAGGGGGTAGGGGGGGAGGACGGGGTTATGGAGAGATAGAAAAGAGAGGGAGGGAGGAGAGAAAGAGAGTAACAAAAATAGCGATACGACCTAACTAAAACCCTCCCACCTTCCCTTCCTTCCCTCCCACCTTCCCTTCCTTCCCTCCCACCTTCCCTCCCACCTTCCCTTCCTTCCCTCCCACCTTTCATATCACCTTCCCTTCCCACCTTCCCTCCCACCTTCCCTTCCTTCCCTCCCACCTTCCATATCACCTTCCTTCCCACCTTCCCTCCCACCTTCCCTCCCACCTTCCCTTCCTTCCCTCCCACCTTTCATATCACCTTCCCTTCCCACCTTCCCTCCCACCTTCCCTTCCTTCCCTCCCACCTTCCATATCACCTTCCCTTCCCACCTTCCCTCCCACCTTCCCTCCCACCTTCCCTTCCTTCCCTCCCACCTTTCATATCACCTTCCCTTCCCACCTTCCCTCCCACCTTCCCTTCCTTCCCTCCCACCTTCCATATCACCTTCCCTTCCCACCTTCCCTCCCACCTTCCCTCCCACCTTCCCTTCCTTCCCTCCCACCTTTCATATCACCTTCCCTTCCCACCTTCCCTCCCACCTTCCCTTCCTTCCCTCCCACCTTCCATATCACCTTCCCTTCCCACCTTCCCTCCCACCTTCCCTCCCACCTTCCCTTCCTTCCCTTCCACGTAAAAAAAAAAATAATCTTAAATTTTTTGAAGAATCTTTTTATGAATTTTTCAGGAGGGGAAAGTTTCCAGGAAAAGTTTCAACTACCAGAGAAAAGATCACACACACTTAACTTTATGTAAGGTCCTTGAGGCAGGAAGTTGGGTGTGTGTGTGTGTGTGTGTGTGTGTGTGTGTGTGTGTGTGTGTGTGTACCCTTTCTTACCCAACTCTTATCTCCTCCTTCCTACCATCTATTTTTACTCCCTACTATTACCAACATATCCCCTACTACTACCTATTCCCTATTCCTAATTACCTATTCCCTTCTACTGTCTCCTCCTTACTCCCTAATCTCACCACCAAAAACGTAAAGTCAAAACACAAAACAAATTAGTTTCCCTCAATAATTCCCTTAATAATTCCTCATATCTCAACAGGTTTACTAATTAGAGATAAAACCGGTTCAGTTTGACGTCTTAAAGTGGCACTAAAGAGAAGTGTTGTTCACGGACTACTGCTCACAGGGTCATCCATCAGGGTAATTTGTACGAGTGAATTGAGTCTGAAGGTTCACTGAGGCGGACTAAAGAAGACGGGGTATAAAGTTTACATCTTTGAAGGACTCGTGGGAGGTGTGAGAGACGGGTGAGAGAAGTCGTGGGAGGTGTGAGAGACGGGTGAGAGAAGTCGTGGGAGGTGTGAGAGACGGGTGAGAGAAGTCGTGAGAGGTGTGAGAGACGGGTGAGAGAAGTCGTGAGAGGTGTGAGAGACGGGTGAGAGAAGTCGTGAGAGGTGTGAGAGACGGGTGAGAGAAGTCGTGGGAGGTGTGAGAGACGGGTGAGAGAAGTCGTGGGAGGTGTGAGTGACCGGTGAGAGAAGTCGTGGGAGGTGTGAGAGACGGGTGAGAGAAGTCTTGAGAGGTGTGAGAGACGGGTGAAAGTACAAAAATAAATAAGAGAGAGAGAGAGAGAGAAGCATTTATCTCTACCAAGTCTCACTCCATCAGTCAAAATAGATTGAAAAATTCATTCTGTACCCCAAGAGAAAATCTCTCGCTGGTTCCTTCCTTCCTCGCGGGTAATATTGGGCAACACTTCCCCTTGTGATGGTGGAGGAGGGACTAATGGAGCTGCGGATAGAGGCAAGAGTCTTGCAAAGAGGGACAGATCTGGATCATGTGTGTGTGTGTGTGTGTGTGTGTGTGTGTGTGTGTAAGTAATAAAACTCTCCTCAATATTTATTGCTCCATTACCGGGGAATTCTCAACCATTCATAATACTTCACGGTGAAGTTTGAGGTCAGGTGACAATTCACTAAAAACTTTAAAAAAAAGTCACAAAAGGTTACCGAAGCATTATATAACACAGTAAGACTCTCTCCCTGTATATAACACAGTAAGACTCTCTCCCTGCATATAACACAATAAGACTCTCTCCCTGCATATAACACAGTAAGACTCTCTCCCTGTATATAACACAATAAGACTCCCTCCCTGTATATAACTCACAGTAAGACTCCCTCCCTGTATACAACACAGTGCGACTCCCTCCCTGTATATAACTCACAGTAAGACTCCCTCCCTGTATATAACTCACAGTAAGACTCCCTCCCTGTATATGACTCACAGTAAGACTCCCTCCCTGTATATAACTCACAGTAAGACTCCCTCCCTGTATATGACTCACAGTAAGACTCCCTCCCTGTATACAACACAGTGCGACTCCCTCCCTGTATATAACACAGTAAGACTCCCTCCCTGTATTTAACATCGGGGCCTGGGGGGCGAAAAATGTAATAATAATAATAATAATAATAATAATAATAATAATAATAATAATGATAATAATAATAATAATAAAGAACCATAAATACAAAAGTGAAAAGAAGATTAATAGTGAGAAACGATATGTGTATGTTGTGTTGTCAATAGTAAGTGAAACAATTGAGACCCTGCAATTATGTGTAAATGAGGCAGAAAGTAAGAACAGCAACCTGGGACTTGGTCACAATTTTCGTGATGCCATGTAGCTAAGTCATCTTGATGAGGGAGAAGATGAATGAGTGGGGGGGGAGACAATATTGGTGGTGGTGGAGGAGCGACACAGCCACAAGGTATTTAGCGGCAGTATAAGCCTTAAGTAAAAGTTTTAATGAGGTCGATGGTCGTAACTTATAGACAAGAAGGTAGTTTTAGTGTGGTTAAGAGCTGGTGGTGGCGTCCCATCCTCCAACCAAAAGAGAAACGGGAAAATACTGCTTATTTATAATTATTTTGTAAGGGTATCTTTCACTTTCTCATAACCTAACCTACGAAATTAATCCCATTTACTTATTGATGTACTTCACTAACACATATTACTATATTTTTTTACTGTTGATGAGGACTGGAACTTAACTTACGTATTTAAAATCTAATATATTACAATATTACCTCCTCTACTCAACACACAACAATAACACTTCACTCTAACTTGTATAAAATAACGTGTTTACTACAAATGTCTCCCAATAAATAATCTACTTGTCACAATCGTTGAATGTCTCCCAGTGAACCAGAGGTACTCCCACTTGTCGATATAACCAAGAGTTTTAAACGCCCAATATTAAAAGTTTTTCCTTAAAGAACCTCAACTCTACCTACCAACTTTTTTTAAGAATGTATTTACCATATCCAGAAGGAGGAAGGAGGAGGGAGGAGGGAGGAGGAAGGAGGAAGAAGGAAGAAGGAGGATGAGGAGGAACTGTGATATAAACTGCCTATATCACCAGTGGACTAACTTTGTCCAACCTGGGTGGCGCTCTTAAAACTTAGTGTATCTCTGAGGTGGAGTTAGCATGGCACGTGTTGCGCCTCCCAACCTTAAGTAATACAAAGAACTACATGGACAGTGTGTGTGTGTGTGTGTGTGTGTGTGTGTTGTCAGTTTATTATCCAGTTACTTATCTACATTTAATAGGTTAGACGAACGATGTACAGTAATAAAAGTGATTAACAGCTGTAGAGGATGAAAAACACACACACACACACACACACACACACACACACACACACACACTTATTACCTAGGTAGTGTAGACCAATTAATTATAAACAACACAAAATTCGGGAAGTTAACAAAGAGTATCACTATGGTTGATTATGAATGTTTCTCTGATGCCTGGATGGGGAAGTGGCCCCTTGGTAGCCTTCGTGTGATGGACAGATAAATAATAATTAATATGAGTTACCTGAGACATACAGCTTAATGTTGTGTTTTATGTTACTCAACTGTCACTCAGAAAAAGTATCTATACACATGTATGTATATTATGAATGTTGTATGTATACCATGTATGTACTCTACAGTATATATACACATTATTTCTCTAGTCAGTAGCGTGTGGCAATGCCCCTGTTTCATGTCACCACACGCTTAGATAAATGTGCCTGGCGACATCTGGAAGCTGCTAGTATACCACTTACCACATGTCGCATGAGAGGTCAGAGTGAGGTCAGTTGACCCCTATAGGAGTGTAAGGACTACCTGCGCTTGTAAGCGCACCCCTGTATATTTCCGTTAATAAGATCCTACAGAACTCTACAGGTGTTTATGTTCGCCCCTGTAGTTAGACCCAAGTACCCCGAACATCTCCAACATGTATTGAAATAATGACACAACGGACGAAGGATTTTGACAACCCTACCGGGACAACAGGAGTCAGTGTTCATTCTGAAATTCATCGCCCCCTCCCCCCCCCAAGTAGAGAGAGTTTTTTGAGTGACTGTACGTGTGTATGGTTTATCTTATACTTTAATATGTAGAAACTTGGTCACCTTTGCACTTGTCTTCTGCTACTTGCACAGAACTCACGTCGTCCCGCCAGCTTCCATTAATCAAGGTTCTTTTCCTCCTCTTCTTAGAAACTTGTCTCCTGTGTGACGACATTAATCTCTCGGGACAAATGTTGGTGTCGGAGGGGAAGGTTTTGTGTGAGAGAGAGAGAGAGAGAGAGGCGACACACGGAATAACATAACACCTGAGTCTCACTGAGAGATATGAGAGAAGGCATCCTAGTCTCACTGAAGCTAAGATAAAGAGACAATCACCAGAATAAACTACAGATTCATCTTAAACTATCATAATTGGTGAAGTTTTCTGGCCACAGTTGGGACGATGAGCGATAATGAAGGATATTGTCTTAGAATTCCCGACCTGTATTGGGAGGGTGACGCCGCCTCGTGTCAGTATAAGGTTATTGTCGAGGTTATGTCCACACACTTATGACCAAATTAAGGGGAGGTGACCCGGAAGGAATGGAGGGAGAGGAAGAGGAGGGAGAAGAGAAGGAGCTTGTGGGAGGGAAGAGGAGGAAAGGGGTTGGTAGGAAGGTAAAAAGGTGATGGAACGGAGACTGGGAGGAGATGGTGGGAGAAGAAGTAGGAGGAGATTGTGAGAGGAGGATTGGTCGATGGGAGAACGAAGAGGAGATAGAACGGAAACGGGGGAAGGGGGAGATGATGATGATGGTAGGGAATAAACAATAAAGGGGAGAGGGGGAAGAATATGAGAAATGGGATAGTGGGTAACATGAGAGAGAGAGAGAGAGAGAGAGAGAGAGAGAGAGAGAGAGAGAGAGATTTACAAAATAAGCTAAAATGTAAATCAAAGCGATATTAACGTATACACAGCTTCCAATAGTGTTCAATATAACTAGTCTATAGCTAACGTAAACTCGACATTTTTCAAGTTTTCTCTCAAAGATCACGATACCTCAAAGCTTGATCATAAAGTTTGTGAACAAATGAATACCGACAGATTGATGCTATAAGGAACATGATTAAGCATATTATACATACTTCAGTAAGTTAAAAGGTTGGAAATTGAAGAGCAACGTTCTCATCTCCTGAAGACCATCTTAACACTTTCTTCTCTTTAACCTGAGGATGTAATTGCCACTTCACTGAGCGATAAACAGTGGAATATTTGTATGTGAAGCTTAAATAGTTGCCTTGGTTGGTAGACTTGAAATTCTTATCTTGTGAGAGCCGAGTGAATTAAGGATTTTGCTCTCTGAAGGAGTTGAATCTGAGCCAAAGTTGTGGAGAAGAAATCAAGGTGTTGGTTCTGGGAATTTTAAACCCAAGAAAGTCAACATGATTGAGTCGAAGCGTCCCGAACAGTTGAGTGAGGAAGCCAATCTCAGGAAAAAACTTTACCAAGAAAGAAAGAGTTTCCTAAAACCTTACTTTTTATGGATCACCTGAAGATTAACCCCTCCAGTTTATTGCACTTGAACATTATCCATCCTAATGCTAACTAACTAAACCTAACCTAGACTAACCTAATGTAACCTAACCCATCCCAATCTAACCCAGACCAACCTAACCTAACCTAACCACCACTAGCAAGTTTCACCACCACCACTAGCAAGCTTCACCACCACCACTAACAAGCTTCACCATCACCACTAGCAAGCTTCACCACCACCACTAGCAAGCTTCACCACCACCACTAGCAAGCTTCACCACCACCACTAACAAGTTTCACCACCACCACTAGCAAGCTTCAACACCACCACTAACAAGTTTCACCACCACCACTAGCAAGCTTCACCACCACCACTAACAAGCTTCACCACCACTAACAAGCTTCACCACCACCACTAGCAAGCTTCACCACCACCACTAGCAAGCTTCACCACCACCACTAACAAGTTTCACCACCACCACTAGCAAGCTTCAACACCACCACTAACAAGTTTCACCACCACCACTAACAAGTTTCACCACCACCACTAACAAGTTTCACCACCACCACTAGCAAGCTTCACCACCACCACTAACAAGCTTCACCACCACCACTAACAAGCTTCACCACCACCACGAGTAAGCTTCACCACCAGCACGTCTTTTCTTGTGGCTGTAAGTAATGGTACACTCCCGCCAGACTGATTCTTGTAATTAATCACACCTGTTCTTACCCAGAGCCACACAACTAAGGTGAATTCTCAACTTAAATCATTATGGAGTCTTCAGAACTACTCACCCACAACAACAATCACCATTCATGATGTACTAAAGTTCACCAGTCACTCCAACCACAAAATTATCGTCTCGGTTCATGAAATGAATTAGATCCTAGTTCACTTTACCTTCATTAATGTAAGATTATTCTCTCCCCTTCCTACTCCACATGTCCAGAAGCGCTCAACACACTGACCATCTCGGCTCTCTCTGACCATCACCACGACCTCATCTGCAAATTTGGTGAGAAGTTTCTGCACCACCCTCGACACCGGCTCCTACTACCACCCAAGATCCCTCTTCCCCTAATTGTTATTCGACACCAAAACCGCATCCAGCCCACACAAGCACGAACTGATCGCTATAATAACAGCCCAGTCCCACCATTGTAAAAATTATCAACAACTCGTAATCAACCAGTGTATTCACTCCCAGTCACTATTACCTTTTTGCACTGCTACTATGTTGAAATGCCCTGTAGTATGACCTTCTCCCCACCTTGTTATTATATATGGTATTTGTATCACTTATGTTACTTGTATATTATGTGTCAATCAAGTGACCCATTCCCTAATAATGTAACTGTATTTTCAGCCTTCCGGCAGCCATGTTTTTTCCGAAAACCGTTAATTATTATTATTTATTATTTAAACAAGCAATCACTCCTTAACAACCCATTACCTATTGATTCTATTTCCATTAATGATTGAATAAATATTTCTACACTATTAACTTATTCCATACGAAGACAATGTAAACACTCAGCTGTAAACCATCAACTTAATGTTTTATGAGGTAAACAAAAACACCTCCAACAACACCATATATGACAGTTTAAACACACACACACACACACACATTAACACACACACACACAACGCTCGCTACCTTCCATCATACAGTTAATATTACGTCTATTATAATAGAGAGATTCTGTATGCCATGGCCAGACAGCACTGTTGATTAATGTGTCTATTGTGTTGGATTAACTGTACGGTATAGGGTCACGGGGAGAGGTGTGTGTGTGTGTGTGTGTGTGTACCATCCTAGCAGGTGTGTCCACAAGTAATCAACATTGATTGATCGTCGTCTTGGAGGCGCTACAAGAAGTCTTCTCTTACAGCAGTGATGGATGTACATTGGCTCCTGTCCCGGTGAAGTATACAGTACAGGTGATGGCTGGTGCTCTGGTGAAGTTTACAGCTGGTGACTGGTGTGTGTTAGGTTGGTAGGTTTGGTTAAGTTAGGTTAGGTAAGGATAAGTGGGGCTAATTTAGGTTACTGGTGACCCCATGGCAGTTATTGTGTACATTTATTGGAGAGATGGCTGTTAAGACCTCGTGTATGTGAACATTGTCTATTTTGTACACAGGATATTTACGTGTGGCTCTCCAGCAGAAATAGATAGAGTTTGGGACCCTGCCTGAAGTTGCTAAACCACTGTAACACCCTCACCCTCCACCACCACACATCACCTGACCCTCTAGTCTACACTTTTACACACCCTCACTACACCCTCTACGCCCGCAACACCAAGACTAACAGTAATAGTTACACACCCTCACTACACCCTCAACGCCCGCAACACCAAGACTAACAGTAATAGTTACACACCCTCACTACACCCTGTACGCCCGCACCACTAACACCCTCCACAGTACACCAACATAAAGGCAACACTAGCAGGTATACTACACTTACACATTAACACCTAAAAAGCTTTACTCTACAGGCCAAAGCTCCATTGTTGGTGGATGTCTCAGAAAAAAATAATTATAAAAAATAAACAAAATCGTCAAAAAACAATACAATAAGGAATTACTATCACGCATGAGTAAGCAGAACAAAAGTTTAACTCAATCATCATTCGTTTGTGTTCCTACCTAGACAAATTTCGGAATAAAATCTACATAGCTTAATCAAGTTAAACTAATATAGAGGGGGGAGGAGGAGTGGCAAAAGCAAGCACAATTTAATCTAACTTTGCTCATTTCCGATCTGTTGATTGTATTGTAAACATGAAGGATGGCTACCGCTACATCTGCTATTCCTTTAAGTTTTATGAAAGGAAAACAAGCATCTCTCACTGTCTCCAAATTAACAGTTAGAGCCAAACTTTAGAGAGAAAGAGAGACAGAGTGAGTGTGTGTGTGTGTATGTAGAGCCAGACGCTATAATGTGTACATGTAGAGGCTGTGAGAGATCGTATGTCAGACAGAGGAAAGAGACAAACTTCAGATAGGTTTCCCCTGCATTAGGAGTGTGTCACCAGGATATAATTATACACACACTCACTTGCCAGATATCGTGCAGCTGACGGACACACACTCCCCATAATTCTCTTGACATATATTGAACTTAAAAATATGAGAGGAGAAGCTGAGTGTTTAAAAGGCACCCCGCTGTGTCAGATATTAACTCATTTGCTCACATAAAAGGTTTTGTGTTTCTCAGTAAATATAATCCAACAAGCAGGAGACAGGACAAACACACAGACACAGATCACTTTACCCCATTACTGAAACAAGGAAGCAGACACCGTGTTAGTAAGGCTAGATCAGGAGATATAAATAGTCTATAGTTTCTACTACATATATCAACACTATATAACACGAGTCAAACATCATTTATCATTACGAAAAAATAGTCAAAAGTGTCCAGGTAAATCTGAGTTACAACGGAGAGAATTAATTAACAGGGTCACCAGGTAAGATACATTCATATTCGTCGTGTAAATAATGAACTGTATCGGATATCAGGTGGCAGAGAGGTTAAACAGGACTGTCTTATATATATGTTAAATAACTATGTACTGT
>CAUDMG010000830.1:1157500-1234565 GCA_958450375.1 Homarus gammarus
AGTTTATGGTCGTACCCCTCAATCTTGCTTAAATCTACTTCAATATAGTTTATGGTCGTACCCCTCAATCTTGCTTAAATCTACTTCAATATAGTTTATGGTCGTACCCCTCAATCTTGCTTAAATCTACTTCAATATAGTTTATGGTCGTACCCCTCAATCTTGCTTAAATCTACTTCAATATAGTTTATGATCGTTTCCCCTCAATCTGCCTGTAGGCTTTCTGATACACAGGGGGCACTCCATACTCTATCAATATTACGATCCCAGGGTACTTCATCACCATTTCAAAAGCGCCGCTACACCTCCCAACAAAAGCTCTGCCGTGTCAATCTGTGTCCCATTCTGGCTAAATATACATTCAATTTTAACATGGGATAGAATAATGTTAAATGACAGACAATGTTGATGGTTCGTTTAGGTGATTACGGGTTATAAAATTAACCAATAACAGCTAACGATATGAACCAACCAATCCCAAAATAAACTACGAATAAAGTTAATCTAACCAAACCAAAGTAAATTTAACCAAACCTTAAAGAAACTCAACCTAGATTAACTTAACCTAACCAAACCATAGTAGGTATCTGGTAGCATTAGGGAGGCATCTGGTAGTATTAGGGAGGTATCTGGTAGTATTAGGGAGGTATCTGGTAGTATTAGGGAGGCATCTGGTAGTATTAGGGAGGCATCTGGTAGTATTAGGGAGGTATCTGGTAGTATTAGGGAGGTATCTGGTAGTATTAGGGAGGCATCTGGTAGTATTAGGGAGGTATCTGGTAGTATTAGGGAGGTATCTGGTAGTATTAGGGAGGCATCTGGTAGTATTAGGGAGGCATCTGGTAGTATTAGGGAGGCATCTGGTAGTATTAGGGAGGCATCTGGTAGTATTAGGGAGGCATCTGGTAGTATTAGGGAGGCATCTGGTAGTATTAGGGAGGTATCTGGTAGTATTAGGGAGGTATCTGGTAGTATTAGGGAGGTATCTGGTAGTATTAGGGAGGTATCTGGTAGTATTAGGGAGGTATCTGGTAGTATTAGGGAGGCATCTGGTAGTATTAGGGAGGTATCTGGTAGTATTAGGGAGGCATCTGGTAGTATTAGGGAGGCATCTGGTAGTATTAGGGAGGTATCTGGTAGTATTAGGGAGGTATCTGGTAGTATTATGGAGGCATCTGGTAGTATTAGGGAGGCATCTGGTAGTATTAGGGAGGTATCTGGTAGTATTAGGGAGGCATCTGGTAGTATTAGGGAGGTATCTGGTAGTATTAGGGAGGCATCTGGTAGTATTAGGGAGGCGTCTGGTAGTATTAGGGAGGCATCTGGTAGTATTAGGGAGGTATCTGGTAGTATTAGGGAGGTATCTGGTAGTATTAGGGAGGCATCTGGTAGTATTAGGGAGGTATCTGGTAGTATTAGGGAGGCATCTGGTAGTATTAGGGAGGTATCTGGTAGTATTAGGGAGGCATCTGGTAGTATTAGGGAGGCATCTGGTAGTATTAGGGAGGCATCTGGTAGTATTAGGGAGGTATCTGGTAGTATTAGGGAGGCATCTGGTAGTATTAGGGAGGTATCTGGTAGTATTAGGGAGGCATCTGGTAGTATTAGGGAGGCATCTGGTAGTATTAGGGAGGTATCTGGTAGTATTAGGGAGGCATCTGGTAGTATTAGGGAGGTATCTGGTAGTATTAGGGAGGTATCTGGTAGTATTAGGGAGGTATCTGGTAGTATTAGGGAGGTATCTGGTAGTATTAGGTAGATATCTAGTAGAAAGTGCCGAAAAATGGATTAGGAAAAAAATAGGAAAAATGAGAGGAAAAATTTGTATTTTTTTTTAAGTGGGAAAAATTAAGGAAAAAATTAGGACAATGAGGACAAAATAGGTTAAATGGGGTAAAAATTAGGTAAAAATTAGGTAATTTTTTTTTTGAAATGAGGGAAAAACGGAGGTAAAACTGAGGTACTATTTCCAGGTTGGGATTTGGTACTAACTAACAAGCGGCTCCACATGCAAGAAATAGATATACTCGGGTATGTATATATAGTGAAAATACACAAGACCTCAACGATTGGTGGGTGAAGGTCTCGTGTTGACCAGGAGAACAACAGTGGATTGAGGAAAGCATATGCCGGTGGCTTGGGAAATAACAGTGATAACCCTGACTACTACACTGAAATACGGATAATATCAGTAGGCATAATCTGAAAGTCGTGTACAGACAGAAACACAGAGGCAGACAAGGAAACAGACAGAGACAAGCAGGTAATTTGACTTCATAAATGTATATATAGTCTTATTGTTAACTACATGTTATATGATACTTATACAACGGATAATAACGCACCCGATATCTACACCAACAATACGTGCATAGCGCTCACACACACACACACACAAACTGTAACAAATGCATCGACAACTAATCAAAAGGTTTCTCACTTACAGGTCACAATGCTTTACTCTTAAGTTATGCTGTTTCCTTTATAACACAACCTTCTGATTCATCTGTTGTGCGTGTGTGTGTGTGTGTAACAGCAATAATTTTATATTTTAGTCGTTACTGTAATGAGTTAAGTTAAACGATCTTTATGTAACCGAGCACGAGTTAGTTGCATAATGTTATAATACAGTGATTCCTTTATCAGGTTCAAGCATCTTCATTATGCCATGAAGCTAACCATAAACGCTCCAGACCTCAAAGCCTATCTGGTCATGTGTAAATTTTCCCCCAAAGCCTTTGCAGGAAAAACTATCTTTTTTGGTCAACTTTTTGTTGATGAAAAGAAACTTGTACTTGGCTACTGTATTATAAAGGTAGGATTTACATATCAAAAGATCTTGGTAAAGTGAGTAGACGTCTTGCTCAAAGGGGTTGAGAAGAGGCAGAAGGCCACACACACACACGTTCAGCCCTCATGGGGTGAGGACCCGGAGCTGTGAAGACCTGCCCTCTCTGCTGCCATTGTTGGCCAACTTTGCTGGTCCGCTGACATCTTCGACAACATCTCAGGAGCGTTTTCGGTTTATCGAGCATTAGTTTGCCCTACCCACTGGTGGTGAGAGTGACCCACACTCCAGTTGGAGAGCAGCTATAGCGTGGTATTCCCGACGTGGTTTGAGCTCTTTTCCTTCTACTACTATTTTTCTTTTTTTCGCTCTGGCCTAGGGGCCTGCACCCTCAAAAGTGTATTCGTCCTGCGGTCCCCCCTGTAACTGCTCACCTCCCTCCCAGGAGATTGTGAACACGAAAGTGGGTTGGAGCAAGAACCCATCCCTCTGCCGAGTCTTTCCAGGAAAACCGTGATCGTGCGGGTCCACCTGGAAAGAGAGTAGCAATCCTCATCCTTACCCAATAGGCACACTTAGCTCACGTGTATAAGTGAGCAGTCACATATACTAAGAAGTAGGTTTCCACAAACGGGGCTCCGGGAGAGAAGCTCATGAACCACTCTACGACCACCCTGCCATCAAGTGGCTGTGGGGAGTGTTGAAATTCCTCCGCTGCTTACCCAACCGGAATAGGTAGGCTCTGAACAACAGAAAACCCTCCAAAGAAGAAGAAAAAACACTTAACCACCGGTTATGGAGTGCGTACGCCCTCCTAACCGCGATCCCTCGCCTGAACCGCCAACCCGACGACCCGAACCACGACAGGCTCCGCACAGAGAAAGCGGACCAGCTGCGGGCCTTCCACGAAGCTCTGAAAACTAAGAACAACGCCATCCACACAGCTCCGCCACCACTGCCACCGCCACCGAGGACGACAACTGGACGAAGGTTAAAAACAAAATTAAAAACGAAATTCGTCAAGCAGCCCAAAAGGCACCCATCACCACCACCAGCTCGACCCCAACGACACTGCCAAAATTCCGGATCTCGAAAACGGACACGAAAACGATATTTGCCGCCATCACAAAGATGGAGAAACAAAACCCACTGGCCAGGACACGGGACGGATAACAACAGGTCTATGTTGTGATATTTTAAGAAATAACAACTATTCAAATTTGATCTCTGATAATTTCCGTACATGGTGAAGTAATAATGAGCTATGAAATGCTCTGATAACATAAATACCATAAAACGAACGTCACTTGAACTTGTTCATCATGTTCTTGTTTCCTTTTATGATATTTTTATTATTAGTGCCGTTTTACAAACTAATTTTAGCTTACTCAAGAGCTGAAATTATCAGAGAACAACACAGAAGAGTTATTATCCCTAAAGTATCAGAATATAAATACGATAGATCAAAAACTAAAGAACACTCGTGACTCTGCGTGTCCGTCGACTCAGTTGCAAAGTTCGAGTCAACAGACTGTTGTAGTCACAGTAAAGGCTGCACGTACCTAACAGGTGATGGGCGACGCTCCCTCGATGAGCTGTAAATATCACTTACCTGCAATGATAAACAAATACATTACTAACATAGAGAGTTTACTTCTCCCTCCTCAGCCTTCACAAATAACACAGGTCCGCTGATCTCCGGATTCACGAAAGGTTGTGAGCAAGAGACACTTATGAAAACCTGAACCTTATATGGAAGGAAATTTTGTGATACTTAGTTTATCTGAGTTACGAGTATTCTTATAACGGTTGTTGTTGTTAATGAAAAATTATAAATTATCGGAAAATTCATCTTCCGTTACATTTAGAAAACACATAAATGGTTAAGCAAAGTGTTTGTGGTGTCCGGGAGGGACTTTTACGCCTCAACTATTGTCAATCCGTATAGTCACTTGGCTTAAAATAACACATAGTAAAATACTTGAGTAACTTATAGTTGAATTATGTAACACGCCAACAATATATAAACAGTAAAGAAAGTCTAATTAATAAAACTCAATAAAATACTCCAATATACACGAGTCTTGCAACAGTGACACGAACTTGTAAACAAATCCCGGTGGTCTAGTGAGGCGCCAACTCATGTCAACTACTGTAACCTTGACCTCTGGCCATAAAAAAAAACACATTTAGAAACAAGACTGAATCAATAATATAATTCACATGACAAGGATAAACAGGTCAGGAAATATCCCAACCAGCATCCGTAATGTGAGGGAATATTTCACTGAATCATTTGAAGTCTCGGGATGGTCATAAGTGGTGTTGCTGTCCTCCCATCATAAGGAGTTGTGTGTGTGTGTGTTCAAGAAAAACATTAAGAGCTGTTGTATATATCGAGGGTCAAGGGTCAAGTCACCACCAGGCATGAGTCAATACCTGCCTGGAGCACAGTGTAGGTCATCAGGTGTTGTGGGACTCACCTTATCAGGAAGAGGTGGTGGTGGGTGTTCACTTGTCCAGGTCCTGCCGCCGGGAGCTCCTGTCACCAAGGTACTCCACTCTCCTGTAATAACAACATCTTACATTATTCTATGAAATTACATAAAATTGATCATCATTTATTATCTATTCTCTTCCTCCATCTTCAGCATGATAATGAAGAAAAATATAAATCTTAAAAAAAAAAAAGTTTAGGAAATGGAGTTCACTTAATAATGGTTAGCACAGATATTCGTAAGCCATTAATTCCTCTAGTAAATACTCTGGAGTCTAAACGCTCAGCAGCACCATACTACATTACATTATCCCGTAAACAGGCAGGCATATACCCACAAGGTAGCGTCCACTTCTTGACAGACAGGGGGCCGTTGCTTCACTCTATTTTCTGAATATTAAAAATCCTAACCTAACCTGCCATGAAAGCGACTCGCCTGAGTACTAGATTAAGTGAAAGTTTTGGGTTATGTTATTACTGCGTTTCAGCAAGTAAGGTCTTTGAGCAAGTAAGTAACTAGTTTAGCAATTACACCAATCGACAAACATGAAAAAATTAGATAAAACAGTTCCCAAATTCGATCTTTTAATTTATACAACAAAACAAATATTTTAGTGAATATCCTCCAACAAATTGATAACGATGTGTAGCCATTTTATACTACATTTGAGGATAAGTAAAAATAGCCTGAGGACGTTTAGAAAGTTACTCTCATTGACACCAGATGTCAAAATAAGTACTTCCTGTTTTATATGGCGAGGGCTCAAGAGGGCAGAGCCCCTGAGTTAGGAAGTTACGTAAGGTTAAGTCGATTTTCTAGAAAAATTAAGAAAAAAATGGCTAATGTGCGACGGAAATTAAGGTCAGATTCGATTGAAACGACACCAAATACACCCGGAAACCCTATTTTTGTTAGTAGTTTTCTTGGTGTATCTAAACCGAGTCTTTACCATAAGGGTTTATAGAGAAGTTAGTAAACGTTAAGGGCTTGGGGGATTTTGCATAGATTTTTTTGTTTTTGTTTTACGTGAATGTATTGTGTTCGTTTACGGATTCAGCTTCGGTTATGTGAAAAACACTTACATATTTAGTTAGTATGTTATGGCCCTTCGTACTTTCGAATTGACAAAAATTATCAACTTAGTCTAATTTTAAAATGAATGAATCATTGGGTCATACATATTCGGTTTCGTCACTGCTCAAATCAGATATAGCCCAGCGATCATTTTTTCCATTTCGTCAAAGCGGTGAGGGTGCAGAGGCAACCTCCTCCTTGATAGGACTTTCAGATGGGTTAATTAAAGTTCACTTGACTTATGAGTCTGACTTTTTATACAGAAAAGTCAACTGGCTTCCCATAAGGGTTGGTGCAGTATACAGATACGGGTAGATTTTCGTTAGCTTTTATTAAAATATATTTATCACACAGTATTATCTACCGTGCAGCTGGAAAATACTCGTTTACAAAAAATACCCGTTTGCCACTTAATTATTTTCACATAAAATGATTTTCAATATAATTCTCTAGAATATCGTATAAACTATGAATTTAGGTAAAACGATTTATCACCTCCTCATTATTTCATCAATATAAAAGAAACTTATTTCGATATCCATGATGAAAAAATCTGACAGGCAGCATCGAGAGTAAACACCAACGATGTTTGTTTAATTTATACGTTTGCTTTATACTAGAAACTTAAGTTTATTCAACATGAAAGTATAATAATAAACAGAACAATCTTGAAATACAATGACACAGAAAAACGTTCGATATTTAAGGGAAATTTACATAAAGCCTAGTACTATACATACTGTAGAGCATGAATGTGCCAGTGACCCTTCCTACCCTAGAACAATCATTTACCAGGTATTGGAGGATTAATTTAAATCCAGTATCCATTTATAATCAGAAGCTTTATCACGTTCACAATTATTGAGACACGCTCGGACGACCACCATTCCCAGGTTTCGACAACAACATCGTGTTCTTACTCTCAAACACGTAATATCACACAAAGATCAAAAGTTACCGCCTAGTATCTGTGACTCACCTCTTATTTCTTCCCAGTTAACTCAACATGATGGAATTTGTCACAAAAAATAAATCCTGTCATTAAACACCTCATGAGTCAACACCTTCACTCTCTAACAGTTGGGTACAACTTAGGGTAAACTTATCCTACGCCAGCGACCAGTGTTGTTGTTCACCGAGGTAAAAAATTTTCACGCGCACTTGAGTTTATACATACCATCATATTTCTACCACATACTTGTCTGTTTTAATTTATATTGAAATTATCAAGCCAAATTTATACGTTTTCATTTGATATGGCGCATTCTGTCATTGTAGAAACCTAAAAGGAGGATGGCAGTGGTGAGCGTGTTGTTTGGGATATTCACGCATGCGCAACGTATACCCATGGGATTTGGAACTTGTGAAACCGTGTCCAGTAATTGTGCATTGTGTGATGAAGAGGTGAAATATGACAAGGTGCCATGTATTATTGTTTATAAGGCAGTACACTCTCACGAATATCCTCAGTTTACAAACAAATATATGAAAAATTTATCCTTAACCTTCATATTAATTAAATGCTTGAATCCTATTCACAGCGAGTCACGAGGTTTGTTTTATGTAAACACTATTGCGTACGAAATGACTCCTCCATTGTGCAAAATCCAAAATTATTACCCTACCATTAATTATCTGTGACACTTCTATGACAACATATAGGGACAGTCAGTAATAGTTAAGTTTTAGGTTGTAATATGTGAAGAATATTGACAAAAGTTTGAGTGTTAAGTCAACAACATTATCATATTTACAGTGGTATTGATTTTATAATGTAAACTGCGCTTCAACAACGTCTATAAGCACGTATTTCTAGGTTTGCAATACGCTTATCATCCACAATAATTAAGAGATATGTAGGGACGAGAATCCCAGCGGTGAGAGAAGAGTAAAAAGACAAACTGAAAAAAGGAAACGAATGGGCCATGTTTCCCCCACGTTCATCAATTGTTTTGTCTTTTACACCGTGGCAAAAAGGGAAACAATGACAAGAATCCCGACACCGAAGTTTGTTGTTGGTTGACCTGTTGCGAGGTATGTTGTAGAAAGTACAGTACTATATAGATTGGCTACCTACTGTCTGTTATGTTGTATAACCTATTACAGGGAGAGTATAGCAGTACAGTACTATATAGATTGGCTACCTACTGTCTGTTATGTTGTATAACCTATTACAGGGAGAGTATAGCAGTTTGTTGTACGGTATATAGTATTCTATACATTGGTCAGTTGTTGTCTAGTGTATTGTAAAAATTATCACACATTTTACAGCTGTATGAAAGGTTACAAAAGTGTACAGCTGTTTTTTTGGTATGTTATATCGTATGAAGTATTTTGACTTATTACATCAGTTGTACATTAATTGTTGAGTTCCTGTATACAGGAATTAGACGTCTTGTTACAACAGATAAGCCAGCATCAAATTAATCTTTCTTTGGTGACATCACAATTAAATACAACGATGAATATGATTCTGATATTATTATTATCATTAGGATGCAGACATAACTTTTTCAGGAAGAGCGCAATTAGTTATATACTCTTAAGTTCAGTAGACTGAGGGAGAGACGTTTCATGTGTAACAGTGTGGGTTTTTGCTGGTTGGCTGCCTTCTGTGTACACTGTACAGGATAATTACTTATAGTGTTAGAAAATATCTCTGTAAACTCCGAAGGGAGGAAATCCAAATGGTAAAAATATAGGAAAATACACGGGAAAGGAGACGCAATAAAGGGAAGAGAGGAGAAATAAGAATTAGTCACCGTTCTTTTTCACTTCAGACGAAGCGATGTACTGAGCACTGAACACAAGTGACTAATGGTGCCTTCTTAGTCAGGGATGAATGTTAAAACAAAATAAATATTAAAATAAAACTATACAACTAAAAAGTAAAGTTAGAAATTAATACTGAGATGGGTCAGCTGCTCTACTAGGCCTGTAATAATTCAATGGGAGGCGTTAGAATTATTGCCCCGCTTAAAACACCTGTAAATTACGTTAGTGGTAATAATTCATTATCGACACTTTTCCTATAATTACACAAGGCCTTAAGTAATCGTGAAAACGTAACCCCAAGCGTTACATGAAAAGGTTAGGTTACATTCAAGAATGTTCGAATATTTTGTTTGTGATTAATCTTCCTCTGTGAGATTACTCTATGTTGATATTACTAAATGATTTATTACTTTTATCCTGTTTATGTAATGTTATGGTTTATTTGATGGAAAACATACATTGGTATTACTAGGCTGATTGACCCTCCTTCCACAAGCCTCGCCTTATTTGTGACGCCACGTTTACAACTAACTCTTGTACTCTGTGTTGCAAGTTACCCCTGGTGCCTCGCTCACAGGACTACACTGTTGTACTTAAATATTTGCGTTTCCTATTTTCCTGGGCCTCATTATGACTGGGATCTGGTATAACTAGGACTTAAAGACGAGTTATAACGCCAGCTTAGAAGTTTGCGATTCGTCTATTTATGTGCGTAATCAAATGTCACAGTCGATTGTTTTATAATGTAGAAAATAATGATTACATCTAAGTATATATTTTCAGATCAAATTAATTTGGAAATTCGTATAAACCAAATTAGTGGGATTATGATGTCTAATGTTGGTAGGCCTGTCTGGTGTCTTTAATGTTGGTCAGCCTGATGCACTTGAGTTTGGAAACGTACATTATAAATTACTGAAAATCCAAACCTCAGTGATATATCATGTTATGTGGTTTTACATAGTATCCACAAATCAATAAATAACTCAATTAAATTTCCAAGAAAAGAGAAAATCGAACTTAGTTATTGATAAAATGGACACTGTTAAAATATACCACAAACTAAACCGAGGCCCCGTGTATTCGACCAGCAGCAAGAAACAACTAAGCAATCTAACAAATAAATATCTCTTGGGATCATTAGTTAGGTTAATTACATTTTGTTTCAGAACATTTACTTGAAATTATATAATAACGCTAAGAAAACTTCAGTCGTCCAATTTAAATTAAAGTTCCAATAATGCCTGAACGACCGTTACATTGAGAGGTGTTGCTAGATATATTTATTAAGAAATTTTACAAAAGTTTACTGTTCATTAACTCTTGTAATATTTTTAATAATTCAGATATTTCTATAAAAAAAAATTTAGAATTATTATAAAATATGACGGAACGATCATAGAAACAATAAAAGACGTTGGCATATGAACACTGGACTGAGTGGCTGGAGGTCGGGCGTGGCGGGGTAACTTGGTGAGGTGTTTCTGCGGCATATTTGACCACACTGAGGCATCTGGCTAGAAACAAAAGGTGAGACCCATTATTGATATAGTGTGTGTTAAAGAGCAAAACACTTGAGGTTGGTTGTGTTACGTAGCAGCTGTTAACAAGATTTTCTACATAAAAGGATTTCAGTTAAACTTGGAATGTTGATATAAGCAAAGGTAACATTTTACAACTGTGTATCCCAAAACTAATAGTCTGAAGATGATACACTCAGTAAGATGTGCCACTCAGGGCGGCCTCAGGTCTCATCATAGCGTACTTGTATTGAGGCGGAACACTATGGCTGACTACACCCCCCCCCCCCTACACCCCCCCCCCCCTACACGCACAACAAAAACAAATTTATGAAATGTACTCTCCTGCCACAGTAAGCTTCAAATTGTATTTAGTTAGGTTCAGAAGTAACATGGGTGTTTAAACAAGACAATGGTACTATATTAGGGTAAACTGGCATAAGTGGGCTTTGAAGTCGAGGGAAAATGTGGGGTAAAATACTAAAAATAACACCAAACAAAACTTGAAAAACCTGACCTAACGTTTCCTAACCGTTAAAAATCCTCAAAGTAATTATTTTTACCTTATTCACGTTTTCGGTGCTTAGTAGGTGATGGTGTTTTCGGATTTTAGTATGTTATTGTTTTCGGTGTCAAGTGGAGGGTGATTTAACTTTCCATCTTATTTTATGATAAACTGTTCTTTCTATTTTTTTTTTATTCAACAAAGTTATAAAGCAGTGGAAAGTTTTTTAGGCAATCCACATCCTGGTACAGTATGCATACTGTACAAGAAATAAAAAAACATATCTTTAAATTTCAGAGGTGATGGTATGACTTTCAATAATGTGAAGTTTTGGATTCTTTCAAACACAGAATTTCATACACATTATCCTCCAACTTTCAATATAGCTGGATTAATTAACTTTCATGCACAATCTAACCCCATACAGTATTGTATGCAAAAATTGTACAAACAATTACAGTGTACGGTATTCAAATGCAACACCATCACTAGAAATCTGAAAACAGTATTACTCTACTTTTATCAATTACACAATTAATTTGGACTTAAACAATCCCAGTAAATAAGATTCCCTTATTTTCAGTTAATAACTCACTCACATTCTCAGCATAAATTGTAGACTGGCATGTTGACCCATAGCAAAATTATGAGGCTGAGGGATATTACTATATATCATATTGATTGTTAGATCTTTATAAGAAGGGCAGTGATTTTGTCGACGCGCTGCGAGTATTAACAGCTGATGAAACAAAGAAGCCTAGCCTGAGGAGCCTAACCTAGTTAAGTTTAACCAGTGTGAACTTGCGCGCCATAACGCAAATTGTCACCGATGCAAATAGTGTTACTTAATAATTTGACTTGCTTTGTGTCATGATGCGTGAGAGGATTAATTTAATTAGTTAAACCCAATAATTTGACGCAATTTGCGTCACTGATGCAAATAGTGCTATCCAATAATATGATGTGGTTTACGTGACCAATGCAAATACTGTAGTGCTAGCCAATATTTTGAAGCAATTTGTGCCCGATGCAAATGGTGCTACCCAATAATTTGACGCATTTCGCGTGATCACTGCAAAAATTGTAGTGCTCGCCAATAATTAGAGGCGATTTGTGTCCGATGATGCAAATACCTGTATTGCTACTCAATAATTTGATGTGATTTGTGTCACCGATGCAAATAGTGTTCCCCAATTACTTGACGCGATTTGCCTCATGATGTAAGAGAGTTAACTTATTTAAAGTAAGTTCCAGTAATGAATTTAGTGGGCCAAAGTCTTTTAGTTAAAAAGATAAATGTAGGATAAAGTCATTTGAGATTTAGGGAAGTTCAAAACAGTAGAATGGATAAATTATGAAACTGAAATCCCCCCAAATTTCCAGATCGATGAGAGGAAGGACATAGAGAACTAGAAAGTGAACAGATGTGGAATCATTTCAAAGAAATAATATGAGAGGGGAAGGAAGGGGGGGGGGGGAACTTACAGGACAAAAGAGGAACCGGATTGGAAGTGAGTGGATTGCAAATTAAATTTTAAAGAATGTGGATAGGCGAAGGATATGAAGCTTAAAAGGAACTTCACAAAGAAATTAAAAAGGATTTGAAATGGTAAAGAAAAAATATTATGATATACAGTATAAGCAAATAGAAGATAATGACAAGAGACATAACTTAAGGAAAATGTACAGAAATATAGATGAAACAAAATATTGTAGTGGAAATTAAAATGTTGGGACTAAAAAAAGTAATGACATTAAGACCCTGTTAAGGCGGAATTAAAACAAAGAAAAAAGGTAAGACAGAATGGAGGGAAGAATCGATAAGTGCTGGACATAAGTTTTATACTACCAATTCTGGAAGCCGAAGTTAAGGCAGCTGTGAACCAAATGAAAAATTATTATTCTTGCACATTTGCTTAGATTCCAGTAGAATTTCTAAAACAAATAGACAGGATCATTAAAGGCTTAAGTGAAAATAAATAATAAAGGTGAATAAATATTGTGATGAATAAATAGATGTGACATTGTGTAGTTGTGATGAAGATATAGTTTTAGTGAATAGGTAGTTATAGTAAGTGAAAAACTGGTGAATGACTGGCTATAGTGTTTGATAGTTGTGGTGAGTAAATGTTTTAGATATTTAACGACATTTATGTTAATTACGATTCTTATCTTCATATAACAATAGTTGTAATTAATATGGATATCATTAAGGGTCAGATATAAGAGTTTCTTGATTGTACATTAGACCTTAAATCCACACGAGGCTACAGACCCCATCTTTTCTGAACCTGGGGAACAGTTGGCCTTACGACTAATGACAGGAAAAAGTTAATGACCGGAGTGATGGAAAAATGAACATATTCTTATCGTCATATAAAACTTATCGGCGAAGAGATATAACTTTGAAGAGAAAATTTCAAGTTTTGATAGCCGATGCAGGTATTTTGGCGATACTGTATAATATATTCTGAACGACCTGAAATTATAAGACTGACAGATATACGAAATTTTAGCTATAATTAAGATCGTTAAAACTTATTTGATCGGTAGTTGTAGTTTTTCGTACTATAAACATTATTGAGGATTTGGTGTCATCAGAAAACCGAAAGGGGGTTAAGGAAGGCGTGCATCATCTCCGTTTGTCTGCCCGGGAGTTGTGACCACGATAACTTTAACATGTAGTAATAACGTACTGTACTGTGTAGCCAGACTTGGTGCGTGAATATGGACTTCGTTGCGGTGAGGCGGGGATCTAACTCTCTTTAGTGGCAATGTGTTAAGCTGCAAACTAACTTAAAGTTGACTGTTACTCTGAATCACTCTTTGACTGGAGAAAGATATCATTTCTACTGCTGCTTAGTGTACCAATAACTCGGTTTTCTGTGATTTAGAGAACAAAATGTCTAGATATTGGGGAAATTGATGAGATTCGGAGGGTTCTTTTTTTTGTATATCGTGAGTTCAGTGTTTTTAGGCATATGACTTGTGGCTGAATACTGTTAATGAAGATCAATTTACCTGCAGGACACTTATTCATATGGCTACCCTAGTCTTACCTACCTAAACTAGCCGTATTTAAACTAAGCTATCTAATTCTCCATCCCAACTTGTATTTTGTTATGTTTGATTGGATAAAAAGATACAATAACTATTTACCCTCATAATTTACCTACTATCGGCTATGAGGTTACTTGCAGTATGTTATGTGAAGCCTGAATCTACCAGTCATATAACCCTTCACCACACTATGTAATGTATATAGTATATGTAAGTTGAGGACACAGTGTGTGGTGTCTGTTTACATATTGTTTGTCCTTTTCTACACATGTACATCTGTCTTACACCAATCTCCCTTACCATTATTACTTCTCTCAGGTGTGTTTGAGAACAGGTGGAGTTGAGTGAGGAGTGTTCCTTCCTATTCGTTGTTTTAAGTCATACCTGTTGCGTTCTTACTGGTCTTTGAATTCTTGAGGTTTCTGTAATAAATGGTTAGAAATATTACAAATAATGACAGTTGTTATTGTTGTTACAGGAGAGTGGAGAACCTTGGTGACAGGAGGCCCCGGCGGCAGGACCTGGCCAAGTGAACACAGGAGAGTGGAGTACCTTGGTGACAGGAGGCCCCGGCGGCAGGACTTGGCCAACTGAACACCCACCACCACCTCTTCATCCACCAGAATAAGGTGAGTCCCATGCAAGATTGTTAAAAACTGTTACGGTCTTCCTTTCGCCGCTTACCCAGCTTTTACCGTTGGTTACCAGCGGCCAGGTCGTATGTACAGAAGCAGTAGATATATCACAAGCGTCGTCGAATTATCACTGGCTGTCCCGCCAGTCTCCGGTTATTTCCTGACGATCGGTACCAATGTACAGACGACCAACAGGCAGGTTGATTTCAACCAGGTCACAGAAACACACTTAAGCACTGTAGTCTTCTTTAATAATCAGTAATTCTTCACAACACTATTCACAAGGTCCTGTCTTAATAGCTGGACATCTCACTTCGAATATACAGTCAGCACACTACTAGTGTACAATTCCTTAGTCTTTTCACTTTTATATTGCTCACAGCATTTCCACAATACTTGCACAACAATTGTCTTCAGTTGTCCTACTAGGCTTGTACTTCACAATTCAAAGCTCCAATTTCCTTTCATATTTTTCACTTTGGCTATGTTAAGTTCGCTGTATGAAGTAAATAGCGCGTATATATATTCTGTATGATGGGTATATTGATTCACAATTTTATGTTGATGTTACCGTGTATATTTTTATTATCACTTGTGCTAGTGATGGAAGTTAAGGCTGTTATTTATAATTATTTTTTGATCACATTTGTTGCCACTGTTCACTATAACATATTTTTCCCCGGTGAAATCATTGACGTGTGTTAAAGTTACTGTGGGGGTACGAGCGTTTGTCTCGCTTCTAACGTACTATCACAACAAGCAGGCGAGATAGTCAGGCGAGCTTACCACCGGTGAAAAATTTATAAAATGTGTTAAAATATGTTTTGGAGTTAAAACACCAATATCCAGTTTTAAACTACATACAGTATCGCGGAAGTTGAAATATCAACAAAGCCTCGTTCATAACTTTGCGTCATTTTCCGGATTGGGCCAGAATTTGTTCTGATGTAGTTTTGGTGTACATGTACACACAGTCGCTACGCTCATTGACAATTCGTACTATCTTTTTTCCTCTAATGTTAGAAAGTAAGACTTAACACGTATTGGACTGCCATCCCAGCCTCTTAATGATAGATAATGATGTAGGGAAATATACAGAGTAATACACTTATGGAAACACTCTTTTACCTTTACTTATACATGAAGATACAATTTACTTGGTGGTGGTTTGTGGCCTGTTGGGGGGTCGTTCTGGGCGTGGCAGGAGCACACACTGGGGGATCAATTTTGACGGCTTTCTCTACATGTGAACATTTATTATCAATAATTTAAAAGTTCTACCACACCACATAGTCTCTCAACCTTCTCCTAACTCTTGCCTCTACTATACCTTCTCCCCGTACGTCTTCCTTTACTCTCCCTGAGTAAATTATACTCATCATCATCTCATTAATCATGTTTTCATTCACCCTATAATTGTCTTTGATTCCATAAGTACCCAATTAATTTTCCTCACACTTACCCTCTCCCAGACCGTTGAATCTCTCGCCTCAAATTAGTTTTATCTCTGTGTTGTACCTGTAATTTATCGGCCCCATGCTAGTGGCTGCAAGATGACACATAGATCTTGTTAACTCCACACAGATGAATTTCAACTGTTTTACATCACTAAGTTCAAGGTTAGTTATAAGCCGTAATACCTCTGACTTAGTCGATTAATCCATATTTTTATTGTAAACTACAAAAGTGTAATATTCTTTGGCTTGTTGGTATTTTTACGAACACACACACACACACACACACACACGCGCGCGGACACACACACACACACACACACACACACACACACACACACACACACACACACACACATCAATACTCACACACACACACACACATATCAATACTCACACACACACACACACACACACACGGACACACACATATATCAATACACACACACACACACACACACACACACACACACACACACACACACACGGACACACATATATCAATACTCACACACACACACACACACACACACACACACACACACACACACACACATATCAATACTCACACAATATATTTTTATATCCTTAAAGGTCAGGGAGTAAGCAAAAATAAACCCTGAAAACCTCACATATTGGCAGGACTGTACAGAGTGACGTCACTGTTACGCTGTGAGGTCACACCTTCCCTTGGCGTCATTGCTGATTTCTCTACGACCCAGTGACGTATCATCTATCCTTGACGTCAGCACTGACGCTTATACAATTTAGTGTGTGTGTGTGTGTGTGTGACCGAGGGATGTTTAAAATATGTTGTAAAGTATATTTTAATACTGTATATATTTTTTCTTGTAAGCTTGAGTCCTGTACATAGAAGCAAACTTGTATGTAAACATAATGCAAACTCTTATGTAATTAGTAACACCTACAGTAACTACCTTAAGGTAACTTACCTTACTTAACCTGACGAAGGTAAAATGTTTGTAATGTTAACACCACAAAATGCATTTTAAAAGAAACGAGTAATTTTTTACCATATATACTTATTATGCTGCATCGTCCGTTTAGTTTAGAGGCTTACCTGGTCGATCATCCCTAAATCGCACGAGATATACATATATAGTAGAATATACATAAAGGTATATATAATAGTTAAGCCCAGATAAGAGTACCGGTGCCATGTTATAACGATACTATAATTCACTAAGTTTTGGAGTGGATGTATCCGACAGCTTTATTAAAATTGTAGGTTAAAACACGATTGTTATATATAAAAGGTAAATGTTATGTAAAGCTTCATCATTGTATTTAATGCATTACAATATACAAGAGGTAAGGCCCTTAACATGAATGTGCTGGATAGAAACTCAATATAAATATCCACTTTGCATAATAGGTTGACGGGTCATGTAGGTGCTAAGCTGTTAACTCCTACTAATTCAGGATATATTCGTTTAACTGTGATCGTCAGGTTATATTATATGAACATATTATATCACCAAGGAATCACATCTCTTAAGGTGTTCTAACAACCAGTTTCTTTTGTGGGGTTAAGTTTGAATTTAGTTAGGCTATGTTACTGTGACAAGGCCTATACAAGTTCGGTACACGTTATATCAGGACACACACGCACACACACCATGGTGGAAGATGCTCAGTTAAATGGGGAAGTATTCAATGCCCTTCGGAGGATTTACAGGAGGGCGAGGTAATGGATCAGTGAGAGAGATGAGAGCAAGAATAATGAACAGGCGAAAACACACACATGGGAGTGAGTAAAGTTCAGCTGCAACAATTTTTTTTTATCAGTTCAACCCGGGTCACGTCACAGCCCTCTGTTGGTTGGGATTTATTGTGTTTACGAGTTTACTTTTGTGGTATAAGGTGGTGTAGTTTACTTTTGTGGTATAAGGTGGTGTAGTTTACTTTTGTGGTGTAAGGTGGTGTAGTTTACTTTTGTGGTATAAGGTGGTGTCACTTATCTGTTAATATGTTTATGAAAGTGTATCCAGGTAACGTTCTCTCTGTCGTGTGACTGGTGTAGAGAGAGAGAGAGAGAGAGAGAGAGAGAGAGAGAGAGAGAGAGAGAGAGAGAGAGAGAGAAAGAGAGAGAGAGGTATATTGTTGGTAATTAAAGATAAAAAGTTAGAAGGAACCTGTAGTAAGTGTAACACCTAAGTTACATATGACAGGTGCAGTAGAGGGGCTATGTTGTGTGGGGAGGTTTACCACTCTAGTGTGTTGCGAGTCTTCCCTCCTGGTAGCTGATAGGTCAAGTGTCAGTAGACTCTCTATAGGGTGAGGGAGGGGGCTTCTGCTGTGGGAGGGTGAGGGGGGGCTTCTGCTGTGGGAGAGGGTGAGGGGGGGCTTCTGCTGTGGGAGAGGGTGAGGGGGGGCTTCTGCTGTGGGAGAGGGTGAGGGGGGGGCTTCTGCTGTGGGAGAGGGTGAGGGGGGGCTTCTGCTGTGGGAGAGGGTGAGGGGGGGGGGCTTCTGCTGTGGACTATCGTAGACCAGATAACACATAGTTTAAAGGTCATGGTAAGGAGTGAACAGTTGTGTACAGAATATAGGGGAAAGGATTCAGTATTTGACCTGGAGTAGAGAGAGTATTGTTGTAATATAAGCAAATTTAATATTATCAACACAAATAATTTACACTGATAACTATTTACCTTAAGCAGAGGCAGGGACGATCACTGAAGTTAGAAGTTGTGCGTATATCTACTTATCGTCTTTGTGTGTGTGTGTGTGTGTGTGTGTGTGTGTGTGAAATTTGGTTATTGGTTTAATAAAGAGAGAGACGGAATAGCAAGTTAGATTTAGTATTGCTCACTACTTCAAGAAAATACAAAAATATCCAAACATGCTGCGCGCTAGTGAATAATTATGTTGTCAGACCTACCTAAGGGCGGCTCACACCACATGATAAATTACACTTAGTTTACCCCTCCCACGAGTTTGTGAGGTGCAGCGCCATTACGCCGTTATCAATACTTGCATACATTCTCTTGACACCGACGAATCTTTCTCTCCCGCCCAGAATAAACGACGAGCTTTTGTTTTTTACCCAGAACGACGACTTTTGCTTAACAATCAGTCATTGTTACTCCTTCTGTATCTGCCGGTATAGGAAGATCTCTCTCAACTATTAATTGGTTACTGTGGCTACGTGTTCTCTGTTCTCCAGTTTCACCAAGTTGCAAAGGGTCGAGGATATTCTCTTTCCATCCCTCAAGAGGAATTTAGTCTAACTTATATATAGGATTTGAAGGAGACGTGACCTACAAGTGAGCGAGCCTTAGTCTCCAGGTGTGGGAGCCTTAGTCTCCAGGTGTGGGAGCCTTAGTCTCCAGATGTGGGAGCATTAGTCTCCAGATGTGGGAGACTTGGCCTGCAGGTGTAGGAGCCGTGGAGACCAGGCGGTGTTGTTCTCACAGTAATAATTAGACAATGACCACCGCCGCGCTGCCTAACTAATGGTGTTCCCGTTGGATTTATACCCGGACTAACTTACACTGTGGCGCTGGTTTGTATACTGACTTGAGGGAGTTAATGAACAGGTGCTGGAGAGAGAGAGAGAGAGAGAGAGAGAGAGAGAGAGAGAGAGAGAGAGAGAGAGAGAGACCACACGTTCCCCCACCCACATATAACACGTTATCATCAACACCGTCACGTAGTCCCCCCTCTACTGCCTGTTAATAACTACCATCAGTGTTCATCATGTGCTCTCTCTCTCTCTCTCTCTCTCTCTCTCTCTCTCTCTCTCTCTCTCTCTCTCTGAAAGTCTGTTTACTGATGAAGTTGTATATTGGTGTGTGTGTGTGTGTGTGTGTGTGTGTGTGTGTGTGTGTGTAGGCGGCTAGACTACGTGAAAAAGAATCGTGTTTGAACATTTGTCCGTATGGCATTTGTGTTGAAGTTGAGGCACATGGGATAAAGAGGGTAGTGTGGATGGTTGAGTGAAGAGAGAAATAGGAGGGGAGTGATAACTAGATGAATGAAGAGGATGGAAATTTTTACTGATGGGTGAAGAAGGGAGTGGGGAAGGATGATGAAAAGGTGATCGAAGGAAAGAGGAGAGGTTTATATATTACACTTAGACGCGGCTATAAGGACTCGGATAATATTTTCTTATTAATATATTTTTATTTTTTTTTTGGACCACACTGCCGCCGTTAAGGTCCTGATGCTCTGTGATGGTGTCTTATTTTCTCTTGTTTTTAGGTCGTGTTAATTAGTCTCTGCCTTTCTTGACCTCACTGATGATGATGTTAGCATTGAGGGATGAATGCAGCTTGGGGGATGGATGCAGCTTGGGGGATGGATGCAGCTTAGTCATGGATAAATTTCATTCCATTTTTTGTTTTGTAGAAGTTGGTAATATTACTACTACTACTACAAAAAATATCTACTACTACTACTATTAACTAAAGCCACTGCTAGCGTCACTCATATTACCACTACAGTTCTTTCGGCCTAACGTGTGTATATTTCAGAGAGGAACAAGTCAGCTTTAGCTCGGCTCATCAGTTTAATTTATTTCATTTCATGGATTCATAATTAGAATTTTGGCCTAAATGACATTTAATTACGATTAATCATACTACAAATTAACTACTGACAGGTAATAATCTAATCTACACTTATCAGTTGTAACAGAACATGTAATTGAGTGAGTAATTCGGTTGTAAATTTATTCTAGGTTATGGAGGAAAAGATTCAGGTAATTAATAAGGAACGCGGCCTTAGGTTTAATTAACTGTGGACTAAAACCATATATATTACTTGCTGCTTCCATCCGCTGCTGAGAGATTATGGCAGCTTGTTATTAGCAGATGGTGTCATTAAATTAGGTATTAATTATTGCGCCTGTCAGAGAACACCGAGCACATAGGTATCTCTGTTAATGAAGGAAGTCACTTGGTTAAATGTTACTTATTGTATTTCTCCAGCCAAAAACACACACGCACGAGCAGGTACACACGCACGAGCAGGTACACACACACGAGCAGGTACACACGCACGAGCAAGTACACACGCACGAGCAGGTACACACGCACGAATATATTCTGAATAAATTATGAAGTAGTCGCATAGAGAGACTAATATCAGGAAGTAATAATAATAATAATAATAAAGATGTATAATAATATGGAAGAAGGATCACTTTGCGAACCATATACTTAGATATTTAATTGTACTCTAACACCTCAGTAAAACTAAAAAATATCTTCATTTAAAAGGAATAATATCTTAATGGACAGTTTAAATCACCCCCGGACCCTGAGCAACCCCATGTATTATTACCGCTTAAGTAGGTAGTTACATTCTCGTTGTCCAAGAAGAGTAAAACACAACCCAAATTTGAGAAAAGATCCGGGTGAAATTAGAGGTATTAGCGAGCAAGGTAAAACATGTGAGCTCCACTAATGGGCGTGCGTCCCGGAGTAAGATGAAACGGTCTGGTGTCTCTCAGTATCAGTGACAACCGTGGGTCACTTCTACACAAAGGTACGGCTAATATATTCACCTGCGTCGACTTGTAGGGCAGGGATTGGCTAATATGGTCACCATTGTTGGCTGCAGGCTAATATCATCACCATTGTAGGCTGCAGGCTAGTACCATGACCAGTAAGCTGCAGGCTAGTACCATGACCAGTAAGCTGCAGGCTAGTACCATGACCAGTAAGCTGCAGGCTAGTACCATGACCAGTAAGCTGCAGGCTAGTACCATGATCAGTAAGCTGCAGGCTAATACCATGACCAGTAGGCTGCAGGCTAGTACCATGACCAGTAAGCTGCAGGCTAGTACCATGATCAGTAAGCTGCAGGCTAGTACCATGACCAGTAAGCTGCAGGCTAGTACCATGACCAGTAAGCTGCAGGGAGGCATTATGGACTATTAAGTGTAGTCGGCAGCGAAGGATCATCCGATATCATCCATAATACTCGGGAAGCAGTTGGCTGGGCACATCGAATACCAGGAACCAATTTCTAGTTATTGTACTATATCGGCGCGTCTGGCTAGGTTAAGGCCACGTTAGATTAGATTTGGTTCTGAGGAAGTTAGGTGAGGTTAGGGGTAAGTTAGGGTGGGTTTTGTTAGGTGCAATTTAAATTAAGCTAAGTTAGAGTTGTTTTAGTTAGGGACAGATGAGGTAAAGTTAGATCAGGTTAGAGGCAAATTAGTTTAGGTGAGGGACAGGTTAGGTTAGGGGCAGGAGTCTAAGAGAGTCTTCAGTTTAGACTCTTTTCTTCTTAATTGAAAAACACGTCCAATTTACAGTGGAGTTTCAAGTGAAGTTTTCCGACATTTTAGTTGTGTGTTTTCCTGCGACGGCGTAAGTAACCTAGTTAGGTGCGTTCTTACTTCTCCAGCTTATAGGAGAAATGTTCAAGTCCTGATAATTGTTACCTTTAGTTTAAACATCACGATAATGTGTCTGAAAAGAGTTTACTAATATCTGTTAACATTAATGAGACATGGCTGTTTAACATTTAGTACTATTTAAAGACTAAAATATATGGACTCAGTGAAAAAGGTCAGATGGTGATATGTATACAGGTTATTGAAGGTCGAGTAAAGAGATAGTGATTCTGACAGGAATAATTAAGGCATCTGACGTACACAAAGGGTGCCAAAGTCACAGAGACAGTCATATATACTGCCATAAAATACTTACCTGTACCTGTATAATATAATGGTCTTCGTTCATCAACGTTATAGAGGCCCCAACGGTATATAGTATACTATATTATACGACTGTTCTGGTACACTATTTTACGCTACATAACACTTCTTTATAATGCGTTACAACGTGCGATCTGTGAAAATTCGCTGTACGTTACCTTAGTGTACTGTAAACACTGAAAAATATATATTAAAACTATCGGGACAAATGTGTTGGAAAATCTGGTCAAAACTTTTACGTGTTGGGGATATAAAACTTTTCCAGAGCGGAAGAGAAGACCCGTGAGGTGTAGTGTGGGAGTAAGAGGACCTACGTGGGTGTGTGAGAGAGAATATATGGGAATGTGAGACACTTTGTGGAACAGACAGATATTTTGGTGTGTATTAGGAGTTACTGAGAGACTCTGCTTGATCAAAAGATAGAATGAGGCCGAACAGTATTTGGGAGTCTGAATTCTGAGTTTACTTGTGGTGATAGTGGATACGTCGCTCGCCTCCTGTTCTCACGGAGTTGTTGGTACACCACGGCCCCCCAGTTACACTCAGTTGGGAAGGGCTACCTAATTGTACCGTTCTGTTGGGGAAGTGAAGGCCGTCGATTCCAATGTCACTCGCGGTGCCTCTACATGTACCGACACTAAGTTAGGGCTGTGGTGTACTATATGATTCTGCACTGCCTATAAGACTCACTATCACTTTTCACGATACAGTTTGAGATATGTGTGACTTGTGAATTCTCAGGAGAACAACGTAACTGGATGCTAATGCTGATCTGTTTAACTCTACTGACCGAAACGCATTAATAACAGACAAACAGGTGGTAGGTTTTAACAGTAACGACAATATCCTGCTGTAAGAGAGATCAACAGCGATAAATACAGCTGGAATAACTGCCCTCTTGCCAGTAATACAGGGAAATATTTGCACCATATCCATAAACATAGTGTCATTTTTATATCTGAAGTTACAGTACATAATAACTAATTTCCCTAAGTATCCTCAGTAACAGTTCGATTACTTTTGTATTGATATCTGGGGAAATATAATCCAGTACCCAAGTCTAATACCTTTATATTAATGCAAACCCAAGGGAGGAATTCCTACCTTGCCATTTTACGTTTCAGAAGATAAGAATGTTGGTGCAGAGATCCGGCGGGACTCTTGAAGCAGCAAGAATGACCATAACTGGTGATTTTTTAGAGGAAATGGGAATAATTTGGGTTTATAGAGGTTTGGTAATGACTCGTGGTGTGGAAGACAAGAGAATGGGCGTTTGGGAAGCCAATAAGACCAGACATAAGGCATGAGTATAGAAAACGACGGAGAGTGATAGTGGGTCCCATAGTGGGCCTATAGTGGGTCCCATAGTGGGCCTATAGTGGGTCCCATAGTGGGCCTATAGTGGGTCCCATAGTGGGCCTATAGTGGGTCCCATAGTGGGCCTATAGTGGGTCCCATAGTGGGCCTATAGTGGGTCCCATAGTGGGCCTATAGTGGGTCCCATAATGGGCCTATAGTGGGTCCCGTAGTGGGCCTATAGTGGGTCCCATAGTGGGCCTATAGTGGGTCCCATAGTGGGCCTATAGTGGGTCCCATAGTGGGCTTATAGTGGGTCCCATAGTGGGCCTATAGTGAGTCCCATAGTGTGTCCCATAGGCATGACGACTAACACCTAGAAATATCTACACGTCCAGTAGGACTGTGATGTGCGTGTGTGTGTGTGTGAGAGAGAGAGATGAGGATAATAGGAGGGGATGAAGGTAACTCGGTACCTAACATTACAGTTGAGGAAATGAAGACAGTCAAGCGTAGTGCCGGTAGGTTGCTCTGTGTCCCGGTGTGTAGTGTACAGTGTGATGTACCTGCACTTCCAACAACGCCCACAGGCCTACGGAATCCAATTTAATAAAGAAAAAGGCTAAACTGTGAACACTTAATTAATATTCCGTCTGTTTGGAAATAATATATTCCAATTAAGTTATAGACTCACCAAATATACTTTTTTCGTGTAATCCTTCAACACAGAACTGACTCACTCTGTGGTGAATTCTGTCAAAAAACTGGTGCACGCTTCTGAAGTAATAAACTGACAGGGCATTTATTACCCGCTGCCAATATATGGTAGAGAGGGGCATTGTTTTTACCCACAGTTGAGGATATGTCACTCCCAGGAGATGATGAGTAATGCATACGGTATTTACTCGGTATTAATAGTATGATGAAAATATTAAACATTGAGAAAGCTTCTATTATTATTATTATTATTATTATTATTATTATTATTATTATTATTATTATTATTGTTGTTGTCAGATATACTGTATACCTCACCGGATAGCAATCACATGTACACCACCACCACACAACAGCAGTCACATGTACACCACCACACAACAGCAGTCACATGTACACCACCACACAAGTCACAGGTGCACCACCATATAAGAGTCACATGGTACCTATCGTCAGTCAGGTGACATATGTGATTGACGGGAATACGAAATAAACTACAGCTTTCACACCTGTCAGGGTGGACCCGGTGTGTGTGGTGGGTGTAATGGTGGACCAGGTGTGTAGGGTTGGGTGTAGTGGTGGACCAGGTGTGCAGGGGTGGGTGTCATCGAGGACCAGGTGTGTAGTGGTGTACCAGGTGTGTGTAAATGTGGGCCGCGTGTGGTCAGGGGGTGTCAGAGGTTGTTAGTAGAGGAGCTGTGACATCTTAATTACTGCGTCTTGTGTGTCCTGGCGAGGCTGTGAGGTGTGAGATGGTGGTGGTGTGTTTTAGAGAGGGAGGGAAGTAATGGTACTATATGGTAGAGATGGAGGGAGGGAAGTAATGGTACTGTGTGGTAGAGATGGGGGGAGGGAAGTAATGGTACTGTGTGGTAGAGATGGAGGGAGGGAAGTAATGGTACTATATGGTAGAGATGGAGGGAGGGAAGTAATGGTACTGTGTGGTAGAGATGGAGGGAGGGAAGTAATGGTACTGTATGGTAGAGATGGAGGGAGGGAAGTAATGGTACTGTGTGGTAGAGATGGAGGGAGGGAAGTAATGGTACTGTATGGTAGAGATGGAGGGAGGGAAGTAATGGTACTGTATGGTAGAGATGGAGGGAGGGAAGTAATGGTACTGTGTGGTAGAGATGGAGGGAGGGAGGGAGATGGTGGCGGGGGTGTATTGTGGAGGGACGAAGGAAGGGAGGAAAGAGGGTGAGGAGAAGAGGGAGGGGATGGTGGTGTGTTGGGGAGACGGAGAGGTGGGTGGAATAGTGGTATATAGTAGAAAAACGGGGAGGAGAGAGGAATGGTGGTGTATGGTAAATAAGAAGGGAGGGGTGATGATATATGGTAGAGAAGGAATGTCGACCCACAAGCAGTCATTTTCAGTAGGCGTTCCTCTGTGCCCGTAATGACAAGTTTACGAAGACACTCGCCAAGGTGCTCTTAAGGTGCTAGAAATCACCAACCCCTAATCATTGCTCCCTCCCGCAGTAGTACACTTAGTGAAGCTTCACCAGACCAAGGCTAATCTGCATTATGCTGTCAGTGACTCGTTTACTGTGGTATGTGTAAATCAGAAACTCGTATAAAATTGTAAATTGAATCCTTCTCGCTGTTGACGGGTTGTCAACAGCAAGACATCTTGCGTACACGCCAGGTTTGGTTCAGACCATCCAGCGCAACACCGTTGATCTTCTTGTGTGCCTGAGAAGCTTGCCTCATGTCACTCACATCCATCACCACGACCACCTCAAATCCCTGCCTGGTGACCATGAACACATACTTTACTAATAATAACACTCAGCTGCTGGTGAAACGCGGCCGCAACCGAGGGGTCCCAGCAGGTCTGGTAGCTTTGATTTATTTGGACCAGTTTAACTATGTATGTACCCTCAGGTGTCCTCTCCGGGAAGGTCACCTGAGGGGGCTGATGGTCTTAACACGAGTCACTTAAATTCCCTAGGAAGTTGAATGTGATTTAGGGGAGATTTTCCGGTTGATTTTATTTTTTATTAAATTTGCGTTGTCAATTTAAAAGCAATAAAAGGGAAGGGAGTGAAGGATTGGGGGGGGGGGGGGGGTGGACGGTAAAATGGGAGGGAGTGAGGTATGGAGAGAGAGAGAGAGAGATGGAGAACAAGGTAAGATTAAGGAAGTGGAGAACCTGGCAGAAATAGAGACAAGAAGATAAGAGACGAATAGAGACAAAACATAAAGGAAAGAGAGATCGGGATAAAAATACTTCTCAATAATACACACACACACACACACACACACACACACACACACTATATGAGCAGGCTTTGTGTCAAATTCAACAAAACTTAAGATAACTTGTTACCCTTGTGGTGACGTGGTAGCGACCCCTGTTCACACTCAGAGATCCCTGGTTCGATTCCTGACAAGTGATTTGTTTGTATATGGATGTCCGCGTATATATGGTTGTTATCTGTTTAGTTCCTTATACAGTGGTAATATTGTAACCCTTTAATATATATTTTTCTAACTATTCCCCAATGTTTATTTAAGCGGAGTAGAAATATTTCGTTACAGGTTATAACATTGGGGAGTTGTAAAACATTTTCGACTACACATAGGCAATAGAAAACACAAACTGCAAGGATCTTATTTGGTATTCCAGCACTATTAATTACTACTGTCTACTTGTACTGGGAATTGTTAGTTTAACCTGAATGTAAGTTTTAACATTCAAATCTAAATGTAAAACAACTTTCAGTGTTTTATAACTATGTAAAGAGTTATACAGGTTATGGATAAATACCAAATTATAGGTACAGTGTATTTCAGAATTATATATAGTAATAAGTGGATAATAAAGATTAGTAAAGTCACTATTTTTTGCTGAACATTTGAGCGATAATTGGATAAATGAGGAGTTACGAAAGGCCCAAATAATTATAGAATACTGGAGTACTAATTGGATTAATAGTTAATTGAGAGAATACGCAAACCCAATTTGTTTTTGAGCAGTATACAGTCCCGCAATACTGAAATAAACACAGTAGATAAAGGAAAAATTACTTAGTCAAATTGTTTCAGTATTAGGTAGAGAAGTAAATGGATAAGTATTTAAGTGAGAGATGACGTTATATACATATTGCTTTAGAAGTATATACTGTAAAAGACTGTTGAGGTAAACATAGCTGTGAGAGAATACATAACCTTGAATTAATTACATCAAGGGTGAAATTACTCGGTAAAAAATGTATCTCTTACGGTAACGCTTCACTAATGAGGTCGTCCTTTAGTTTTTAATTTTCTTTTGTGTTGTACAAGCAATTACGGTTATTGCATAGCTCATTTAGATGCAGATAGTATTTGTTTTTTAATTGCAAGAGAGAGAGAGAGAGAGAGAGAGAGAGAGAGAGAGAGAGAGAGAGAGATTAGATGATTGCAAATGGAAATCCAGCCTCATCTAGCGGAGCACCTCGCTGTACAAAATAACACTATTGACTGTGGGAATGATTGCGTGTGATATTTAGCGGATGTCATACCAGGGATCAAAGTATTATAAGTACGTAGGATGAGCTATGATAATTATCCCTGGGGCATCCTCTTCACTCTAATATACAGTAGATGAAGTCATTAGTGTAATGGGCTCATAATTACCAGCCGTTGACCCTAAGTTTATGAATAAAAATTACTTTTCGCCTAAGAGTAACTGTTGCACTTTACCTGATGACAGACTTGTGTCGTACCTCTCAGTGTTCTTGACGACCACCAGGAAGGGAGGTTCATACTGTACGTCTTCAGGCCGAGGGCTATACTGTGTTCCTCCAGCACCTACAGGAGACAACGCCTACACTACCAATACCTTACATGTACGTATTTATCCAGGGGAGTATTTAACCCCTCGTGTACGTGGGTCATCTCTCTGCTGAAGAAAATTGAGTGAAGTCGTCGTCTTTGACTCTACCACCATAACTCACTCTTCCTCTTCGATTATCAAAGTTATCACTCCGCCGTCCATTGTTTCACGTGTGTGCGTGCGTGCGTGCGTGTACTTGTGTGCGTGCGTGTGTGTGCGCGCGTTACGTTTACTTTAAGGAGGAGACGTCCCAAAATGGATACAACACTCCCCCTCTTGTCATAAGGGTCGATGGTTCACTGTCCCGGGTCACTATACTCCCCGCTTTAGGACTGTCCCTCACTAACACAAAGCCATGCAGTCGTAAACAAGAGGAGGGACACCACTGCCAAAATAAAGAGGCACACCCCTTAAAGTAACAACCGTCGTTACCATCAACAACACAAACACACATAACACCACCAATAACAGAGGCAAGGCCAACCTGTCGCCTTCCCCTGTGTCGTCACTACTGCACCACTACCTCTGTAAAACTAACAAAGTGGCTGTATCACCATTATGACACTACTAACATATTGACAGTATCACCATTATGACGCCACTAACATATTGACAGTATCACCATTATGACGCCACTAACATATTGACAGTATCACCATTATGACGCTACTAACATATTGACAGTATCACCATTATGACGCCACTAACATATTGACAGTATCACCATTATGACACCACTAACATATTGACAGTATCACCATTATGACGCCACTAACATATTGACAGTATCACCATTATGACACTACTAACATATTGACAGTATCACCATTATGACGCCACTAACATTGACAGTATCACCATTATGACGCCACTAACATATTGACAGTATCACCATTATGACACCACTAACATATTGACAGTATCACCATTATGACGCCACTAACATATTGACAGTATCACCATTATGACACTACTAACATATTGACAGTATCACCATTATGACACTACTAACATATTGACAGTATCACCATTATGACGCCACTAACATATTGACAGTATCACCATTATGACGCCACTAACATATTGACAGTATCACCATTATGACGCCACTAACAAGTTTCAAGTGACAAATGACCACCAAATCGTCAAATGTAATCGATTTGTTTAAGCCATATAAATTATTCTGTCTCTTTTTTTATTTTGTTTTCCCTGGTGATTTTTGTTTTTGTATTATTTGCACTTTTACATATTGTTTATATTTCTGTCTTTCTCTATTTACTCACATTACCCTGGCTATTCATCGTCTCTCTCTCTCTCTCTCTCTCTCTCTCTCTCTCTCTCTCTCTCTCTCTCTCTCTCTCTCTCTCTCGCGGTACAGCTCTGCCAGTGTAATACCTCAGCCAAGTTGACTAGTCTCCTGGGTGTTGTTCCTTAACATAAGAGAGTAAGATAGTTCCCAGACATCCATTCCCTTTATTTTCTCGAGTGCCACCCACTGTCAGCACCCACCAACCCCTCCCAGCACCAGCATCTCCCAGCCTCTCCCAGCACCAGCATCCCCAGCACCATCATCTCTCAGCAACAGCATCTCTCAGTACCAACCCCTCCCAGCACAAACCCCTACCTCCAATAGCATCTCTCAGCACCAACCCCTCCCAGCACCAACCCCTCCCAGCACCAACCCCTCCCAGCACCAACCCCTCCCAGCACCAACCCCTCCCAGCACCAACCCTTCACAGCAACACCATCTCTCAGCACCAGTTTCTCTGTCAGCAGTTCCTCTCGTCACTCACTTCACTCAGCACCACTTTCACTCAGTAGCAGTTTCTCTCAGTGGAAGCCTTGCTGAATCAGGCCACCAGCACATAAACTCGAGGCTGCTTGGTTTAATATAATTATTGACGGGACACACACAGGCGTCTCAGCCTGTTTCCTAAAGCGAGGGAGAAGGATGTAACATTTTTCACGGTCGATCATGACAAATGGACCGATTTCCAGGTGATAAGGAGGCAGCTCTAAGGTGTTGAGGTACTTGTTCATTAATGTTCACCTGAGAATATAGTAGTTTAGTTAAAATTGCAAAGTAACATAATAGTCACTAGTTTAGGTCATTCCGGCTACTGGGGAGGTAAATGGTGGAAGACCTGTTACTGTGAGGCGGGAGGGACAAATTCGTATAGCAGTTATGATGAAGATTATTATTATATATTCAGGTAATACAAAGTCTGGGAGAGGTGGAGGTATTTTTATAAAGCCGATGTTTTAAAGGAATATTGGGCAGTGTTAGGCAGAGTTCTGTTGCGAGGTTAATGATATACTCACAGACTTAACGATAATTCAAGTCCATATAACAACGTATAATTAGTGAGAATGGGGGTTTAGAAAAAGTTTGATTGGTGTGTGTTAAAGGCAAAGGATGTTGTAAAGTTTAATGTGCGTTTAAGTACTCGTATAATAAATGATTTTAGTACAGACTTTGGGAAAAGGAGAGATAACACCTGTTGTATGATGCATGGATTAGGTAATAGAAACGAGAAAGGTTATACAGAGAAAAACAAAAGATGATTATTGCCAATTTATGGCTTCAATCTCCCAACCTTCTGCTGATGATGATCTCACTGCTGCGTTTAATGCTGCCACTATTTTTGTTGCTGCTCTTGCCAGTAAGTACAGTTGTTGATGTTATTGCTGCTGTTATTACTGCTGCTGTTATTACTGCTGCTGTTGCTTGTCTTGCTCTTCTATTGCCGCTACTGTAACTATTGTTATCAGTCTCACTGTTAGTAACGCCTCTACTGCTGTAGAGGCGTTATTACCACAAGCTGTAATAACAGCTTGTGGTATTACCGTCACCGCTGGTTTTATTACTGCTACTGTTGCCTATTACTGCTACATACTGTATATTGCTGGTGGCAGCGGTGCGTGGTAGGTGACACTGGCTCTCAGCTGAGCATCACAGAGACAACATCATCGAGGGACCAGACACACGGCAACATTGTCTCAAGTAAATTACATCAGGTCATGTTAGCTCAGCCCTCCAGCAGGTAATATGAACAGCTGGCCCGCCAGGCCTCACTGCCTAGGTAATACACTTGCTGCCTCGCGGGTATGATAAGGATATGGTGGTCTAGATACACCCCTCCACTACCAGCGGGGTATACGGCAGTCAACCTGTCTTCCCTGGGAGCAGTTGACACCATGTATCGTTGGTTGAGGATCCTGGGATGTTATGACTACCTCGTGGACGCAGAACTTCACAGTATCGCCCACATAAAATGCTCTGCCCGAACAGACCAAAACAAAGGAGGGAAGAGGGATCTGGGGGATGGAGGTAATGTATTGTACTCGAGTTATTTATCTTCTTTTGAAACAAAATAACTCAAACTCTGCTCCGCTGTGGAAAAGAATAAGTGCTGTAGCTACATCATAAAATAAACGTGGGTCTGCAGGTGGTGGTCGAGGCGTAGTAAGAGTAATGATGTGGATAGTATATACATTACTTGCTTTAATTATTATTGAATATATAAATATTATGAAAAGGAAATTTAATATTTCTAGCTATTGAGAATTACGTCTAAAATCTCATGATAAATTGTTGTATTACTCCTCCATATCATTGCAGTGTTACCACATGTCTCCAAGATCAATTATTGTTATGATCACTTTATATTCTTTTACATTAACAACCAAATGTTTACCATTGTATGACCGGCATATATGAGCCCCTGCAAACAGTACAGCCTGCACCAGACATCCTTAACTGCTGGAGCCACTTGTTAAAAACTCAATAAGAGTTGGTCCTTACCGACACAGGGCCTTTTGTTCCTGGTGACACATGAGCCGTCAGGAGGACAGTAATAAGACGGGAGGTGACACACTACTTGTTATGCCTTATAAAGAACGACTTTTATGTCTCTTAGCATTACTTCACTTTACTGAGGGAGGTCGTGCGTCATGGGGTCGTTTCTTATTTCACTGTGGATAAAATATTCTTTTTATTGTTATGTGCTCATTACACCTTCAGTATTATTACATTACACCAAACGTATTATGACATAACTTGCGTATTACACACTTACTCCAGCAGTGCAAATACGACAAAAATTAAATAACGCAATCCACTTCATAACCTGATACTGATCCAATTTATCCTGGAAAACATATAATGTGTTTAAGATGTATTATCATTACATTAGAGGTAAATACATATTGATAGGGAGGTTAACGGTAGAGGCTGCAGGTTAAGATATGTACAAAGTTAGTTCACAGTTGGTGTGACTTATAGTAATTTTAGGTATAAGTTTACCAACTCAAGATGCTCAAAGTTTGGAGACGATCTGAAACTAACTTTGAAGAGGCTAATAAAAGTAATAAACTCACCTGATTTATTCCCAAAGCTTATGTGATGAGTTCCTGAAGATGATAATAGTTTACTTACTTGATAAACAATAAATTATGAATAAATATTGAAAAAAAAATCATCACACACACACGCGCGTTTTCTCTCAACTCCACCCAACAACGTCAGCTAGAGAAGGTACAGAAAAGGGCCTGCAGAATCATGCTCGGCGCAGACTACTCCGGCTACATCAACGCTCTCTCCACCCTGGAAATGCCATCCCTCAGTGACCTCCACCAACAAGCACTAGCAAGGTTTAGCAGTGGACTACTGCACCATCCTCGTCATCGCCACCTCCTGCCACCGGCAGTCCCCCACCAACCTCTCGCAGTCCGCCAGTACAACCAAATTCAGCCCATAAGAGCCCGCACCGATAGATATAAGAATAGCACCATCCTATCTATTGTTAAAATAATAAACAACTGATTTATGTACTGTACAGCCCTGTAAATGTATTTAACGCTTAACATTATGTCTAAATCAATGTAAGTTTGTATATGTTCAGGTACCGGCTGCAACTCTATTAATAAGCCGTTTATTATTATGCAGGTGTGTTCACAGTTCCTTACCTATATCTCTGTGTCTGCATTTTATCAACAGTTATTCCCCTGTATTATGTTTTAGTGTCTTAAATGGGCCACTTTAACACCATATCCAGTTTATTAATATAACTGATACTGTTGTTACTCCGGGAGGTGAAATAATGCTAATGGACTTTCTTTCGGTTTAAATAAAAATATTGAATTTACTTCTGAAAAAAATATGCTGAAAAACCGGAAGTTCGAGTTTAATTCTTTTGAGTTTAATATATAATGTTTCCAGGTGAAGCAATCATTTATTAACAGCAGGTGGCTTAATGCTCCTATAAATTTTCAGGAAAATGTTGCATCTAATGTGAAGTATTTGTGTCGTGTCAGGCGAGGGGAAGTTGTTCTATATTGAGTAAATATTAACGATTAAAAGCCTAATATAAAGAAACTGGCTTCTATTTTTTATTCAATATCACAGCAGACACAACTCTTAGGTCACGAACACTGTAATAAACTCTAAGCAATCTGTGATAGAGGTAAAGGTTGTTTACTGAGTGGGGAAACGAGTACAAATATTTGGTACAATGTTTGTCTTAAGTGACTCAATAACAGAGGGGCAGCTTGTAAACCACACATTTAATGATACATGACTTATATTTTGCTATTTCATTTAGTGTGGAATATATAATGACGTGTGTGTATATAGTACAGCAAGTCCCGCCTCACAGGATTACCTGAAAACATTTCTACTCGTCGGGAAGAATATGTCGTCGAGTTTACTCATTTATTTTACGCCATGCACTTTAGATAACAAATGGTGATGACTACTATTGGTTTAATGGACAACTCACACTATATATTCGAGTCTGGTGTACAGTACAGTATAATGCATGCAGACCATACTGAACATCTCTTTTAAGTTACAAATATCGACTGTCTATTAATATTTTGGTGTTATTATTAGTTATTAGTGGTAGTGCTCCGCCCCCCCCCCCTTCTCCAAAAAACCACAAAACAAAAAACATATCAAACCTATATAGATAATATTTAGGAGAAAGTGGAATATATTTATCGTGTAATTTATGTATTAGTCTCCTCATCAAATACTGTACTTCAAAGGGAGGGAATTCAGGTGATAGATAGCGGATGTTTCAGTAATGTTGCTGTTGATTTTCTCTCACGGGAAAAAAGGTTCAGCACTGATTGGTTGTCGCGAGGGCAGAGTTAGTGCTGATTAGTTGTGAACAGGAGGTTAAGTCGTCACTGATTGGTGTGCTGGAGATATTGTTTTTCTTCTCTAAACAGACTGACTAGTTGGGTGAAAGTTTAGAGGGAGAGAGAGAGAGAGAGAGAGGATCAACATTAAACACAGCCCTCCCTTCCCTAAGAGTCGACCAATATGACCACTGGGATCAATCACTCATTATATCACTTAATTATACCTCCCATAAATACATATTTTCGACCTTTAAATAAGCCTTGAGTAGATCTCCAAAGGTTACTAATTAGACTTTTAAGTTGAGTTAATTAAATCTACGAGTGTGTGATGTGTAGCTCAGAGGAGGGAGGCTGCTAGTGTGGGTCATAGGCTCTCTGACAGTTACTGAGTCGAGGTTATAGTGGAGTTATACAGTTACTGAGTCGAGGTTATTGTGGAGTTATACAGTTACTGAGTCGAGGTTATAGTGGAGTTATACAGTTACTGAGTCGAGGTTATTGTGGAGTTATACAGTTACTGAGTCGAGGTTATAGTGGAGTTATACAGTTACTGAGTCGAGGTTATAGTGGAGTTATACAGTTACTGAGTCGAGGTTATAGTGGAGTTATACAGTTACTGAGTCGAGGTTATAGTGGAGTTATACAGTTACTGAGTCGAGGTTATTGTGGAGTTATACAGTTACTGAGTCGAGGTTATAGTGGAGTTATACAGTTACTGAGTCGAGGTTATAGTGGAGTTATACAGTTACTGAGTCGAGGTTATAGTGGAGTTATAAAGTTACTGAGTCGAGGTTATAGTGGAGTTATGGTAGAGTTATACAGTTAATGAGTCGAGGTTATAGTGGAGTTATAGGTTATAGTGGTGTTATAGGTGATAGGTTATGGTGGTATTAGAGGTGATGGGGTTATAGCGGTGTTATAGGTTATAGCGGTGTTATAGGTTGTAGCGGTGTTATAGGTTGTAGCGGTGTTATAGTGGAGTTAGGGGGTGATAGGTCATAGTGCTGTTATTGGTTAAAGTGGAGTTGAATAATAAAGTGGTTGAGAGAGAGAGAGAGAGAGAGAGAGAGAGAGAGAGAGAGACCCCACCCCCCCCCCCCCCCCAGGGAAGTAAAGGATTGACATTCAGAATATAAAGTAGACTGGACTGAGGCAGAATAAAGGCTGAATCAAAAGGAAGAAGATTCGACTGTCAGGTTCAAAGGAGGAGCTTGAGAGAGACACCGAATTTAATACTACGTCAGGATGTTTCTAGTAGTCGCTTCCGGATGACTTGGGCGGGATTTTGTTGACTCTTAAGTGACGCTGAGTGGGTTCTAGTGTGGGTCTGAAAGTTTAAAGCTTTCGGTTTTTGTTGACTCTTAAGTGACGCTGAGTGGGTTCTAGTGTGGGTCTGAAAGTTTAAAGCTTTCGGTTCTTGTTGACTCTGAGTGACACTGAATGGGTTCTAGTGTGGGTCTGAAAGTTTAAAGCTTTCGGTTCTTGTTGACTCTTAAATGGTGCTGAGTGGATATTGACGCGCTGTTGGTAATGACCTAATAGTTACTGTTTGTTCATTACAGCGACACTTTTACCTGGATATCGTTCACAACTTTCCAGAGCCGATCACTACTACATATTCAGTATTCAAGCACCAATCACTTTCAACATCCAGTATTTCAGAACCAATCGTGTTTATTAATCAGTACTCCAGAACCAGTCTATTTAGTATCAAGTATTCCAGAACCAGCGTGTTTAATTTCCAGTATTCCAAAATCAATCTTTCCAGCATCAACAGTTCATGACTAATCTTCCAGGATTCTCGATTCAACATTCCATTATCATCCAGTGTGATAGAATCAATCTTTCCAGTTCCTATAAACAAATGGCATTGTCAAGAATCACATTATTCTCCATCATTGTTCTGTTCTCTGTATCTTGTTTCGCATCAAACCCAATTTCTCGTATTTTATTTCCCGTCTTTCAGTTGTTAAGCTTATCGATTCTGGATTTTAGTTTAAGATTTTACTTTTTTCGACTTTTAGATTTGGGGATTCTCGTTCAGTAAGTATTCTCAGCATTCAATACTTCAAAATAAACTCACAGTACGAATTCGTTTCTGGATTTTGATATTTGTATAAAAATTTACTTTTCGAAATTTATATTCAAGGATTTTCTGTTAAGAAGTATTTTCATTACTATATTTTAAATTAAACCTCGCAGTACCAATATTCCCTAAAGCGTTTTTTTACTGTTTTGTTTTCCAAATTTAATCCCTCATGCATTTTATAAACTACAGAATAAATAATCCGACTTTCCATATTCCCAAACAGACTATTAACTTGATATTGTACTTTATTTCACTGTAGTTTTTAGGATGAAATTTTCAGATGAATTTCTTCAGTACATAATATAACGTCCTCCTACGATTACATTACCATACATTCCACATCTCAAAAACTATATATCTATCGGTCTGGTGTACTGCCACATACTTCTTTCCACTTCCATGTATTCAATACTGTATAAAAGAAGAGTGTTTGAGACCAGTCTTCCCCCCCACACCATACACAAAGGGATTAAAGTCAGCTACAATGCGTGAGTGCGTACTGAACCCCCTACCCCCCCCCCCCACCATCCTTACCACCAAAGAATAAATAAGGAACATTTTCACTATATCCCAGACGGCAGCAGACAGCACCTTGGCCCAGTGATGGAGGAGAGGCCGTCTAATGGAACTTGTATTGTAGAGCATTTATGTGAGGGCCTCCGAGAAACAGTAAGTAGGGTGGTGTAGGAGGCCTGGAATAAGGGATGGGGGGGGGGAGGGTGGGGGTTGGTGAGGAGGGGGGTGGGTGGTGGTGGGGGGAGGATGTATGGTGAAAGGGAAGGTGGACGAAGGATTTTGGTAACTCCACCTAGACAACAGGAGTCGTAGTGTTCGTTCTGACATTCGTCGATCACCCCAAGTACAGACAGTTTTTTTTGAGTGACTGTACACTAATGCCCATAGTCTTCGTGATCATATTTACATTTTCTGGCCAAAAGTTGTGATAAATGAAAGCAAAAAGATATTAGTGGCGTAATTTTTCGAGTTATTGGCGCCATTATTGTAGCGACACAAAACAAACTTCAATATCAGTTATTGCTTGTTACTGAGATACATTAATGGGCCATCATTTCATTATCATGGTCTGTGGGTGTGTTGGTCTGTATTGTTGTTTTGTAATGTGATGATGTAGGTGATCAAAGGTTGGTCAGTAGGGATGAGTGAACGTACCTTTTATCTCTCTCTCTCTCTCTCTCTCTCTCTCTCTCTCTCTCTCTCTCTCTCTCTCTCTTTTCTGCCTTTCAATCCATGTCTTCACCTGTCACTTTGGCACACACACACACACACACAGACTAATAAATATATATATATATATTGATAAACAGAAACATAGAGAGTACACGAGAGAGAAATTTGTTAAAAATTTCACTAGTGTTTCGGGTATAATATTTTATGTACAGGTGCGCCGGGTGGACAATTTACCTGTACACTGATGTATCAGATATATAAAAAGTAATATATGAGGTTATTATCAGAGGTTAGTTGACTTTATATAATGTAAACAGCACAACAACTGACAGGTTTATACCATAGGGACAAAATGCTGCACAAACGCTCTATGGTGAAACGCAACAAATGATCCATTAGCGCAGGTTATGACACAGCTGAAATATGTTGAATATAAACATGGAGCGTTTTAATGCTGTACAGTTTTCATGTGAGTGTTGTGGAAAATGATAAAGTGTAGTATTAACTGACACGTAAAAGTTAACAGTAGAAATATTTGTTTTTTGAGGCAAACTTAACATTGACGTATTTGGGGGATACTCTACTTTGTATACTCTGCTTTGTACACTCTACCTTTTTAATTAGTATTACTAACTGTTATTTGTCATGATATTTAATAATTCTGTAATGATCAGAGGATGTTCATAGGTGAGGATTTTCGCACGTATGCCAGACAGTGAAGCTCCGTTATGTACAGTGTGTATGTGTGTGTGTAATGCATATCTTGACTCCATATAGTACCCAGTGTTGCAATGTTGGGAATTTACGTACCGAATTAATTTACGTTGTCTGACACTTTGTACTCTGTAACAACTATCATTACTTCGTCGTTCTTTGATGGCTTTCCAAAAGTATAATAAAGTCTGAATTATAGAGAAGGAAGACATAAATAAGCAGGAGGTGACCAGTGGTATAATCTTCACGCTGTTCACGAAACTTTCATTCAGACAAGACAACTTCAGTACCAGTTATTACATGACGGTGTGTGGGACAACTGGTGTGGCCTCCACGACACAAACCCATGAATACAAAGCTGGTAGTTCCTCCCTCGAGCTGATTCATATACTACTTCTACAGGCACGACGCACCTACAGGCACGACGCACCTACAGGCACGACACACCTACAGGCACGACGCACCTACAGGCACGACGCACCTACAGGCACGACGCACCTACAGGCACGACGCACCTACAGGCACGACGCACCTACAGGCACGACGCACCTACAGGCACGACACACCTACATCAGGGGAAGGTTGAGTTATATCCTACAAAACCCGAGTTTGAGGGTATGTTTATATTATTTGCTAACATCAATTATATAAGTAGAGAGTATGTGTCTCGTTCTTTACTACAGTACGCGCTATACGTCTCAGGCAGCAGTAAATATATTGCATGCTGCTCAGCACGTCTCGAGCAGCAGCAGGTCATGCATTGCCTGTAACTTCACTGATCTACTACAGTACCATATTAAGAGAGGACTTTGTCGAAGTATTACTCTGATTTTCTTCACTTCTCTGTGTTGTGGAGCGATGAAGGCTGGTGCTTTGACCCTCGCCTCCATCTCTCTTAAGTGTTTAATGGCCTTCACCAGAAAACATCAAATACCCCGTCAATTCTCAGACTGTGTTCCCTCAAGCAGTGTAAGTGACAGGGTAGTTCCTGATACCTTTTGCTTTTCATCTGCTGCACCGAGCACAGTCCTTCAGTGATGCAGGTTAATGGACAGGAAATGTTTTCTGCAAAAAAACATTTTTCTTCCATTTCCCTTTCAATTCAAGTGTGCCTTTTTCTTCTAGCTTGGGAAATGAGATTACTGTGACCCAGATGGTTGATTTGTATATTTTGCTCAACATTTACTTAAGTGAACACGGCGGGAGGATGCTGTTTGGAAATGTTCTCTTACCATGAGTAACTTTGAGTATCAGATCTTGGTGATTGGACCATACGAACCACGGGATCCTTTGGGGGAGTATTTTCAGTATACCTTGTGCCAGCGAGGGTAATGTTGATCAATCTGGCGATATACGTGGAAAGAAATTTTGCACCATTACTCACTTCTTTCAAACCATCACTCACTTCCTTCAAGCTTGGAAGCAGTGGTGAGGGGGCTTTTAACTTTGATAAGAATTGTGCTTTTTAACCTTACCTTAATGTCATATTTGTCCACGGATCTAACAGTACAATGTGTGTGTGTGTGGGCGATATTAGACATATGATCTTAAAGCATCAACGAGGAGATACTATCATGTATCACTTCACTATCTTGTCCTACCTTCCTCCTGTAACACATCAATTTCCATCTCTCCCTCTCTTCAAAAATTATACCATCATTTTACAGAAACATTAAAAACTCCCACATGACCAACTTGTACGATAGAACTCACACTGAATCTCGCCACGATTTCTGGGTCAAAATATTTTTACCTGGTCGAACACTGACAGCCTAAAAAAGGTGATTCTCCCTACCGAACCTTCCTGCCGAGTCATCTTAATTAATATTCTTATTCAGTTTCATTCCTCACTATTGGAATTCATATTGATTATTCGCTCAGCTTGTGTTTCGCTATGTCATTATGTTTCCAGGTATCTTATTTTAGACTCTGTGTATGATAATGGATGAGAGTTATACAATACAGATGTGTGTTTCTTGTGCGTTGGTTTCATTTTACATGGCTGTATCGTACTGTGTTACTGCAGGTGTTCTGTTCATGTTCCAGGTGGTGAGTTATTGTGGTATTGATTAACCTGTTTGTTTCTCTACCATTATGTTATGGAGTTTGTGTTGGGACGTCTGTTTATTGTGGATATGTCGTACAGTACATTCAAACATCGTCTTTACTCCTCTTCTCCTGCCGTAATATAGATACCTGAGTAATGCTGAATAGTGAAGGAGCAACGTGGTAAACCCGATAATGAACTTAGGTAATAAGATATGTAACTTGCTCAGGTGTTAAAGAAAATAAATCCCTGGAAGGAGATTAACTATATTTATACTCTACTAAAAAAAAAAAAAAAGAATTTGCACTGAAATTAGGAAACATGTATATCAACACTTCAATTCTAATAACACTGACACGCTCTTTAGCTCCGCGTACACACAACTTATGTGAAAGTCGGTTTTACCAGAACTGAAGTGTTGACGTGTAAGTTATTGTCTTTCAGTGTAATAACAGAACCCAGTGCAGCTCGATCCCCATATAACGCGTTGTGGTTTATTGGGTTTACAGTCTAACTATTTGTGTTATTGTGAGAGTCGCATCCATATGATCCTGCGTTGCTTGTAAGGTTTTAGCAGTCATTATTGTATGGTATTTCCTCTGGGTTTGTCTATTATATATTAGCATTGGTTTACACGGGTTTATTCATTCCATTGGTTTACACGGGTTTATTTACTCCATTGGTTTACACAGGTTTATTTACTCCATTGGTTTACACGGGTTTATTTACTCCATTGGTTTACACGGGTTTATTTACTCCATTAAGAGTTACATGCGTCTTCTCGTGTGACCGAACAACAAGTATTAGGAACTGAGTCTTTAAGAGAACATTACGAGGGTGTGTTAACCTGATACCACCACCCTCCCTCCTCCCTGACACTCTCTCCTCCCTGACACTCTCCTCCCTGACACTGTCTCCTCCCTGACACTGTCTCCTCCCTGACACTCTCCTCCCTAACACACTCTCCTCCCTGACACTCTCTTTCCCCCCCCCCGCCCGACACCCCCTCCCCTCCCCCCCGCCCGACACCCCCTCCCCTCCCCCCCGCCCGACACCCCCTCCCCTCCGCCCGACACCCCCTCCCCTCCCCCCCGCCCGACACCCCCTCCCCTCCCCCCCGCCCGACACCCCCTCCCCTCCCCCCCGCCCGACACCCCCTCCCCCTCCCCCCCCCGCCCGCCCCTCCCCTCCCCCCCCGCCCGACACCCCCTCCCCTCCCCCCCCGCCCGACACCCCCTCCCCTCCCCCCCGCCCGACACCCCCTCCCCTCCCCCCCGCCCGACACCCCCTCCCCTCCCCCCCGCCCGACACCCCCTCCCCTCCCCCCCCGCCCGACACCCCCTCCCCTCCCCCCCCCGCCCGACACCCCCTCCCCTCCCCCCCCTGCCCGACACCCCCTCCCCTCCCCCCCCCGCCCGACACCCCCTCCCCTCCCGCCCGACACCCCCGCCCCTCCCCCCCCGCCCGACACCCCCCCTCCCCTCCCCCCCCGCCCGCCCCCCCCCCCCCCCCGCCCGCCCGACACTCCCCCCCCCGCCCGCCCGACACTCCCCCCCCCCCCGCCCGCCCGACACTCCCCCCCCGCCCGCCCGACACTCCCTCCCCCCCCGCCCGCCCGACACCCCCTCCCCTCCCCCCCCGCCCGACACCCCCTCCCCTCCCCCCCCGCCCGACACCCCCTCCCCTCCCCCCCCGCCCGACACCCCCTCCCCTCCCCCCCCCGCCCGACACCCCTCCCCTCCCCCCCCGCCCGACACCCCCTCCCCCCCCGCCCGACACCCCCTCCCCCCCCGCCCGACACCCCCTCCCCTCCCCCCGCCCGACACCCCCTCCCCCTCCCCCCCCCCGCCCGACACCCCCTCCCCTCACCCCCCGCCCGACACCCCCTCCCCTCCCCCCCGCCCGACACCCCCTCCCCTCCCCCCCCGCCCGACACCCCCTCCCTCCCCCCCGCCCGACACCCCCCCCCCTCCCCCCCCGCCCCGACACCCCCCCTCCCCCCCCCCCGCCCCCCCCCCCCCCCCTCCCCCGCCCGACACCCCCTCCCCTCCCCCCCCGCCCGACACCCCCTCCCCTCCCCCCCCCCGCCCGACACCCCCTCCCCTCCCCCCCCGCCCGACACCCCCTCCCTCTCCCCCCCGCCCGACACCCCCTCCCCTCCCCCCCCCCCGACACCCCCTCCCCTCCCCCCCCCGCCCGACACCCCCTCCCCTCCCGCCCGACACCCCCTCCCCTCCCGCCCGACACCCCCTCCCCTCCCGCCCGACACCCCCTCCCCTCCCGCCCGACACCCCTCCCCTCCCCCCCGCCCGACACCCCCTCCCCTCCCCCCCCGCCCACACCCCCTCCCCTCCCCCCCCCGCCCGACACCCCTCCCCTCCCCCCCCGCCCGACACCCCCTCCCCTCCCCCCCCCGCCCGACACCCCCTCCCCTCCCCCCCCCGCCCGACACCCCCTCCCCTCCCCCCCCGCCCGACACCCCCTCCCCTCCCCCCCCGCCCGACACCCCCTCCCCTCCCCCCCCCCCCGCCCGACACTCCCCCCCCCCCCTCCCCCCCCGCCCGACACCCCCTCCCCCCCCCCCCGCCCGCCACCCCCTCCCCTCCCCCCCCGCCCGACACCCCCTCCCCTCCCCCCCCGCCCGACACCCCCTCCCCTCCCCCCCCGCCCGACACCCCCTCCCCTCCCCCCCCGCCCGACACCCCCCCCTCCCCCCCCCCCGCCCGACACCCCCCCCCTCCCCCCCCGCACACCCCCGCCCCTCCCCCCCGCGCCCGTCCCCCCCGCCCCTCCCCCCCCGCCCGACCCCCCCCCCCCCCCCCGCCCGACACCCCCTCCCCTCCCCCCCCCGCCCGACACCCCCTCCCCCCCCCAGCCCGACACCCCCTCCCCTCCCCCCCCCGACACCCCCTCCCCTCCCCCCCCGCCCGACACCCCCTCCCCTCACCCCCCTCCCCCCTGACACCCCCTCCCCCCTTCCCCACCGCCCGACACTCCCCCCCCCCTCCCGCCCGACACCCCCCCCCCCGACCCTTAGACTCCAGGAAAAAACTGAAAACAAACGAATTGTGTCGCCCTCAATCCTCGATACAACAATTGCTGCCATAGTCTAAAAGTGGATTAGCTTCCCCACCTACTGTACGCTCCAGAATCCTATATAAAGAGAACCTAAATCCGACTTTATTTTCTGAGTCAGTGTAGCTCTGTCTTGCTTCCGCCAGTCACACTTCCCTTGGGGGTCGAGAAACCTTTGTCAGGGGAAATTGAGTCTCGGTTGGCGATGACCCGTGACAGTAGACAGTAGATTGTATATTTCCGGGTAGACGATGATAGGGAGGAGGTTCTTCACTAGACAAGAGTGTACGTGTGCCAGGTTATTTACAACTGAACACTCTGACAAAACTGTTATATGAGAGACAAGCTGGAGGATGATGACGGTGTCTTGTTTTACCCCGAGTGAAGTAAATATATAATAAGAGAGACCGCAAGGAAGTGTTTAAATAGCGGTAGTTGTCTGTAATGTGAGTCAGATGTGTGTGTGTGTGTGTGGAGGAAAGTAAGTGTTGTCCTCGCCTCCCTGCCACACACCGAGGATATGGACGACAAGTGTAGCTGTCAGTGGGGAGTGGTGGAGCGAGCGGTCCTCCTGAGGTCACACCACCACCAAATTTGATAAAGTCTTTCTGTTCAGTTCATCATTTATCCAACATTCCGGTCACCGTGTTCAGGGAGGGTAGCTTTGTGGTGTTATATCGAATATGTGTAGTGTTGTATCATATAGTGAACGTCGGATAGTGCTGCATCATATAGTGAACGTCGGATAGTGCTGCATCATATAGTGAACGTCGGATAGTGCTGCATCATATAGTGAACGTCGGATGGTGCTGCATCATATAGTGAACGTCGGATAGTGCTGCATCATATAGTGAACGTCGGATGGTGCTGCATCATATAGTGAACGTCGGATAGTGCTGCATCATATAGTGAACGTCGAATGGTGCTGCATCATATAGTGAACGTCAGAGAGAGAGAGAGAGATCAATGTAATTATTAACATTTGTAACAACCAGCGCCACTCATGAAGGTTATAACTCTACAAACACACCAGATAATTGCACCTGTTAGCAGTTTCATCAACAATGGTTAATTTAGATTACTATTTCTGTCTGTTCATTAAGGTGAACAGAAAAACCAGGAATTGAAAAATAATTTATTATATCTGCATATTTTTTTTATTATGACCAATATTTATGAAATGTTCCAATTCAGTTAGTTAGGTTAAGTTAACTTCATGTACATGGTGTCCAGTTGTTAGTTACCAACTTGTAATGTACATCACGCGTTATCGTTTTAATATAATATGAACTAGTTACTAGTGGGCGAGCGTCCACAAAAAAGATAAAACTTAAGATAAGAGATGTTTTCTGAGGCTGGTCGCCGTGTGTATTATTGTGGAGGTACACCACAGTAAAAAGAATTTACTATACAGCCACAATTTCCTTTTCTGTGTAATCCTGACATGGTTAAATTTAGTTAACTTTTAAAAGTGGAATTTGTCCTATTGGAAGTTGAACTCAGTATATGTTTTGAAATAGGATTTTAATATTTTGACAAACAAGGATAAGGGGTATGATGCCGCAATCGCGCTTATCAACCCAATCAAGGCGATAGGAGAGGTAATGTTCATAACAGCCAGAGGTCAAAGTAAAGGCTATCGCTGACAGCCATTTATTGATAACCACCAAACGTCTCTTTAATAACCAACTTACAATAACTCCTAGCGTGGATGACCTCTTGTTATGTGACCTTTAGTATCTAGGTCATGTACAATCACTCAAAAAATTATCTATACAAAATTGTGTTGAAAAAATATGGCACAACGGATGAAGAATTTTGACAACCCTACCGAGACAACATGAGTCGCAGTGTTCATTGTGAAATTCATCGATCACCCCGAGTACAGATAATTTTTTGAATGACTACATATCTCTGTTCCCTGGATCCTGTACTGGTCAGAACAAATGTGGTTTAGATAGATCGTCTTCCATTTTGTTTTATATTTTACGAGATGTTGCTGCTCGTAAATCATAGGTCAGAAAACAAACCCCAGGAAGGATGACACGCATGACCTGGTGCCTTAGGTGTGTATCTTTGGAGGACCATGAAACACAAAAAAGAACTCGGGCATCAAAAGGTGTCTGATATCTGAGAGTGAACAAAGGTGAATATATATATACTCGTAGAGGTAACTGGAGGAGAGTGGAATGAGCAAGAGAGAGAGAGAGAGAGGGAGTGAAGAGAGAGAGAGAGGGATCTTATTAATCATTTTTATACACATCTTCTGTGTATATGTCGTCGTCTTCCATCGTAAGCCGTAAATATGACTCGAGTGACTCATGAGAGTTTAATTCCTAAGTGTGTGTGTGTGTGTTGGTCATTATTCTATTTAGTTTAAAACAAATTGTAAAAAGTCCACAAAGTCATTATCACACGCCATTTAAGCCTCACCAAATTACATAAAACAATTTTTTTTTCAACAAACTAAGTTACAGAAGTTTTTAACAGCTGTCGAGTCTCTTTAAAGTTGAACAGACTAATTATATAAGTTAGGTATACACGGTTAAGCGCTTCACCATTAGTGCCAACGACCTAGTGACCTAATTATCCGTGTGTATGAAGTTCATTGGTTGGTCCCCTGCCGCCTCGTGCTATATAGTGGTTTATATCCTGGTGATGAACCTGTGATGTAGCTACGTGTCCTGGTGATCCTGTGACCTAGTGAGTATGACCTCCTGGTGAACTGCATATGTATGTATGTGTTACCGCCGTCCTGCTGTTCTAGTCGTCACAATAGCAACAAACAATGAACTGTGTTTTCCAGAACTTGAATATGGAAGACAGCGGCTGACAGACGGACGACTCACTGTAGCGTATAGTGTTAACGCTTGACCAGGTGTGTGATGGTGGCGCGGCGGTGATCACTGCCACACACCTCACCACACAACCAGACAGGCCACGACTGACACACACACACACACACACACAGATACAAACATAATCACCTCGACCTATATACACATAAACAAACAAACTCCCACACACACACACACACACACATATATATATATATATATATATATATATATATATATATATATATATATATATATATATATATATATATATATATATATATATATATATACAAACCAATAAACAAACACCCTCAAACAGAAACAAACAAACAGACACACACTAGAGGCGAGAGGGTCACCTGGGCAGCTTCAATTGCCAAGAAAACTTCGCTAAACTTCTCAGTCATTTAAGAAAGATTTCTGGGAAAATCGACCACCAACAGCTCTCTTACGGAGGACCCTGAGTGTAGCCTGAGACTGAGACAATAACTGACGTGCATGATGACCAAAATATTAAAAGGAATGCCAGAAATTGTTGACGCACAAACACTCACGCCTGGACGCTCATTTCACCCCCCTCCTCTCTATTTCCTTCCCCTCCCCCTCCTCCTCTCCATGTCCTCGCCCCTCCCACTCTCCCTCCTTCTTTTCACCCCCCCCCTCCCCCCAGGGTCTGTATGTGAGTGGTGGACGTCTCTCTTAAGATAAATTTGTTCTTGTTTAATGAAACAGGATTGTTTGCTTATCCCTCGTTACTTTCTCCCTCGCTCCCATCTTTTGTTAGTGTGTTGGGATTTTCTTTATTCTTTTTTTTGTCTGCTTAGATATATTTGCTGTTTATTTACATATTTTTTGTTTGTTTTTTATTTCACCTTAATATCTACATTTCTCTTCATATTTGTTCCCTCTGTCATATTTCTCTTTGTCTAAATATATGTCTCTGTTTTCCTCCTCACTGCCACCAGTAAGAGTGTGGCAGTAGACGGCGTCTGTTGTACTGTAACATGTACTGTGTGTTGCTATATATTCTTATGGTGACCATTATCGTGTAAAGGTAATAAGATGGTTGTTACAGCCAACAGGTGGGGAGAATCACCACACTCTCCCACATTACTGGACTTCCCCGACCATTAGTGTGTCACACTGGATGGATGGACTGTAATTTGTGTCTTTAATAACGACCAGAGGCAACAAATATTTTTTTATGGTCACGCTGCTGATATCGAGTGTCGCCTACAGCCATATCACAATGTGTGTGTGTGTGTGTGTGTGTGTGTGTGTTTAAACTTAGCTCAAGTAGAAAATGGAGTGATGTACAGGATGGAATAACTCACATTCATTCACTGTTTATAGCCTCTGGAACTGCTTTAGGTCAAGGTCACACCATTATAAACACAGGTCACCCTCCCTCCGGCGTGAGTTTACACAAGCTGGTCGGTCATTCACCGCAGCTCGCACAAAGTTCACATCGCTCACCTGCATAGTGTCGCAACTCACATGGTAACTTCATGGGATTTTGAGCTAAAGGAACATTAAAACCGTAGAGTCACAGATATACTAACTGGATTATGTGTGGGGAATGACACACCTGGACCGTAACTTAAGTGGGAAATGACACACCTGGGCCATAACTCTAGTGGGAAATGACACACCTGGACCGTAACTTTAGTGGGAAATGACACACCTGGGCCATAACTCTAGTGGGAAATGACACACCTGGGCCATAACTCTAGTGGGAAATGACACACCTGGACCGTAACTTTAGTGGGAAATGACACACCTGGGCCATAACTCTAGTGGGAAATGACACACCTGGGCCATAACTCTAGTGGGAAATGACACACCTGGACCGTAACTTTAGTGGGAAATGACACACCTGGGCCATAACTCTAGTGGGAAATGACACACCTGGGCCATAACTCTAGTGGGAAATGACACACCTGGACCGTAATTAAGTGGGAAATGACACACCTAGACCGTAACTTTAGTGGGAAATGACACACCTGGGCCGTAACTCTAGTGGGAAATGACACACCTAGACCGTAACTTAAGTGGGAAATGACACACCTGGGCCGTAACTCTAGTGGGAAATGACACACCTAGACCGTAACTTAAGTGGGAAATGACACACCTGGGCCGTAACTCTAGTGGTAAATGACACACCTAGACCGTAACTCTAGTCATAACTCGGCGTGAAAGATTCCTGTTATACTTACCCACAAGTTAATTATTATACTAAACAACTCGTAAACTTTTGATGACATAAACGATCATCTCACAAAGTTTAAAGCGTTCATTTAGCAGCCAATAACACGACCTGTTGTCTGTAGCACCCACCCACCCACCCTCTCAGGTCACCAGGATAATATAACTAACAGGGGTTCCGAGTCTTTTTATGTATAGTCCCCTCCACTAGTGCGTTTACAGGGGCTCATCAGGTTTTTTGCAGTGTGGCAGCACTGTGTTTGTTTACATTGAACAGAAGGTAACTCGCAATGGTAAACACACTATGGAATAAATTTAAGGCAATATTAAAACAAAAGTCTCAAAGATAATGATTTGTGGAATGGTTATATGAAGAGCCCCTGTCAATGCACTAGTGAAGGGGATTGTACATTACGTGGAGCAGTTAGAGACAGCTCACTATGTCTGTTGTTCATCTTCACAAATTTATAGGAGGCAAAATTAGTTACGTAAAAAATAATAGCAACTATTTTTCTTATACAGTTTTATATCAACGTGAACTGAAGATAATTTTTACCATTATGTGAGGATATTTTTTTGTCAAAATGGAAAATTAGTGGAAAAAAAACCCGTTACGTTGGGAATAATGTGGAGTTGATGTAGAATGATAAAGGAAGAATGTGGGTTAATGGAAGAGCCTGATGATGGACGGATAACTTAAAAGTGGAGAATAAACGTAAAAACAAAAACAAAATGAATAAATGTCAAAGAAATAGGAGGACATGATATAATACTCTTATTCCGGTCTCTCTCTCTCTCTCTCTCTCTCTCTCTCTCTCTCTCTCTCTCTCTCTCTCTCTCTCTCTCTCTCTCTCTCTCTGACTACAACAGTTCACGATCACTAAACTAGGACCTTGGCTTAGTATACTTAACATTCACCGCCAGTTCGTGTCCTTAATCAGTCTCGACAACAGTTAACACTCCATAGTCTAACTTACCGGGCCAGAGCTCCTGTTAACTCTGACTATTGCAGTGGTTTTGTGGTGGTGTTGCTGATGTGGTTGGATGTTTGGTGTTGTTATTGGTGTTGTGGTTGTGTTGTGGTTATATAGTGTTATTGTGTTGTTGATGTGGTAGGTTTTGTGATTGTATAGTGTTGTTTAGTGTTGTTTGTGTTGTTGTGGTTGTAGAGGTTATATACGGGGAAGGAATCTTACTATTGTGATATTATATACAGTGAATTAAATGATGAAAGACAATGGGATAGTGCTAAGCCTGATGTGTTAATATTGTGTTGATGTTAAGTTCTAGAGTCTTATAAGTGTTGTGATTATGTGAAGCTTGTAGGTGTTATAGTTATAAAAGTCTAATACACAGTTGAAATTACTATAAGACTCGCTGTAGTGTCATCAACAACTAATGTCAACTCAATATAAATTTGCTGCACATTCCTCCATAAACTTTACAAGATGGTGATAACTTGACAGTACAGGAAGATTATTCGCTCACAAAATATTTAAAATCATTGGTAACTTCCTTGTAATGGAGATAGAAATATTGTTGAATATTTTATGAGAGAGAGAGAGAGAGAGAGAGAGAGAGAGAGAGAGAGTCATACCACCACTGCACCACAACAGATATGAATAACCTCCATGGGTTATGAACATGGTGCAGATAACAATAACTTACACACACACACACACACACACACACACAAGGGTAACAACAAGCCGTGTGCGTGTCCTTTCACATATAATCGAAGACGCAATATATCCCCGAACACCATAAAGCTCCTGGTTAAAGAATCGTATCATGTCTGCTATCGAATTTTTCCTGGCTCTTAAGGGTGCCAGTGTCCCTGCCAGATTCCGAAGGTATCCGTCCATTTGCGGGAGAGATATTGTGGCAGGGAGAGTAACACTCACGAACAAGGGGCTTCGCTCACTGCTGTTATATTCCTCCAACTCTCTCACGGACATTACGTTAGGTGACATGAAGAATATATTAACATCTGTATTACATGTATTTTAGCACATATCTTCCGTATAATAACATATAAAACAAAGGCAGTGGAGAGTAATTGTACTAGAAAAGGATCTTATATTGCCCCCCAGAGAAACTGTTTTCCTCATATTTCTATCGAGAAGTTATGAATGATTTTTGCTCTAGAGAAAAACATCACATACTAATTATATTTTTGAACCAGTCCCCAGCTGCATGACTCAAGTACTGACTCCACTCTGATATGATAACCACGTCTAGGAGAGAGAGAGAGAGAGAGAGAGAGAGAGAGAGAGAGAGAGAGAGAGACAGACGTGTGTGTGTGTGTGTGTGGTAAGCGCCAGGGGTGTTACTTGTGAATTGTTTGTTACTTATGGAACCCAGAACACTCATACTCTCTCTCTCTCCTGTTTTCCTCACTTCCTCTCACTTCTCCTCCACCAGTCAGTTATAGTCTCACACAGTTAAGTTGTGGGGTCAATATGTCCTCCTCGTTGGCTCCTTATCCCTCACCCTGTGGTCTGTCAGCAGCTACTCTTGTCTGTGTGTCAACTATCATAATACAGTATGTTACTCCATCATGACTGAGTTAACTGTTGTATAATATTTCCTATAAATACAACAAGATAATACATGTTTTACCTACAATACTTTAGATAAGAATGATATTACTCTCTTCCATTATCACAGTCATTAAGCTAATAACTCACACTATCTCAAACTGCATAGTATTAGTTAACACAGAGGTGAAGGAAATCACTACCTGATGTCACCAAAATCTGTATATTTATATAAAACCAAAACAAGTTGCTGTAGAATAATGGAAAGTTAAAGTAAAAAGGAGAAGTAGAAAAAATATATATAGTAGCCGATGGTTGGGCAGATGTGTCTCAACTTTAGGAAGAACACACACGGGTAAAAAGTTTGTAGGAGAACGTCTTAAGTCTTGGGAGTCATCATGGTGGTGGACACTTAAGTGACTCTTAGGACAAACTTGTCTCTCACAGGAAGCCTCGCTCATGACCTGAGACTCTCACGGCCAACATCCACCTGCCTCATCCACCACTAGATCTTCCTCACCCACCACTACACCTGTCTCCCCCACCACTACACCTTCCTCAGCGGGCACTACACCTTCCTCACCCAGCACTACACCTTCCTCACCCACCCCTACACCTTGCCTCACCCAGCACTATACCTTCATCACCCACCCCTACACCTTCATCACCCACCCCTACACCTTCCTCACCCACCCCTACACCTTGCCTCACCCAGCACTACACCTTCCTCATCCACCACCACACCTTGCCTCACCCAGCACTACACCTTCATCATCCACCACCACACCTTGCCTCAGCCAGCACCACACCTCAGCCCTCATAACACTAGTACACTGTGTAGGCGTATGAGAGGAGCACTTTCTATACAAGAGCCCAGTGTAAATTTATCTAAGCAATGAAACTTTCTCTCTCATCCTGTGTTCACTATAAGTTTTGTATGCATATTAAGAGCTTGAATCCTTATATTTTCAAACTCTATCTTAAACATGAAGCTTACTTAACAGCTAGTGGTTATACCCAGGCAGAATTTCAAGAGAATAACTGTATATAAGCACTTAGTGTCTCCGGGGTGGTTAGAATATGTTTTTCATACTGGAAAAATATGCAGCTTTCAGGGCGTTACCATTTTTATTATGAGTAGCAATAAACATTAGATGTGGTGTTTGCAGTCAAATGGGTTTAAGTCCTAATAGGCCCGAGTCTAACCTAACCACAGTGCTAGTATACAGGTTAAGTTGAGCTAGGTTATGTTGGCATTAATTAGAACTTAGGACCCAGGCGACCAGTGGATGTTGGTGCGCTAACCTCCAAGATTTTTTTAATAATCAGGCGTCCCTCAGTTCAACCTTCTATTAAATATTAGTGTTTACATGTGGAATTATTTAATACAGTTTGACAGTTTCTTTATCGGCAACAAGAGTAGTGAACAAAATATACGAGAAACGAAAAACAAAATAAAGTAGAACAAAATAGATAAAAGGAAAATATAATTCCATTCCATCACAGACAATCACGGCCCCTCTCTCCCATTCACCTCTTCCATATTGACTACTAAAGGTATCATCATGACTCATAACACACACACACACACACACACACACACACACACACACACACACACACACACACCGAGAATTGCTGTTCGACACCACAACCGCATCCAGCCCATACGTGCACGAACTGATCGCAATAAGAACAGCCCAGTCCCAACCATTGTAAAAATTATCAATAACTTGTAATAAACCAGTGTATTCATTCCCAGTAAACACTACTCCTTGCACTGTCACTATGTTGAAATGAACTGTAGTTTGAGCTTTTCCCCATCTAGTTATTATATGTCTTATTTGTGTCACTTTTGTTACTTGTATATTATTTGTAATTCGAAACCCATTCCCCAAATATGTAACTGTATATTTTCAGCCTTCTGGCTGCCAAGCTCTTTCAATAAACCGTTAATTATTATTATTATTATTATTATTACACACACACACACACACACACACACACACACACACACACACACACACACACACACACATGATCCAGATCTGTCCCTCATTTTTGCAGACTCTTGCCTCTATCCGCAGCTCCATTAGTCCCTCCTCCACCATCACAAGGGGAAGTGTTGCCCAATATTACCCGCGAGGAAGGAAGGAACCAGAGAGAGATTTTCTCCTGGGGTACAGAATGAATTTTTAGTCTTTTTCAAGTTTTACGGAAGAGAGAGGATCCCCCCCCCCCCTCTCTCTCTCTCTCTCTCTCTCTCTCTCTCTCAAAAGTTACTGGGAGACTGTATAATCCTCACTGCTATCAGAAGACTTCTTAGAGAGTATAAGGCTGATGGTAATGTTGAGTATTATAGATAATGGAATGGTAGAAGACTCGGTGCAGACTGTAGTGTAAACAATATATTCTCCATAAGTAAGATTTATGTTAAAGCCCCTGTGTACTGAATAAACTTGTAGAGCATTTGTGTCCTAGTTATAGATTACCTGTAAAAACATGAGTCGCCTTGTGTCGCGTCGTGTCGCGTCGTGTCGTGTCAGCCTGCTTGTGGTATGGCTAGATTTTTTACCGGTAATTAATTTTTTTAGAGTAATTATGATCTTTATTCTAATATTTTACCAATTTTCATAAACATTATTTGCTTGATTTTTTCCCTGGTCGAGTTCGAGATGCAATGGGTAGCTGGATGATAATTACTAAGATACATTCAACAACAAAACTAAATTACCCTGCAGGTTCTTTGTTGACGCGGGCACAGGTGTGTAATCTGCCAGCGACCAACACAACTTATGATAAGTATTCTTCCTCACTCTTGTAATGCATAGTGTTACCGCCACAGTAAGATAAACTAGAAGAGAGAGAGAAAGAGAGGTATAGCCACAGTAAGATAAACTAGACGAGAGAGAGAGGAGAGAGAGAGAGAGAGAGAGAGAGGAGAGACAGTGTTGACAACGAATTTGCTGAGGTGTTTAAATGGGCGACGGCCACGCGGCTGTATGACTGCCTGAGGGATAGTCTATCGCCTCCTACCGTAGAGACAACATCTTTCGTTCGACCAACATATACCAAGAGGATATTATATTTGTTCTCGTTGGTCAAACCCTAGACCCCAAAACGTGAGTGTGATTGTGAACTATTAAATCCTCTAAAAAACTCTAAATAACTTTAATAAGTATATTTATGTACTGTATATTGATCAAACTGTGTCCTGATGTATCAACAGTTGTAACATGTGAGTTATGTTTAAGAGGTTAATAGGTTATGTGCTGTATATTGATCGTACTAGTCATACTGTGTCCTGATATACCAGCAGTTGTTATATGTGAATTGTTCTTTAACAGGTTTTGACCGAATTATACTCATCGCGTCAACGACAAGGGTCTTATTATCCAGCAGGAACCAATAACGCTCCCATGAGAGTTAACACATAGTGTCATCTACATTTCAAACAGAAAATGTTTTATACTAAAATTTCCTGGACAGTTCGCGCTTAACTAGAAATTGAAAACAAGAAATTTGCATTATACAAACGCGAAAAAAACATCCCCTTTAAAACTTTTATTTTTCATTGTTTACACAAGCCAGATACATGTTTATTGAACGATATGATCCTGGAATACAATATGTTTTATGAGAATACTGGTGTTATCATGTGGAGAGAGAGAGAGAGAGAGAGAGAGAGAGAGAGAGAGAGAGAGAGAGTCGTCACAGATCAGAGGGTGGAAGGGAGAAGTGAGGAAAGAGAAACCATGGCAACAAAAATGAAGAAATTATTAACAAATGATAATAAGAGTTTCGAGAATCAAGAAGTATAAACGTGTTGATGAAAGGACAGAGTGATATTAAGTCAAATGTATTAAAATATTACATTAACCATTAAGTAGTGAAATGTAATGGACTTCAGTAGTGTCTATTAGCAGTTGTCTGTTTCTTGGTTGTTTGTAAAGCGATGAGAGAGGAAAAAGCTGCTTTATACTCAGGCATGTTTCTTATTACTATAGAGTTTGTTGTGTGGGAAATATTCTCACAAAGATTGACGCTGTTAGTATACAAGAATTGTAAACATATTACGCGCAAAGTTTGTCCATAAGTAAATCTATAACATAAGCCATGCAGACCTCCATTAAAGTTTCTGTCCGGGTTACAATGCGTCTCCCCTGAGAAAATTATTGTCTTTGTTTTATCCCAGATGTTTAAACACCTTCATCTAAGAGCCATTCCACGTTCAACAATGTCTTAATTCAGTAATATATTTCACGACTGTGTAAACTTCCTTGTTAACTCATTTACAAAGGCATTGTGAACACTGGGTGACTGCCTCCACTGAGTGAACACTGGGTGACTGCCTCCACTGAGTGAACACTGGGTGACTGCCTCCACTGAGTGAACACTGGGTGACTGCCTCCACTGAGTGAACACTGGGTGACTGCCTCCACTGAGTGAACACTGGGTGACTGCCTCCACTGAGTGAACACTGGGTGACTGCCTCCACTGAGTGAACACTGGGTGACTGCCTCCACTGAGTGAACACTGGGTGACTGCCTCCACTGAGTGAACACTGGGTGACTGCCTCCACTGAGTGAACACTGGGTGACTGCCTCCACTGAGTGAACACTGGGTGACTGCCTCCACTGAGTGAACACTGGGTGACTGCCTCCACTGAGTGAACACTGGGTGACTGCCTCCACTGAGTGAACACTGGGTGACTGCTTCCACTGAGTGAACACTGGGTGACTGCCTCCACTGAGTGAACACTGGGTGACTGTCTCCACTGAAAAATAAAACAATTTTAGACAACACAGAACTCAAGCGAACCGAATCTGTGTATGTTAGTTTTGTTTCGAGTATGTGGATATGAACGCGGCTGTGTGTGTGTTTGCAATATGTATGTGTTGGCCTGAGAACCGTCCAGCGTTTGTTTGACTTGACAAAGGCACAAATAAATCACGAGAATGAAAGATGTTACTGGTAGATCATTTGTGTACTTCGTATTCTGGTACATAGGTGAGAAACACACACACACACACACACACACACACACACACCATTACTAGGAGTCCACCAGACATTCTTCGTTCTTCTGCACCACTACCACCATCACCATCACACACTGTGAGAGACGCCATTACACCAATTCCTACTTCTCTGTCCCTATATCTATCTATCTCCCTTTTATACTTTTCTCTCCCTCTCTTATCTCTCGCTCCCTACTACTCACCACATGAGGGCGGCACCAGGTGTGAGATTGCATCATTTGCTACAGGTAACCTTTTCCCCTCCAGGTAAGAACCAATTTCATCGTCAACTTGAGGAAGACCACCTCACTCCTGCGGTGACCCGCCTTAACGCACGATTTGATGGTCGTACTGCAGCACCGATTCTGGGAGTGTCCACACACACACACACACACACCCACATTAACACACACACACACACACACACACATACACACACACACACACACACACACACACGAACGATAGCTTTCTTTGTTTTCGAGGAGTCAAATTGGTTTGTCGATTAGGGACGATCATGTAGATAATCATGTAAATTAATATTTGAGTGTGATCATACCTAACCTAACCTAACCTAACCTAACCTAAGTACCATTTGGTTATGATAGTAAACGACGCGTTATTTGTAAAGTGAGCAACTGGCTCCAGGTAAAGTGTGTTTAAGGCTACCGCACCTGACGTAATCATGTCTGAGCTGATGATGTTAGATCGGCCGAGCATTTTTACTTTGTTTCCAATTCTCGTTTTCATGGAAGATTTTCATTAACACATCATCACTGTTATAAGTTTTTTCGTTAAGATTTATTCCTGAGTGGTAGTGGCAATTGGTGAAGGTGGTTTTAGGTGCTAGTGGTGAGAAGTGGGTGGTGGTGATGGTAGAATAGGGTGATTGTGGTGACAGGTGGTGGTGATGATAAGATAGGGTTGTTTTGATGGCAGGTGGTAGTGGTGGTGATACGTGGTAGTGGTGGTGGTGGTAGTGGTGGTAGGTGGAATGAAGGAGAAGTAACGGGTGAAGAAGAATGACAGTGGAAGCAAATATCAGGAAAGAAGAAGAAGGATAACAAAAACAGAAGGATAAAGATTGAGAAGATAAGTGTAGGGGAGAAATTAAAGAAAAACCGAGCAGATAAGACAAATGAAGGAAGTGGTTGATGGGGTGATAAAGATGTGAGAGGAAGAGACGAAGATAAAGGAGGAAAACTGAATGGACAGATAAAAAAGTGAAGTGAAAGTATTCGGAGAGAGAGAGAGAGAGAGAGCTTTTGAACAGTGTGAGAGATAGTTGGGATGCAGAGTGTAAGATATCACGGGAAGTATCAGGGAAAGATTGGATCAGGGTACGAACGAATATATTGAGACTATACCAGGAACTGAAACTGATGAAATAAAAGTGCATAAAAACAGCTTGTTTATGAAGCTTCTGACTCAAAAGTTCACAGATTCAATGTCCATATTACTTTAGATCAGTTCCAGGAACTTTTGTCCGCGACTGTACTGGCATGTCTATAAAAATTCTTAAATTTTTACATAATTAACTTTGAAGGTTTCCTGTGTCTGAGAATTTCGTTAAAATGTTGTATGTCTGTTAGTGACGAGCTTCATGTACACACAACTAAGAAGTATCTACGGATGGGTCCGATGAATTACAAAATGAACACTGCGACTCTTGTTGTCTCGGTAACGTTGTCAAAAACCTTCGTCCGCTGTGTCATAATGTCTAACACAAAATTGTAAAGACACTACACCTATAATACTCCTTCAACAACTCTCTCTATTTCCACCCCATCTATCCACCCCTCTCTCTCCCTACTCTTAAAACATGCTATACAGGTATGGGTAAATGTGTGAAAATCGTTCTTATCTTCCAGTAATTTCAGCCTAAATGAACACAGCCTAATAAATCGACCATTGCAGTAAGGATTATCTACAACTCTCTCTCTCTCTCTCTCTCTCTCTCTCTCTCTCTCTCTCTCTCTCTCTCTCTCGTGTCCAAAGTACAGGGGCAGCAGCTAGTGTAAAACTTGACAGACAGAAAGACAGGCAGACAGACGGACAGAGAGAGAATCTTAGTACACGTGCTATGAGAAATACTTTGTTACAACCTCAGTAATAAAAACTCACCAAATTGCTCCTACATAAAGTAATATGTGTGTGTGTGCAGATGAAATGTTTTTACTGTCAAATTATAATTAGTGTGTCGGTACTGAGGCTGGTGGCAGGATCTAATTCGCTCATAAATATATTAAATTCCTCCGTGACATCTAATAGGTTAGGTTAGGTTAGGTTAGGTTAGGTTTAATGCTTTGTTTATTGTCACCTTCATTTCGTGTTTTTTTTTCTTCAAATATTTCTTGTTTTGGGTAATCAATTAGTGTAGGTTCAGGTGAGGTAGAGGTTACCTGTGGACAGTGATGTGTTTGTTGTCGTTACTTACTACTACCATAAGCACCACCATTAATTACCACCACTACCTCCTACTACCAGCCACACAACCATTACCATCACAAACATTACCACATCCTTCTACTACCCCCTTCCCCCCCACCACTTACTACCACCATCCCCTACCATCACCACCATATTGAACCACTAACACCACCAGCGTCATTGACACCACTAACATCACTAATACATGAATATATCCACAAATACCCACACACGTCCGCACTACCATAATAACAAACGCACTCATAAATATCAGTACATCACACTCTAAAACACACACACACACACACACACACACGCACACGCACACACACACACACACGTATACACCAAAATACATACACAGACATACTCATGTGTACAGCAGGTAATGAGACTTATGTTCCCATATATCTGGTAAATTTACATGTCGTTGGTATTTTCTGAACAATTTACATATAATACTTACCATTAGTCGCTGCCTCGCCCACCCAGGGCCTCCAGACAGTCGTGTGTGTGTGTGTGTTTGAGCGAGAGAGCAGAACATTCATCCATACAGCATTTCACAGGATCACAGAAGCAATTTTACCTGACCAACCCTGACTAACAACTCCTTCACTGTGGATGTAGGTTAGGTTAGGTTAAGTTAGGTTTGAGTTAGACTAAATTAAAAACTAAGTTAAGTTATTTTGAGTCGGTGTCGAAGGCTTAGTTGGTCACTTAAAATGCATTCTCAAATAATGGACGACTTATCGGTAAGCTTAAGTCCCCTCCCCTCGCATACACTACCGGGGTCATTTTCTTAATGGTGCAGACGATGGATGAGAGCCAATGAGGATTTTACTGAGTCCTCTGTGAGCCCTTGAGTGATGCACGTCCTGTTCCTCTGATGCAGTAGTGGAAAATTATGCTTCTTTCTTTCTTTCTTTCTTTCTTTCTTTCTTTCTTTCTTTTTCTCTTGTATCAGTATCCAGGCTGACTCTCTCTCTCTCTCTCCCCTCTTCCGGTAACATTAGATCGATATGCAATTATATCATGAATATAGCGGCAGCCTCCTGAGAGAGAGAGAGAGAGAGAGAGAGAGTGAGAGTATTATAGACATTCTTTAACAGAAGATGAAGTGTTATTTTTTCTATAGGACAGACAACACACCATGAGACACAGGACAAGCTTAAGAGATTACTGTCGACTCTTGTGATGACAACTGTGTGTATCCAGCCCTCTCAGGTCGTGGTACTGTTTTTGTTCCAGTGTGATGATGTTCTTGTTCCAGTGGTGATGCTGTTCTTGTTCCAGTAGTGATGTTGTCGTTGTTGTTCCAGTGGTGATGTTGTTCCAGTGGCGATGCTGTTCTTGTTCCAGTGGTGATGCTGTTCTTGTTCCAGTGGTGATGTTGTTGTTGTTCCAGTGTTGATGTTGTTGTTGTTCCAGTGTGATGCTGTTCTTGTTCCAGTGGCAATGCTGTTGTTCCAGTGGTGATGTTGTTCCAGTGTGATGCTGTTCTTGTTCCAGTAGTGATGTTGTCGTTGTTGTTCCAGTGTGATGCTGTTGTTGTTCCAGTAGTGATGTTGTCGTTGTTGTTCCAGTGGTGATGTTGTTGTTCCAGTGGTGATGTTGTTGTTCCAGTGGTGATGCTGTTTGTGTTCCAGTGTTGATGTTGTTGTTCCAGAGGTGATAAAGACTTCATTATGTTATCAGTACAAGATAATTCAGCATCTCATAAGTCATGATCACCATCCTTCACCATCCTTCACTATACTGTACCTTTATCCACCTCCTCACCTCTCACCAACCCTCACCATTCTCATCTACCTTTCACCATCAGGCCTCATAACCTTACAGCGTTACAGATTAATACATAATACCATCAGTTACTCTTTATATCTCAAGTGTCAAAAGAAATATTCACGTTTTAAAAGATATTAATCATTATAAGTTTGTGTGTAATGCAAGAGTTCCACCGCAAAGGCTGCATGTGAGGCATTTGAATTATTTCCAATATTCTTCTCTATTCTTTACTGTTTTATTAATGTTTGCCTCCGGAATTTTTTTATATATGGTAATAAAACACAAGCATTTTTTTATCAGGAAGCTGTTTAAATCTGTCTCTTGAGAGTGTTAATTAAATTCTCTATTATTTTTTTCCCTGTATCTGTTTCCCTTCGTTCACAGTACCTTAAATATGTGCTTAGTTAATGGTGAATCAGTTTAGTATAAATCTGAATAATTATAGGAATAAGTGTAAGTTAATAATAATATTAATAATAAAAGTAACTGCAGGTGAAATATTACTATCATAAAGAGTCATAAGGCTTAACTGAAACCTGTTACGTGACAGGAAGGTGCGAGTATGGAACGCTGGCGGAGAGGGGGAGGGGAGGGGTGGAGAGGGAGAGTAGTGTGGGAGAAGAGAGGGAGAGTAGTGTGGGAGAAGAGAGGGAGAGTAGTGTGGGAGAAGAGAGGGAGAGTAGTGTGGGAGAAGAGAGGAAGAATAGTGTGGGAGAAGAGAGGAAGAGTAGTGTGGGAGAAGAGAGGGAGAGTAGTGTGGGAGAAGAGAGGGAGAGTTGACCTAAACAGTCAAGGGTGAGTAGAGGCAGCGTGTGGGGGCCGTGCTGGACGCCTGCTGCCAGGGGTCTGGGAGAAAGTGTCGTGCGTGTCTGTGAGTCGGCGAGGGAAGGTAGGCGGACTATAGTACCTGACAAATCGTGTTATTATACTTCATCATAGCTATATTTTATATTGTACCGCGAAATACAGCACACTAGTTTTGATACGAGTTATTCATTTTCACTAATTCAAGCTTTGTATTGATTCATCTATAGTCTTAATGTAGTATGTAAAAATTTAATGTAATTTATCAACTGGTAGTAACGTTATTATTCATGGAAAATTTATGTAATGTTATTAAAGGATGATTTCCAATTCCCATCAATGGTGTAGTATTATAAAGCCGAAAATAGCCTCTCGAAAGCTGTTGGAACGACCTCAGATAACAGGAGTTGTATACCTCTGATGTGCCCCGACTCACGCGGACTGCTGTTAGGGCGGATGCCTATCTTAATAACTGTATATTTTAGTGTTATTACCTGATTCACGCTTCGTAATATACCTCCTGTGTGTGTGTGTGTGTGTGTGTCGTGTCGTTAATTGCGAGAAAGTATTTTGGTCTCAAGAGAACGCTGAGAGATAATTAGCTGGAGATAAAAGGAAAAGCTCTTACTATTTCCTCCAGGTATTTCTCAGACGTTGAGCTGAGAAGTAAGTGTGGCAGAAGCGATAACTGGGAAGTGGCGCAGCTTTCAGTAATTACCATAAAGCAACTTTTACTCTCGTCTAAGAATCGTCTTTTGTTTGTTGAGAATCTACCTGGTCAGACCCTGGCTGTATTAGGGCTTCATTAACAGGATTGGTATTTTTCTGATGTGTGATATTGGTATAGAAGCTTATCCTCTGTTGCGTCTGGACAACCATCTGATCAATAGAGAGAAAGGTGGGCAGACAGATGTTGATATAGTGAGACAGTCAGGTAGGTAAAGGGAGAAACAGTATTAGACAGACGGAGCTACAAAGAGAAAATGATAGCGAGGGAGATAGACAGAGAGACAATTAGGCAGAGACTTAGACAGACAAAGTTTAACATTGATAGGTGAGGCCCTTGTATTATGGACCAACCTGGCTGAAAGTTGAGTCAGTTTCTCTCCCTCTCTTATACCAATTGGTACATTTTATTTTTTAAGAGAATCCATAAGATTAGAATGAATGTAGATATTTTGTGTTACTGGAGAGTTCATAAGACACACACACACACACACACACACACACACACACACATACATACATACATACATACACATACATACATACACACACACATACATACATTCACACGCACACACACACACACATCATTCACAATGTACAATTAACACTATAAAGGTGGTAAAGACAGCAGAACATAGTGTAAACAAGATAATAGTCGCGTACTACAACACAGGAAATGAAATAGTACTAGTAAAGTGGAAGCAGATGCATACATAAAAGTTTATAAGAATAATTCACTACGATAATACTGGTCCAAAAGTTTCCCCCTTAACAGTATATATAGTTATAATAGTAGTTATGCATTCTATCAAAATAAAGTATTTGTAAAAAAAATAAAAATACTGGAATGAACGTCAAAAGAAAAGAGGGAAAATACACAAATAAATAATAATAGAAGAGTTCACACGCTGTGACAAAAATGATTTTCTTTTTACCTCGGAGATTCCCCGGTCGGCCCTGCTCAGCCCGCGCGTTGAGTTGGTTATACTGTTTTTTAAATAAACTGTATATCAACACCACAGCCTTTAACACCTTTCAACAATTCCAGGTGTACCGTTTATTATGTGAGACTCATACAGGTGTACCGCTTATTATGTGACTCATATAGGTGTACCGTTTATTATGCGAGTCATACAGGTGTACCGTTTATTATGTGACTCATATAGGTGTACCGTTTATTATGTGACTCATATAGGTGTACCGTTTATTATGTGAGACTCATACAGGTGTACCGTTTATTATGTGACTCATATAGGTGTACCGTTTATTATATGAGACTCATACAGGTGTACCGTTTATTATGTGACTCATATAGGTGTACCGTTTATTATGTGAGACTCATACAGGTGTACCGTTTATTATGTGAGGGTCATACAGGTGTACCGTTTATTATGTGAGACCCATACAGGTGTACCGTTTATTATGTGAGGGTCATACAGGTGTACCGTTTATTATGTGAGGGTCATACAGGTGTACCGTTTATTATGTGAGGGTCATACAGGTGTACCGTTTATTATGTGAGGGTCATACAGGTGTACCGTTTACTATGCGAGAGTCATACAGGTGTACCGTTTATTATGTGAGGTCATACAGGTGTACCGTTTATTATGTGAGACTCATACAGGTGTACCGTTTATTATGTGAGGGTCATACAGGTGTACCGTTTATTATGTGAGGGTCATACAGGTGTACCGTTTATTATGTGAGACTCATACAGGTGTACCGTTTATTATGTGAAGGTCATACAGGTGTACCGTTTATTATGTGAAGGTCATACAGGTGTACCGTTTATTATGTGAGGGTCATACAGGTGTACCGTTTATTATGTGAGGGTCATACAGGTGTACCGTTTATTATGTGAGACTCATACAGGTGTACCGTTTATTATGTGAGGGTCATACAGGTGTACCGTTTATTATGTGAGGGTCATACAGGTGTACCGTTTATTATGTGAGGGTCATACAGGTGTACCGTTTATTATGTGAGGCTCATACAGGTGTACCGTTTATTATGTGAGGGTCATACAGGTGTACCGTTTATTATGTGAGGTTCATACAGGTGTACCGTTTGTTATGAGAGTCGAGTTAAACATATATACTGTATATTGATCTCATTCCCTTAATTCTGTGTTGTATAAGATCCTGTGGTGAGGTGAGTGGAGACAAACGACCACTGAACCCCACAGCGGGACGACCAGGGCGCCAGTAGCTGTCTGTATTTGGCCCCAAACTTGTCAACTAATATTGGAACATATAAAAACCACGTTAGTCTGTGTTCAGTGGTAGGAGGACCCGGCGCGGCGTCACGGTACAAGACTTGCACAACACACGTATAAATTCTGCCTTCCTCCCCGTTGGTTCCGAAAATAAAAAGTGACGATTTCTTTTGTGGAACAACACCAAGAAGACGTCAGGAAGTCATATTGCAATATATGAGTATAATGTCGGTGAGTGTGTGGGAAGGTTGTGGTGGTGATGGTGGCGGTGATGTTGGTGGCGGTGGTGGGGATGGTGGTGGTGGTGGTGGGGTGGTGATGACGGTGGTGGTAGCGATGGTTATGGTGGTGATGATGACTTGATGGGGTGAGGTGGGTGGGTGGGTGTGGAAATCAACACACCACCATCTCCACAGAAACATTGACCGCGGCCGAACACACACACACACACACACACACACACACACACACACCTCCACAGCTTCGCCACACAATAACTAAATGTGAAGGAAAATTTTATGCTCTAATACTTTACGAAAATCTGGTAAAATTAGTATTAGACTTGTATGCATTCAGTGAAGGGTGACCAACCAAATGAATGTAATTGTTTAATAATTGTAGTGCCTTGTGTTGTGTTGCGATACTTTGTTTTGTGTTGTGCTTCATTGCTTTGTGTTGCGTTGCGTTGTGCTGCCTTGCAATGCGCTGTGTTGTGTTACCTAGTGCATATTGACAGAGGTAAAATACTATTTACTGTACCGTTATTTTCTTACTTGCTCCGGAATAGTGAACACCTTGGATATCTTTATTATAATTGACATTATCGGCACGTTAAGTTGTATTGTTTATTCAGTAACAGTTAAAAGGAATAATAGTGAAGATAATTCAATGTGCTGTAAAATTCGCCAATGCTAAGTGAGGCAGCCATCTCCTCCCGGTCACACAGTCATTTAATATTTATGTCACTCAACTTTGGCCTAACTTGTCCACACTCTCTCTATCTTAGTCTAACCTTCTCTGATATGTTACCCACCTCCCCAACACACTCTGATGTGCTCTGCTCCTCCCCAACACACTCTGATGTGATCTGCTCCTCCCCAACACACTCTGATGTGATCTGCTCCTCCCCAACACACTCTGATGTGCTCTGCTCCTCCCCCTACACACTCTGATGTGCTCTGCTCCTCCCCAACACACTCTGATGTGCTCTGCTCCTCCCCAACACACTCTGATGTGCTCTGCTCCTCCCCAACACACTCTGATGTGCTATGGTTTGCTCTGATCAGTAGCCCCACAACAGTGTTTCAGAATATAACCCGAAACAGACGATGATGCTGATAGTGAGTCATGGAAAAGGATGACAAAATAACAAAACAATTAGTCTCTATTTTTAACTTGGGTTCATAACAGCTGGGGAGGTCCTCGCCCTTCACCCCTCACACTTCACCCTTCACCCCTCACACTTTACCCCTCACCCCTCACACTTTACCCCTCACACTTTACCCCTCACCCCTCACACTTTACCCCTCACACTTCACCCCTCACCCCTCACACTTTACCCCTCACACTTTACCCCTCACCCCCCCCCCCCTTGTCATCATGCCATAGATGAACGTGAAGGTTAAGTAAGGGCACGAAACATGGCATGTTCTACACACACACACACACACACACACACAGACAGGTAAAGTAGCTAAGAGGAACAGGTGTTGAGTCATATCTTAATTGAGACTCGTGGGAGGATCATCACCAGGTGAGGTGACACTCAAGCTCCACTACACCTAACACTGCACTGACTCACCCTTGATCTGTGGAGGACGGAGTGGAACTAAGTGGTAGAGATAGAGTGGAAGGAAATAAGTGGTAGGATGAAAGAGGAAGGAAGTAAGTGTTTAGGATCAATGAGGAGGGAATTAAGTAGGATCACTGAGGAGGGAAGGAAGTGTCTAGGATCAATGAGGAAGGAAGGAAGTGCTAGGATGGAAGAGGAGAAAAGTAAGTGGTAGGATGGAAGAGGAGGGAAGTAAGTGGTAGGATGAAAGAGGAGGGAAGTAAGTGTCTAGGACCAATGAGGAGGGAAGTAAGTGTCTAGGATCAATGAGGAGGGAAGTAAGTGGTAGGATGAAAGAGGAAGGAAGTAAGTGTCTAGGATGGAAGAGGAAAGAAGACGAAAGATAATTGGATTGAATGGGATAATGGCAGGAAAAGTGGGGTGAGGAGAAGGAAATTGAGAGAGAGAGGAAAGGGAGGAAAGGGAAGGGAGAGATAAGGCAACAAGATGGACACTGGAATGATTAAGGAGGGAAGGAGAGGTTAGGGTGATGGAGGTGAGGAGAGGTTAGGGTGATGGAGGTGAGGAGAGGTTAGGGTGATGGAGGTGAGGAGAGGTTAGGGTGATGGAGGTGAGGAGAGGTTAGGGTGATGGTGGAGAGGAGAGGTTAGGGTGATGGAGGTGAGGAGAGGTTAGGGTGATGGAGGTGAGGAGAGGTTAGGGTGATGGAGGTGAGGAGAGGTTAGGGTGATGGTGGAGAGGAGAGGTTAGGGTGATGGAGGTGAGGAGAGGTTAGGGTGATGGAGGTGAGGAGAGGTTAGGGTGATGGTGGAGAGGAGAGATTAGGGTGATGGAGGTGAGGAGAGGTTAGGGTGATGGAGGTGAGGAGAGGTTAGGGTGATGGAGGTGAGGAGAGGTTAGGGTGATGGTGGAGAGGAGAGGTTAGGGTGATGGTGGAGAGGAGAGGTTAGGGTGATGGAGGTGAGGAGAGGTTAGGGTGATGGAGGTGAGGAGAGGTTAGGGTGATGGAGGTGAGGAGAGGTTAGGGTGATGGAGGTGAGGAGAGGTTAGGGTGATGGTGGAGAGGAGAGGTTAGGGTGATGGAGGTGAGGAGAGGTTAGGGTGATGGAGGTGAGGAGAGGTTAGGGTGATGGAGGTGAGGAGAGGTTAGGGTGATGGTGGTGAGGAGAGGTTAGGGTGATGGAGGTGAGGAGAGGTTAGGGTGATGGAGGTGAGGAGAGGTTAGGGTGATGGTGGAGAGGAGAGATTAGGGTGATGGAGGTGAGGAGAGGTTAGGGTGATGGAGGTGAGGAGAGGTTAGGGTGATGGTGGAGAGGAGAGGTTAGGGTGATGGTGGAGAGGAGAGGTTAGGGTGATGGAGGTGAGGAGAGGTTAGGGTGATGGAGGTGAGGAGAGGTTAGGGTGATGGAGGTGAGGAGAGGTTAGGGTGATGGAGGTGAGGAGAGGTTAGGGTGATGGTGGAGAGGAGAGGTTAGGGTGATGGAGGTGAGGAGAGGTTAGGGTGATGGAGGTGAGGAGAGGTTAGGGTGATGGTGGAGAGGAGAGGTTAGGGTGATGGAGGTGAGGTGAGGTTAGGGTGATGGTGGAGAGGAGAGGTTAGGGTGATGGAGGTAAGGAGAGGTTAGGGTGATGGAGGTGAGGAGAGGTTAGGGTGATGGAGGTGAGGAGAGGTTAGGGTGATGGGGGTGAGGAGAGGTTAGGGTGATGGAGGTGAGGAGAGGTTAGGGTGATGGTGGTGAGGAGAGGTTAGGGTGATGGTGGAGAGGAGAGGTTAGGGTGATGGTAGAGAGGAAAATAGAGAAGGAAAACAGAAGAATTGTTTTGTTAAGTACTTGCAACATTTTGATCAACAACATTGTCGGCATTGCAGTAATAATAATGATAGGCTAATAACAGTAGCTATAATAATAGTACTAATAATAATAATAGTAATAGTACTACTACTACTACTAATAATAATAAGAATTCACGTTGCAACTACTAACATACACATTTAGTTGACCACATAGTTACATATATAAAATAAACCGGCATCCCTCCTACTACTACCACGACCCCTTAGCGAGAGTAATAAAACACGTCATAATAGTTCCAATGTTTATGGTCTTGTGTAAATATTAAGACCGGCTCATTGGTTCCTAAAGACCTGAAATACATTAAAACAAAAACCAAGGAAGATATTAAGTAGTGGTGAACGATGACGTCAGTAAACACGAAGGCTTGATGGATGACTAGACTTTAAGAGGATGAAAGTGTCCGGGGCTAAGGTAAAAACTGTCAGGGTATATGATGGACCGCTCACTATCACGGCCCCGTCTCTCCTCTCACCATGCAAATGATGCTTGAGTTTGTTCTAAGGTGGTTGTCTGGAGGCTGGTGAGGGAGGAAGAGGCTGCCACAACAACACTCACTTAGGGAGTTGTGTGACCCGGTGTTAAAGGAAGGACTCAAGAAAATCAGACAGTTATCCATTCAACTGCATTAGCGAAACACCTCCCTGGAATTGGATCTTATTACCAAGTCTTTAATTACTGGTGGGAGACAGAGGCAAGGTAAATAATTGTATGAAGACCTGCCCAGACGCCCCCCCACCCCCCTCCCCACCATGATCGGATGAGATGTGAATATGTTGACTCTTATACATACAATAAAACAACTCTGAATACCGGACTCCATGGTACAGGATACTGGAAACAAGATATTCGTTTTTGTTCGGTATTTATTTTATCTGTTTTATCGGACCACTACAGTACGGTTAAGAGGATTTTTTGGTTCAGTGTCATCCATAATTTAACACGTGAGACTGAAGCCTCTAATTGTTTAAAAGTGTAAAGAATCTGTCCTTTGATCAAGAGAGTCTGTGTGTGTGTGTGTTTGTTGACATTACTCGCAGTCTATCAAACACCTCGCTGCTGTTACCATTGTCTGATCATAGTAGAATGTATCAGGTCTTTCTCGCCACATGTTACAGTAGTACAGTACTATAACAGTGTACGTGAGGTCTGTTTTTACTGTACAGCTTTATATTGGTATGTTGCTTAATGATCGGTAATTGTTTATTTTATTATGTATTACTGCGATAGATAGAATTTTGCCTTGATTTTCATTTTATTGTTAGAATATTTATAAAGTTCCTACAATTCACATCACCTGAGGCGGCTGATGTATACATTACAGTTCACCTCTTAGAGCTGCTATAACACACACACACACACACACACACTCCCTCAAGCTCTCGGACTAAACAGCACATGATCTCAACACTGATGTATCATGCAATTTGCCTGCACCTGAAACTCAATACCGTTGTCTATTCACCCAGATTTAACATTCAGTTGCAATATACGCATTCTACCTCGATTTATGCTAATGTAGAACACCAAGGCAGCGTGTTGCATTTGTATTGAATGGTTCCCTGGTCCCAGTTTACTTTGTTTCATGCAAGATATCTCTTAATGATGACATTTGTAGTGAACAGCAGCCTGACCTATGTTTATTTTTGCATTTATGTTTCGTGCAGCTCAGCCCTCAGTGTTGACGTTGTAAGAACATCTACTTGGACACAGTTTATACCTCTTCATGCAGCTTAACTCTTCATGATAAAATGTGTAATAACAGCTGCCTCACCCAACTTTATACTTCTTAATGATCTTAACTCTCAATGTTTACAGTTGTAATGGACAGTTGACTGGCCTAAGTTTATATTGCTTTACAAAACTTAATTCTAAAAGCGAAGACGTTCATTACTGTTGCTTTTGCAGTATTGTAATGTATTTTAATGTAGTTTTGTTCTGCTCTTTATTTGGCGATCATTTTTTGTTGTAAATAACCCTAAAAAAATCCCCACATAAACTTTACTGAAATTCATAAAATATTATACAAGTTAATACAGTTTTTATTTATGAATCTTCCTGTATTTATGCATCAATGATAAAGTTATGCTGAAGATGACATGGGTCCTGGTTATAGACTTGCAGTACGGGAGAACTTTTTTGATAGTCGGGTTGTTCTAAAGCACACACACACACACACACTGACTGTTGTACAATAAACATGGTGTCTTCATTACCATCTTGAGGACACATTCCTCCTGGGAGTAAAACAAACGCCAGCAGACAAGACAAAGAGAACTTCATAATCGTCAAGAGAGTGAAGTGCACTAGTGACAAATACTTCACCCAACTGAGTATATTTGGGGCTAGTGATGGTGAAGTGTAGCAGGCGTCAACCACTCTAGGTGGGCTGAGCTCTAGAGTGCACGGTGCCTCAGGTGAAACACACACTAGACTCTTAGAGTAATTTGCACCTAGACACCGGACGTGACGTGACTCAGACGTGAGTCAAGTGCAATATGGAAGCTTAATTCATACTTTCTGTATTTTCCTTTTCTAAGTAATCCTTCATAATGCCGCCAGTTTCAATATCCATTAAAATAATAAATCATCATTTTTTCCTCATTCACTAGCATTATGTACATTATACTTAAATAAAATTTTAATGCTCAGAAATGAGAATAATGAGTTCAGGATTTTTCATTACAGTTCATTTTACCGTCAGGTGAGATGCACTCTACTATGGTGAAAAACACTCTAGAGTGCATCTCACCTGGTGGTAAAAGGCACTCTAGAGGTGCAAATTACTCTAGTGTGTGTTTCACCATGAGCCACCGTGCACTGCCCAGCCCACCTAGAGTGGCTGACGCCTGCTACACCGGCCTCCACTGAGACAACCCTCCTCACTCGCTAAGCTCTGTTCTCAAAGGTTTTACAAGGCGGAAAATTCCCACAGTCAGTCTGTGTCTCCCTCGAGAACAATGCTTTAGTCTCTCACCAACGTCATATGTATATTTTACACACGTATTTTGCATGGTGGTGGCTAAGATGTAGTCAACATGACACTTGAGGATATCTCTTATGTATGTGCACGGTCTTGTGTCGTGCTGGAGAACGTGTACCACCGGGAAGCTCAGCTGCCGCGGTAATGTGTGAACAAGCACATGGGCGGCGCCTCACTATGAGTGAGTGATGGTCTAGTGTTTACTTCCACACTGTGAGTGTCCCACAACTTTGAGTGTTAACTGACTTTTACTATAGTACTAAAGTTGATGCATAATTAATGTGTGATGTACGATGAATATAATGACATCACCTTAATTCTTGATTCAATTATGCCAGTTTGTGTACCCAACTTTATCAAGATTCGGGATCATCACAAAAGCATATCACCCTGTTTTACGTACACACACACACACACACACACACACACACACACACACACACACACAAGAAAATACAAATAGAATGCAACTTCATACAACATGCTCCATTTACTTTTTCCTGACGTCGTTCTGTCAACACTCGATAACACTTGTTCATGACAGAGCGACCCCTGAACACCGCCATTTACACGTGCTACCCCGTGTTAGGTTAGGTTGTCTGGTGTTGCTCAGTGTGTCTGGAGTTGGTGGCAGTATTTAATGAATTATACATGTACTGCGTCACATCTTGGAGAATTATACATGTACTGCGTCACATCTTGGAGAATTATACATGTACTGCGTCACATCTTGGAGAATTATACATGTACTGCGTCACATCTTGGAGGATTATTTTGACGGCGTTACATAAGAGTAGCATTTTAGGAACATCCGACCAGAAGTTTGATTTATTTATTTACCTCATGGGCAAAACAACATAGGCGTGGCTTATGATGTTAAATATTTAAGGCAATTATATACATTAAGGTAGACTGCAGGTAGGAAATATATATTGAAGGATGATGACTTATATTGTGTGAGAGAGACTGTGTCTTCCTTGTCTCACCTGCACACACACCGTATTATTGTGTGGGAGAAGGAGAGGGAGGGAGAAGGAGAGGGAGGTTCTTACACTGTACCATCACATGAAGGTGGTCCTTTATTTGTATTTAATGACGTTGTTGGAGGGGGATGGGAGAGTGCCAGGCGGAACACCCTGACTTACTGACTCAAACACTGTAGTTGTGACAGAGAAGAAAGACCAGATAATTAAGAGAAAGAAGAAGGGAATAAGCAAGAATACAATTATTCTCTTAAATATTACATACAATACCACCTTCTGCCTCATAAGATATGTTAATCAAGTGATCATTTGTGGTCAAGTTTTCCAGTTAGCTGAGATAACCTGAGTTGATCATCATTTGTAGCCTTCTTTTCATCCTTTCTATGTTGCCTGCATCTTTACTTTCTCTTAGTTCCCCTCTCAGGTCCTTTGCTTTCTTTCCGGTTTTCTTTGCAAATTTTTGTGATGCTACTCAGCGGCTTTCCACGCCCTTGAGCTCTCTCTCTCTCTCTCTCTCTCTCTCTCTCTCTCTCTCTCTCTCTCTCTCTCTCTCTCTCTCTCCAGGTCCTTTACAGTTCTTCCACAAAACCTCTAAGAAAAATATCGTCGTCTCCTGAATTGTATATTGTATAGGTTTCAGGTACCGAGGGTGAGAGTTGAACAACATACACACACACACACACACACACACACACACACACACACACACACACACACACGTACCATTATTTCCACATAGTTTCCTGGTATGAATGATATCAATAAGAAAATAAAGGCTCTTCGGCTAGTGGGTAGAGGATCTCGTTTTTCTTGTGGTTCTGTTTATATTTTTTCACGAAACGACTTCCTGAGCCGAGGCTTCCTAGGCGGGGATATGGAAGAATCTTGTGTATTGAGCCAGGAAGTGTATTGTGTGTCTTGGTGAGGGGTATTTCCTCGTGTGGGTTAAAGTATATGTGTTTGGGTGTATGAATGTATAGTGTGTATAAATGTAGAATGTGGACATAGTGTATGAATGTATAGATATGTAATGTGTAAATAGGTTTGAGTGTGTATGAATGTATGGATATGTAATGTGTATGTATGCTTGAGTGTGTATGAATGTATAGATATGTAATGTGTATGTATGTTTGTGACCAATTGAGTTTATAGAAGCATTTTCGTGTACATCCAGGATAAGAAAGATGACTAATATGCATAATTCTGTAACAAGAGATAGGTTTATACCTTTCATTTAAACAGGTGATGACTTATGTGTAATAGCTCTCTCGCTTTTGTTGAGGTTTGCAGTGTGTGTTGGAAGCCTGTATGAGTTCAATTATCCTCAAGCCAGACAGGTTGATCCAGGGAGGCGATTCAGGTTTATTTATAGAGACACAGAATAAAAAAAAAAATCCCATATGAAGTTGAATGGTTTGTGAAATGGTTTAATCAAGAGTAAATACATCTATGTTAAAGTTGCAGGTAGAGTGTGAATAAAGCTTAGAATGGATCTTATAGGAAATAGAGTTCAGTATACCAAGTCTCTGGTGGACAAGGAGGTGAGGGTTTGGTTGGTTCAGTTTGTGACGGCCCGTGTGAGGGAACTAGTGACTCTTATAGTACAACACCTTGGCTGCCACACTGAGTAAGAATCACCAAAACCATCCCATGTGTAATACTCTCAGGTGACCTACAACCATGGTGACTCTTGTCTCAGTATATGTTGACTAGTACTACCTGAAGCCAGACTATATCAGAACATTACTAATGGCGACTTTGAAGTTGATTGTTTTATTATAATGATGACAATAATATTAAGGAACAATAACAAACGAAGAGAGAAATTAGGTATATAAATTATTTCTCTTTAATGTTTGGTTTATGTCTTTATGGGTTGAATTTAAGACATAAAACACATTCCTCTCTGCATGGAATGGGTTTATTGCCTCTTACGTCGGTTTATGGCAGATTTATTTACTGATTTAGTGGTTGGCGGCAGCAGTCACGTGACATCATGAAGGTCATCACATCGTAATGTTTTAATACTGTTTGCCGTGTTAATACAGTTCGTCTTAAATCTGTTAGTACGCCAGTGATGTTTCCTTAGGGGAATATAATGATAAAAATGTTGTAAAACGGAATTAACTGGAAATACAGTAAGGATTACAACATAAGCGTGGTGTGTGTTTGGTCGCGTGTGTGTGTGTGGGGACCAGTTGATGAAGATCGAGGCAGAAGTTAAATGAGATTCTCACTTAAACTCTGAGTTACTCGAGAGTTCACGACTGCTGCCGAAATTGACCAAGTTAGGATGACCCGAGAGACCAAGGATTAGGGGGTAGGTCGGGTCAGCGTAACGGGGGAGGGGGGGGGGGTGTCGGGGCTCAGGGACTTCTGGGGTCAAAGGGTAACTCGGGTCAAGGTGAGGCTTGGGTAGTTGTGGGAACGGCTGAGGTCATTATCTGAAATGAACCAGAGTGAACAAAGACGGCTTGAGAAAGAGGGTGAGAGAGAGACGTGGTCAAAGAAGTAATTAACCTAGAACGAGTATTTTTTTCTTTACCTCGGCTCTGTCCTTCAGCTCTCACCCTCAGCCCTCATCCTCACCCTTCACCCCGCTCCTCTCACCCTAACTCTCACCCCTCCCTCTCAACTTTTATCCTCGGCCCTCTCCCTCACCCTAACTCTCACTCCTCCCTCTCAGCCCTCACCGCAGACCTTGGGACAGCTACCTGGGTCAGTAATAGATCTCAGGTAGGATCTGTGTGACGCACCTGGTAAGTCCCCACGATCATGCTTATGGTTGCTGCTGTTACTGTTACTGCTGTTAATATTGTTACTGTTGCTGCTGTTACTGTGGTGTAATAATGGTCAGCATGCTCGTCTGGTAAGCGAGCGGAGCCGGGTTCGATCCCCGGGCAGGGTGAAATTATGGGCAAGTGTCTTTACGCCATTTGCCTTTGTCTACCCAGCAGTAATTGGGAACCTGGATGTTAATCGATTTGCGGATCGTGTTCCAGGGTAATGGTGAGCCAGTGCAGTTGGCGAATTGTCCGGTCTTCTCGGACTATTCCTTGGCACTGAATCATGCAGCTCGTTTACTCAGGGTGTGGTTGTTGTGTTGGCGACAGCTTCTACACCTTAAACAGATTCACGCCTAGTTGGTCCTTGGGTCGGCCATCCTCGGTAACACGAAGAGCAACCATTATTATTTTAGTGTTGTTGATGCGGTTATTGATAGTATTGTTGTTATTGTTGATGCTGGTGTTTGTGGTGATAACTGCTGCTGTTGGCTGTTGTATCTATTCTTCTTTATCGTTGTATTTTATGAGGAACTGGACGAGTACACTGCCATATATATTATCATGACGATTTTCTTGATCAATATTGGTGATAATTGTCTTAAAATTAGGTTAAGTTAAGTTAGTTTAGGTTAGGTTAGTTTAGTTTACTTTACTTTAGGTTAGGTTAGGTTAGGTTAGGTTAGGTTGACAGTCTTAATTGGTATGGATCTATAAGGGATCTGGCAGCTTTGTCTGGACTGTTTCATCAACCTCCTTTTATGTACTTATTTGGCTTTTGTGGCGCCTTACAGTGAGATATGGTTTTAAATCTCTCTCTCTCTCTCTCTCTCTCTCTCTCTCTCTCTCTCTCTCTCTCTCTCTCTCTCTCTCACAGTTGGTAGTGGTAAAGAGCTCAAACACGTTTCTGATGATAATGATACAACTTTTTCTTGTGAGTGTTTCAACCTGCACGAGAAGTTCCTTGTTTATATTCCTCTTTTATTCTCTTTTATTTGTCTTTCTCCTAATTACTACGTATCATTTTTATTGTTTTTGTTCTTCTTCTTATTTTATTCCCGGTGATCATCTCGTTATCTTCACTTTGTATGAGGTGTATGAGGAGACTTGGGGGGGGGGGGGTCTCTAGGGATATACCGCTGAAGAAGACACACACACACACACACACACACTGACGCCAGAGAGCCATAAATCAAGGAAAGTTATCACATTATGATATTTGTTGCTTTAATTAATGAGTTAATGTTGTATTTTATTATGTTGACATTAGCTTAATTACCACAATTGAAGGTAATATAAATGATGCACGAGTTTGTATTGTCATAAGTCATCACTAATGGTACGTTAATTATCATGTATATTTGGTTAACCATTGTCCAGGACTCCTCGATTCCTAGTGAGAGAAGTGATCAGTTTCCATTAGCAACAATGTCCATTTAACATCCTTGAAGCTTACCATTTAAATTTAATTAACCCTTCAGTAATTTTCACCCAGATGCTTATTTAATCAAGTTACGATTATCGTGTGGAATTTAATTAACTTTTCCGTCATTTTCTTCTCGACTTTTACTGGATCAAGTTACTCGCGTCATATATTTTCCAGATAATTAAAAAAAAAATATTTTCTAACCTCCCTCACCAGACACCGGCCAACCTAAATGATATCAACAACTTACCTTTTATCACGTAAGACAATTAACCTTCATAAAAGCATTAATAATTTGTCTTTAATAATGGCTTGTTTTTATTTTACCAAGATCATAAAGAGGAAACAATATCCAGCAATGGGTTGAAGGAACTAATTATTATAACAGGCGAGGGAGGACTAGTTGCCCCGGGGTCTAACGCACGAGAGCTGGTGTATTGGTCCTCTGGGAGGCGTAAAGGAGAGGCCACGACTCTCACAGGTAAACTTAAAGGCAAAGATATCAAAAACATGAAAGGCTATAAGAAATAATAGTAAATCAGTGCAGGTGTGAGAAGGTGGTACACCATTACTGTTATTTATGGTG
>CAUDMG010000831.1:0-7500 GCA_958450375.1 Homarus gammarus
GAAAGCGTTGGCCAACGTGGGACCTAAAGGTGAACCCATAGCAACACCATCACATTGTTTAAAGCTTTGTTATTAAATAAAAACAAACAATCATTTAAAGCTAGTTTTAAAAATTCTTTAAATGTGTAGGAGGGTGTAGAGATGTGTAGGAGGGTGTAAAGAGTGTGCTGAAGATGTGTAAGGATGGATAGGGATGTGTAGGAGGGTGTAGAGATGTGTAGGAGGGTGTAGAGATGTGTAGGAAGGTGTAAAGAGGGTGCCGAAGGTGTGAAAGGATGGATAGGGATGTGTAGGAGGGTGTAGGGATGTGTAGGAGGGTGTAGAGATGTGTAGGAGGGTGTAAAGATGTGTAGGAGGGTGTAAAGAGGGTGCCGAAGGTGTGTAAGGATGGATAGGGATGTGTAGGAGGGTGTAGGGATGTGTAGGAGGGTGTAGAGATAAATTTATGTAACATATCAGTTTTGAAGTGACCATCACTAAGGTTTATTGATTTTAATTCCTTAATCAAACTAGCTTCAACCAGAAGTCTTTCTGTGACACAAGATGATTTGAATACTTCTAAGCTTTTTTCCCCAAGTAATGGGATGATTATTACTCCTAACATGAACCAACAGGGCACTGCTAAGGTGTTGTTTGATTCTGAGCTGCAGTGTTTTTCCTGTCTGTCCGACATAATTACAATTACATTTGCTATTACACTTGCTATTTCTTATTAACATATTGGTAATTGTTGAGTCATACATGAAAACAACATTAATATTTAGCAGATTGAGGGACCGAACTAACGGAACAAATTCATTACGATAGGGCAGAGTCAGAATATTCTTAAGTGTAGGAATTTGTCTGGTTTGAGAGGAATGAAAGGATTATTTAGCCCTTTTAAAACAACGATCAACAAACACAGAAGGATACCCAAGTTTCTGTGCAATGGAACGAATGTGTTTCGATTCATCGTCAATAAATTCAGTCACAAATACGCAGACATCTTAAGAACATAACAGAAAAAACTGACATTTTGGTAGACTCCAGGTGATTCGATAAAAAGTGTATGAAACTGTCTAACTGTGTGGGCTTTCTGTATAGGCTATCTTAAATTTGTAGTTTTGGCCATTTCTCATGATAAGGATATCAAGGAATGGAAGGGATCCATTTATTTCTCTTTCAATTTTTTTATCAAGATTTATCTTATCCACGTTTTCTTTGTGGATCTACATGATATATATATATATATATATATATATATATATATATATATATATATATATATATATATAAATCCCTCAGTTGAGTTAAATTACATATTAAGACAATTTATCGACAAAACTATCAATAACAAAAATAAATAAATAATATTAATCTATAAATTGAAGATGGTAATTACGCAGATTCTGACCAGGATAAAGCTGAGGCATTGAACAGCTTCTTTTCCTTGGTGTTCACAAGAGAGGATGCAACTAACCTTCCTGCGTTTGAGGACAGACGGTTTGACACAGCACTGACCCACATTGTGTTCACAGAAGAGGGTATTAGAAATAAACTGTCCAGGCTAAAGGTCCATAAGAGTCCTGGACCTGAAATGGTGCATCCTAGAGTGCTAAGGGAGCTGTGCAACGAGCTTGCAGAGCCCCTGAAGATTCTGTTTTGTAAATGCCCAGTGAATGGAAAGTGGCTTATGTGAGTCCTATCTTCAAGAAGGGCGATAGGCACTCCACGAACAACTTTAGACCGGTGAGCCTGACCAGCATAATATGTAAAGTACTTGAGAGTATTATCAGAGATGCAGCGATGGAACATCTACTACGAAACAACCTTGTAAAAGATTGCCAACACGGTTTTATGCCGGGGCGCTCTTCCTTGACACAATTGCTCAAGTTATTGGATATTTGGACCCATATTCTAGAACGGGGTGGTAATATCGACAATATTTACCTAGATTTTGCCAAGGCTTTCGACAGTGTACCCCACGAAAGGCTGAAAATCAAACTGGAAGGGTACGGAATTCGGGGAAATGTCCTAGCGTGGTTAGAAGACTTTCTACATGACCGCAAGCAATGTGTGGTGATTAATGGCACGAAATCGTCATCTGTACCTGTAACAAGTGGGGTACCGCAGGGTAGTGTATTGGGCCCGCTGTTGTTTGTTTGTTTCATAAATGATATGCCTGACGTTGTACACTCTTCCATACAAATGTTTGCCGATGACGCCAAGTTATTTCGGGAAATTAAGAACCAAGCGGACTGTGAAGAGCTGCAGAAGGACCTCTGTGGGCTCCAGGAATGGTCGAAGGAATGGCTGCTGAGATTCAATGTCACGAAGTGTAAGAGGATGCACCTGGGGCGTACCAACGGTAAGGAGGCGTACCATATGTCCCAACGGGATGAAGAAAATGTACTAGTTGAGACTGTGTGTGAGAAGGACCTAGGTGTGTATGTTGACAATGAGCTGAAGTTCTCGGGCCATTGTGAGAAGAAGGTAAATCAGGCAAATAAATTATTGGGTCTTATAAGAAGGTCGTTCAGATATCTAGACGGTCCGTCCCTCGTGACGATCTTCAGGAGTGAAGTGCTTCCCCATCTCGAGTACTGTCACCCCATCTGGTCCCCGAGATATGCTAGGGACTGTCAGTTGGTTGAAAATGTTCAAAGGAGGGCCACCAAACTGGTGCCTGCACTTCGGCACCTCAGCTACCCTGAGAGATTGGAGCGCCTGAACTTGCCTAGCTTATACTACAGACGGGCAAGGGGGGACCTAGTTGAGGTTTATAAGCATCTCAGGGGGCACTACTCAGTTGAGTGTCCTTACTTGGAGCTGGCGGACGCTCGCCCCACAAGGGGTCACAGCTCAAGATTGAAGAAGCCGCAAGTCCAGAAAACCGTGAGGGCAAACTTTTTCGGAGTGAGGGTTGTAAACTCTTGGAACAATCTACCAGAGAGTGTTGTGACGGCACCGAGTGTGAGCTCTTTCAAGAGAAGACTTGACCAACACTGGAGCGGGTTCAGGTACATTCAGGATCCGGTTCATGCCCAGTATTTGCCAACAGTGCGTGACAGAGACGTGACCGATCGCCCGGGCGGCTAGCGAGCCGACCTTTTGGTGAAGAATATAAAGGAAAAGAGACGTGACCGATCGCCCTTGCCCGTCTGTAGTATAAGCTAGGCAAGTTCAGGCGCTCCAATCTCTCAGGGTAGCTGAGGTGCCGAAGTGCAGGCACCAGTTTGGTGGCCCTCCTTTGAACATTTTCAACCAACTGACAGTCCCTAGCATATCTCGGGGACCAGATGGGGTGACAGTACTCCAGATGGGGAAGCACTTCACTCCTGAAGATCGTCACGAGGGACGGACCGTCTAGATATCTGAACGACCTTCTTATAAGACCCAATAATTTATTTGCCTGATTTACCTTCTTCTCACAATGGCCCGAGAACTTCAGCTCATTGTCAACATACACACCTAGGTCCTTCTCACACACAGTCTCAACTAGTACATTTTCTTCATCCCGTTGGGATATATGGTACGCCTCCTTACCGTTGGTACGCCCCAGGTGCATCCTCTTACACTTCGTGACATTGAATCTCAGCAGCCATTCCTTCGACCATTCCTGGAGCCCACAGAGGTCCTTCTGCAGCTCTTCACAGTCCGCTTGGTTCTTAATTTCCCGAAATAACTTGGCGTCATCGGCAAACATTTGTATGGAGGAGTATACAACGTCAGGCATATCATTTATGAAACAAACAAACAACAGCGGGCCCAATACACTACCCTGCGGTACCCCACTTGTTACAGGTACAGATGACGATTTCGTGCCATTAATCACCACACATTGCTTGCGGTCATGTAGAAAGTCTTCTATCCACGCTAGGACATTTCCCCGAATTCCGTACCCTTCCAGTTTGATTTTCAGCCTTTCGTGGGGTACACTGTCGAAAGCCTTGGCAAAATCTAGGTAAATATTGTCGATATTACCACCCCGTTCTAGAATATGGGTCCAAATATCCAATAACTTGAGCAATTGTGTCAAGCAAGAGCGCCCCGGCATAAAACCGTGTTGGCAATCTTTTACAAGGTTGTTTCGTAGTAGATGTTCCATCGCTGCATCTCTGATAATACTCTCAAGTACTTAACATATTATGCTGGTCAGGCTCACCGGTCTATAGTTGTTCGTGGAGTGCCTATCGCCCTTCTTGAAGATAGGACTCACATAAGCCACTTTCCATTCACTGGGGACCATTTGTTCATCCAGGCATTTACAAAACAGAATCTTCAGGGGCTCTGCAAGCTCGTTGCACAGCTCCCTTAGCACTCTAGGATGCACCATGTCAGGTCCAGGACTCTTATGGACCTTTAGCCTGGACAGTTTATTTCTAATACCCTCTTCTGTGAACACAATGTGGGTCAGTGCTGTGTCGAACCGTCTGTCCTCAAACGCAGGAAGGTTAGTTGCATCCTCTCTTGTGAACACCAAGGAAAAGAAGCTGTTCAATGCCTCAGCTTTATCCTGGTCAGAATCTGCGTAACTACCATCTTCAAGCCTCAGGTCTGATACTCCTACTCGCGTTTTCAATTTCGACTTTGCATAGCGGTAAAACGCCTTTGGGTTTGACTTGACCTCGCTTGCAACCAGCCTTTGGAACTCCTTTTCAGCCCTCCTACACTCTATCTTTGCTTGGTTTCTGGCTCTTGCATACATCCTCCTGTCCTGCTCATCGTTTGACCCAACCCACGTCTTGAATTTCTGGGTTTTCTTCTTAATTTTGTCGACCGCCGCGTGGTTCATGTGTAGGGATCCCCTCGTATTCCTAGAAGCACTGGGTTTGGTCTTGGGTATATATTTATCGATCAAATGGGTCATTTTACTAGTTATGATATTCAGCGTAGTGTCTGCGTTCTTGTACCTTAATAAGTCAGGCCAGTTGATACCCCTCATCTCTTCCCTCATCCCATTGTAATTTCCCTTGTAATATTTGCACCTTGGCCTGGCCTTATCTTGAACTAGGTAACAGTTAAATCTGAATGACAACACTGTATGGTGACTGGTGCCAACTGGGGCAAGGTGTTCCAGTTTGGCCACCATACCCTCCTCGTTTGTTATGACGAGGTCAAGTGGCTTGGGTGTTTGCTCCCCTCTGTAATGTGTCGGGTCTCTAACATGTTGGAACAGAAAATTATCTCTCAGAGTTTCTACAAAAAGAGTAGCAGGATTATTCAAGTCATTCGGGGTGGACTCGTTTCTCCAGTCGATGTCGCCATAGTTAAAGTCCCCCATGATAAGGAGGTGGCTGGGGTTGAGCATCGCCGCATTGTTTATTAAGGTTCTTAAGTTCCTTTAATTTAGTGGGCCACAGTTCGGGGATCTGTAGATACACCCGACGATAAGTAAGTCCCCTCCCCTTAATTTAATTTTACACCACTTGGACTCTTCAAAAACATCCTCTCCCTGTACCCTCGCCTGGCTGGCTCTAAGGTCTTGCCTAGCGTAGATAACCACACCCCTCCTGCAGGATTTTTGAGTTAGGTTCGTAAATGAGTCATATCCAGCAATACTGAACTCACATTCCTCTGGGTCGATTCTCCTGTTCTTGTACAACAGTTCTACAACTCCTACAATATCTGGTTGGTGTACTCTTAGTAGTGTTTCAAACTCCTCTCTCTTATCAAGGAACATGTCAGTATTAGTGTACATGACATTCAAGCCAGAATTTGTTCTCGGTAACGTCTCTGCTCTTAGTAATAAACCCGCTCCACCCACATTCTCAGAAGCTGCAGCATTTGCTAAGTACACTGTATTTTGCAGGGTGTGGTTAAAAATGTCATTGTTTACATGGTGCTCGTTCCCTCCTGTCCGGTAGGCTGAGCTGGTGCCGCCTCCCGGGTGGGGGGTTGAGTGGGTGGAGGGTGCACTGCTGCCCCCTGGCCCTATGTCGGCACACTTGCTTCCACTACCCTCCCCCTGAATATAACCCACGCGCACCTGTCCCCGTTCTTCCTCGACTCCTCCCTCTTCTGCTTCAGGTCCAGCAGGAGCTTCTTGTGGTGTTCCCTCTGCATTACCGTGCGGTCTGGGTGAATAAATACATCCCGAAAATTCTCGCTCCTTGCTAAGTTTTTTGTCTGCCGAATAACTTGCCATTTTTCCTCCTCACTCCCTAGTGTGATCCTGAGGGGGCGAGGCTTAGCCCCCTGCTTTTGTCCCAGTCTCCTCACATCCTGAGGGGTTGCTGGAATCTTCAGAACCTCTGTGGAAATATTTTGAAACAGCACCTTGTCGTGTGTTTCCTTACTCACAGTTCCCTCTGCCTGGCTCTCTGGGACTCCAAAAACTATTACATTGTTCCTGCGCTGGAGCCGTTCCTGGTGTTCCTCCTCTCCCCTAACAGTAGGTGCGTTAATTTTCATTTCTTCGACACACTTTTTCAGAGTCCCAATCTGTTGTAGAACCTGTACTGATTCTGCATTACTCTCCGCCCCCCCCCCCCCCCCCCCCCGTGGCCCTCCTAATACGTCAGCATAACTCCTCTTAGCAACCACCTCCATTCTATTAGCTACTTCCTCAGTCTTAGCAAGGATCTCTTTCCCAACTTGCTCCAGTTTGTCAACCAGCAGGGCTCCTGCTTCATCTATTTTCGTCCCTAGAGAACTCGTTCCCTTATGGATTGCAATCGCTTCATTCACCTTGACTATGCAGGCAGAGCAATACCAGCAACAGCCATCAAGCTTTACGGCAGTTAGTAACTTCCTAAACGTTGCATTAGTTAGGCCTGTATCCTCCATATCCGACGTCTCCCTGCAGTAATCACATATCAAACTCATGGTTGTTGTTGTTGTGGGGGGGGGGGGGGGGTGCAGACTGTGTATAAATCTACACCTATTTAAAAAAAAATAAAGAGAGAAAAAGTACTTAGCTACTCTCTGTTGCCTATGGAGTTGTCGTCTGTGACTGCGTACACTGTATCTCCCTGTGAATGGTGTATTGTAGGCACAGTTTCAGTCCTTGAGAAAGCACACAATCAACATAAAATTTAAAGTCTCTGTGGCACCTATGACACGAATAGGCTGGCAGTTGTCCTTACCAGCTTGAATGCCAATATGTATTCACTTTAAGTTATTATAGTCTCTTCTGCATTCACTGATGACAACTATGAACTGATTTAACTGAAGGCACAGTACTACACTCCCTGGTTGGCCTTTATCACAGCCGTGACCACAACACCCTAAAAAATAAAATAAAATAAAAGCTTTGTCATGTGGCAGTGATTGTGTGGTTATAGGCCTGTGACCCTGGCTGGACCTCCAACTCGGTGGAAATTGAGTTTTCCAAAATACAATCGTGTCTAGCATGAAAAGTCCGACATCGATTTACACTTTCACATCACTAAGACGATCTTGACGAACTTATGTAATCACTGTCCAATTTCTGCCGCTCTACATCGAAGGCCCGAATGCCGAACACGCTTTGTTACAGAGACGCAACACGACCCGCCCGCACAGTATCTGTTGGCTTTT
>CAUDMG010000831.1:15000-207500 GCA_958450375.1 Homarus gammarus
TGTCTTGTCTGGTGTCTGGTGTGAGGCGTGTCTGTGTGAGCCGTGTCTTGTCTGGTGTCTGTGTGAGCCATGTCTTGTCTGGTGTCTGTGTGAGCCGTGTCTTGTCTGGTGTCTGTGTGAGGCGTGTCTTGTCTGGTGTCCGTGTGAGCCGTGTCTTGTCTGGTGTCCGTGTGAGGCGTGTCTGTGTGAGCCGTGTCTTGTCTGGTGTCCGTGTGAGGCGTGTCTGTGTGAGCCGTGTCTTGTCTGGTGTCTGTGTGAGGCGTGTCTTGTCTGGTGTCTGTGTCAGCCGTGTCTTGTCTGGTGTCCGTGTGAGCCGTGTCTTGTCTGGTGTCTGTGTGAGGCGTGTCTTGTCTGGTGTCAGTGTGAGGCGTGTCTTGTCTGGTGTCAGTGTGAGGCGTGTCTTGTCTGGTGTCTGGTGTCAGCCGTGTCTTGTCTGGTGTCTGTGTGAGCCGTGTCTTGTCTGGTGTCTGTGTGAGCCGTGTCTTGTCTGGCTGTCTGGTGTGAGCCGTGTCTTGTCTGGTGTGAGCCGTGTCTTGTCTGGTGTCTGGTGTGAGCCGTGTCTGTGTGAGCCGTGTCTTGTCTGGTGTCTGTGTGAGGCGTGTCTTGTCTGGTGTCTGTGTGAGCCGTATCTTGTCTGGTGTCTGTGTGAGGCGTGTCTTGTCTGGTGTCAGTGTGAGGCGTGTCTTGTCTGGTGTCTGTGTGAGGCGTGTCTTGTCTGGTGTCTGGAGTGAGGCGTGTCTTGTCTGGTGTCCGTGTGAGGCGTGTCTGTGTGAGCAGTGTCTTGTCTGGTGTCTGTGTGAGCAGTGTCTTGTCTGGTGTCTGTGTGAGCAGTGTCTTGTCTGGTGTCTGTGTGAGCCGTGTCTTGTCTGGTGTCTGTATGAGCCGTGTCTTGTCTGGTGTCTGTGTGAGCCGTGTCTTGTCTGGTGTCTGTGTGAGCCGTGTCTTGTCTGGTGTCTGTGTGAGCCGTGTCTTGTCTGGTGTCTGTGTGAGGCGTGTCTTGTCTGGTGTCTGGTGTCAGCCGTGTCTGTGTGAGGCGTGTCTTGTCTGGTGTCCGTGTGAGCCGTGTCTTGTCTGGTGTCCGTGTGAGCCGTGTCTTGTCTGGTGTCTGGTGTCAGCCGTGTCTGTGTGAGGCGTGTCTTGTCTGGTGTCTGTGTGAGGCGTGTCTTGTCTGGTGTCAGCCGTGTCTGTGTGAGGCGTGTCTTGTCTGGTGTCTGTGTGAGGCGTGTCTTGTCTGGTGTCCGTGTGAGCCGTGTCTTGTCTGGTGTCTGGTGTCAGCCGTGTCTGTGTGAGGCGTGTCTTGTCTGGTGTCTGTGTGAGGCGTGTCTTGTCTGGTGTCTGGTGTCAGCCGTGTCTGTGTGAGGCGTGTCTTGTCTGGTGTCTGTGTGAGGCGTGTCTTGTCTGGTGTCCGTGTGAGCCGTGTCTTGTCTGGTGTCTGTGTGAGGCGTGTCTTGTCTGGTGTCAGTGTGAGGCGTGTCTTGTCTGGTGTCTGTGTGAGCCGTGTCTTGTCTGGTGTCTGTGTGAGGCGTGTCTTGTCTGGTGTCTGTGTGAGCCATGTCTTGTCTGGTGTCTTTGTGAGGCGTGTCTTGTCTGGTGTCTGTGTGAGGCGTGTCTTGTCTGGTGTCCGTGTGAGCCGTGTCTTGTCTGGTGTCAGTGTGAGGCGTGTCTTGTCTGGTGTCCGTGTGAGCCGTGTCTTGTCTGGTGTCCGTGTGAGCCGCGTCGGTCTGTGCGTCGGGTTTGTGTGGTGAACGGAGGGCTGTGGTGTTGTGTTGTTTACGCATGTGTACCATAAGGCCGGACTTATTCCTAAAGGCACAGTTGCATATGTTACAGATGCGGCCATTGTCTTGAGCTGATACCTGATGCATCTTCATGTGCACCTTCAGGTTCCAGTTGTTGAAGTGAACAGCACCACACACCTCACACACCACCTTCTTCTCCTGTAGGTGCAGACATTTAACGTGCCTCTCCAAATGAGTCTTGGCCTTGAAGGTTTTGCCGCAGCGATCGCAGGAGAATGGCCGGTCCGCGCCGTGGTTACGAGCGTGGCGCTCCAAGGACGACCCGATGGCGAACTTCATCCCGCACAGGCCGCACTCGAAGTCCCCGTCGCCCCGGTGTCTCGCCTCGTGTTCCTTATGGTTGGAGTGGCACTTGAACTGTTTGGAGCAGAACTTGCACTTGGAAGGCATAAACCCACGGTGAACTTTGTTAATGTGGAGCTTAAGTTTAGTGGCATCGGGCGCCTTGTACTCGCAGTGAGGACACCGCCCGCGCCTCTCTCCGCTGTGTTTCCAGATCTTGTGGTAACGAATTGCCTGACGTTGGGTGAATTCCTTCCCGCATTCATCGCACGAAAAACTGCTCCTCGACCCTGACACTTGACCGACTGTCCTCGACTTGCAACCGAGAATCTACTTCCCACGATGACCGATACTCTGCCCACGATGACCGATATTCTGCCCACGATGACCGATATTCTGCCCAAGATGACCGATACTCTGCCCACGATGACCGATACTCTGCGACTTAGGGCTAAACAACGCCGCTTGTTGGTGACCTTCATCTCCCTCTAGGGGTCTGGAGCTACTCTGGGGTTGGTTGAGATCTTCCTCGTTCTCTGGGGAAGAATGTTAGTGTGTTAATAGTATGTGTTGGAGATGTGTTAATAGTATGTGCTGGAGAGAGATGTGTAACAGAGAGATGTGCAAGGATTGAGGTCACATCTCAAGTTGGTAAAGTGTCTGTATGTTAAGTGTATGTCGAGTGACTGTTGAGTGACTGTAGCTAGGATGAGTGTATGACTGGTGAGTGCATACTGAGTGAGTGTATGAAAGACAACAATAATGCGTACTAGCAACAGTCAATACTAGTCAATTCCACATAAACTTCTCCCATCCGGAGTCCTTAAACCTGTAATAAACCTGTAATAAACCTGTGATAAACCTGTAATAAACCTGGGTCAACCTAAGCTAAGCTAACCAAACCAAACCCTAACCTAACCAAACATAACTTAACCTGAAGGATAAAGAATAAATACATAATCTCAAGTTTAATTTATAGTAACAATAATCAGTTATATATTAAACAACATAAGAGACAATTATTACCTTTATTGACTTTACATATTTTTTAAAAGTAAGATTTTCCTCATTCCTGGTGTTATGTTAATGTGTATAATGGATTTGTACAGATTTACAGTACAGATTTTTACTTTTTGGCTCATAGGTTAAGTTGTACAAATCTATATTTAGGACTTTTTACCCAGATTTAGTTTTATTAATTTTTCTCATAGCTGGAGTATTAAAATCTGACCAGTTGACAGATTTAAGCAGAAACATTGATGGTAAAATATAGCATAAAATCTGTATTGAAATCCTGTATTAGTTATGTGTTTACCAGTTAAAGGGATGAATTAACAGGTGGAATACTTACGTGTCGGGTCACGGGTCATTGGTTTATGTAAGTGTCGGTGTATGGTATGAGAGGAGGTCAGGGTATGGTATGAGAGGAGGTCAGGGTATGGTATGAGAGGAGGTCAGGGTATGGTATGAGAGGAGGTCAGGGTATGGTATGAGAGGAGGTCAGGGTATGGTATGAGAGGTCAGGGTATGGTATGAAAGGAGGTCAGGGTATGGTATGAGAGGAGGTCAGGGTATGGTATGAGAGGAGGTCAGGGTATGGTATGAGAGGTCAGGGTATGGTATGAAAGGAGGTCAGGGTATGGCATGAGAGGAAGTCAGGGTATGGTATGGGAGGTCAGTGTTTGGTATCAGGTCAGGGTATGGTATGAGAGGAGGCCAGGGTTTGGTATCAGAGGTGGTCAGGGTAGGTCACTTGGTGGTTCTGTTGTGTGTGTGTGAGGTCAAGTGGTCAAGTGATACACACAGTTGGCGGCAGGTTGTGCAGGAGAACACCTCGATCATCTTGGTGTCCAATATGTTCTGTTGTGGGTCGATGATGTGTTCTATGGCTTCCTCCTCTTGAGGCACAACCTGCACGACCTGTTGGCCTTCACCGTGTCATAGGCGGGCCGCCAGACCCGCCCGGCCGCGGAAGGTGCTGCTGCAGTGGTCGCACGCATTGGGGTAAGGGGCATCCTCGTGTATGTGCGTCCTCATGTGCGCGCGTAAGTTCCAGTTGTTGATGTGGGAGGAGCCGCACATCATGCAGGTGTAGCGTTTGTCCCGCAGGTGTACGGCGAGGTGGTGCACGCACAGACCTTTCTTCTGCTTGAGGCCATGCCACACAGCGTACACGGGAAGGGTCGGTCTACGGCATGGATGCCGGTCTACGGCATGGATGCAAGTGTTCCTTCAGCTCGGAGTTTGCACAAGAGATAAAGATTTTAGTCCTTAGCTTAGTACAGTAGGCTCTCATATTTGGACACCCACTTAGACTGTAAAAACCTCGCGAAATTAAAATCGTCCAAATTTAAATACAACTTCCTATGGAGAAAATTAATTTGAGTCTGGTACTTTTGATGTTTGGCTAAATTTTGCCTTAATTACCCTACTTTTTCGGTGAATTACTACCTGTAATAAGGCAACATCCTAATAAACAAACGAAAATAACACAGATAAAGTAAAATAAAAACTAAAAACAACCCAGAAAAAGTTCTTATGTTCTACAGCTTCAGCTTGAGTTGAACCTGATGACTTGGCAACTTCATCATCCGAGTAAAACCACACACAACAACATTGGTTGTCTTTATGTTTTCAACTTTACCACCACTGGTGGGTAGAATTTTTTTTTTTAAATTCAGAAACGTTAATAAAAATATATATGAACAGTAAATAAGTGTTGCTTTCATATTCTTGTGTCGAGCAATGACGATATGTTTTCACATGTGCGCACTTACCTACGCAATCTCACAATAATTTTACTACAGCTACAACCAGTCATATTTTCTTCAGTTTTATATGTAGAACCAGTCAGTCACTGGTTTTCTAAGCATTAACGAAAACAATGCCGTCTCGTCTCCTCGTGTGTGTTAATATTCTACATATTAGTAATGAATTGTATTATTCATTTTGCACACATAAACATTAATTCAATCAAAAAGAAATTCAGTAATAAACAATAATGAATCTTTTGTACATAAGAGAAATGACGCTGTTTACACGATTGTGCATGTCTGAACGTTGGCAGGCCGCTCAAACCCGTCGAAATTTAAAATTGTATAGTGTTTTTTTTTTTGTGTCCAAATAAAAAACTCGCAAAATTTGAGAACATACTGTACATTGGAATACAAGATAAGTACGGTAAAGTTGCTCAAAATTATGCCTTTTTCACAGGGTCAGGATATTATGGTATCGAACATAACAAAGTATTTCAAATAAATTCTTTGTTTAGTTCCGTACAGAGACTGGTAGAAACTGACCGCACACCCCTAAAACGGTTGTCTGCGTCTCTTTCTTACTGGACAAAATATTGTTTATTTGTTTTTTATTAATGAGTAAAGATATGTTACTGTAATAATTTGAGCTTATTAATACCTGTACCCTTCATATACATTCCATGAGAAGGTCAGTAATAGGAGACCACTAATCCCCCCACCCTACCTCCCCTTGACATTGCATCAGGTCAGGTCAGGTTTCCCCTCAAAATACTTTAGCTTTTGTCTTTATTCAAGACATATTCAGGTCATAAGACCCACTCATCCCACACCCAAGAAAGAGTGACCTGATATTCCATCCCTAAAGATGTCTTGAATAAAGACAAAAGCTAAGGTGCTCCAGTGTACTACTTAATTGACCGAGAGCTCGATTTAGTGGAAACTTTGATTTAACGCACAGGGGTGGCTCAAATTAGTTCGTTAAATCAAGAAAATACTTTATAGTCATCCCTTGGTTATTGCGATTTTCATTATCACGCCTCCATCAAAATCTGCACACCTGCTGTTATAACGCATTTTTTAAGCCGAGAATTTCGTTATCACGCAGTTGCCTCCAGGTGTTTTTTTGGTTAGGGTAGTACAGGTAGGTAAGGTTAGGTTATAGTAACTTTAGTCAAGACAGGTACAGTATTCCCTTAAAGCTCGTGGTTTTAAAGCTTGTGTCCCTTGGAAACTCACAGATTGCCAAGTCAACACTACAGGAGAGTACAGAGCACCATATTTCCCAGGTCATAAGATGCACCCTATAATTAGCAAGGTATATTTTGGAAAAATAATTTTTGCAGATTTAATAGTCTACTGTACAGGCAAAGCCAAGTCACTGGCTATATGGTATCATGTTTCTCACTACCACAGCTAACTAAGACTTTATGACTTATCATCATCCATTTGTTGGTATTATCAATAAAATTTACAAAAGGATATAATTATACGTATAGGTACAGTCTCGTTCAAGATTCTTTGAACACTGCTGGCAACTCAAGGCCGTTTGTTTACTATAGTACGTAGTAAAAATTATGAATGAATATCGATGATTGGTTACTTAGTTCCCCTTTGCTTAATTAATGGTTGGGCTTTGTTGTTTCGTATTATATTATACTACATACTATAGGAAACAAACGGCCTTGAGTTACCAGCTGTCTCCAGCAGTGTTCAAAGAATCTTAAACGAGACTGTACTTATGGTATACACATTACAAATACTTATCGGTAGTGGGCATATTCACTAGGAACTGTGCACCAGAACACCTGATGTTTCAGAGGTATTGTCTTTACAGTGTCACTACCACAACTATCACTGTGTGGACCTAATGCCCATACAGTGTTATTTCATGTTTATGTTTATTTATTTGTTATTTCATATTTATTATATTGTTTTATGCAAACATAATGTTGTTAAACATGTGCATATAGCTATTTATATCTGTATTTTGCACACTCCTGGGACTGGCATGAAAACCTCACGGATTTTGCTTTTTCACGGGGTCCATCTTACCTAACCCCAGCGAGCTTCAAGGGAATATTAGTCTACTTTAAGATAGTTCGGATAAGGTGAAATTGGATTAGGTTACACAACTCACTACCTTAACTATAATAATATATTTAGTTTGTTAATCATCATCTCACTGCTTAAAAAGTTGACCACAAACTATGTTTTCTCAAGAAATAAATCCCACTAAGTGGAATATGTAGAGAAATAAAGAAAGTCAGCTCAACACTCTATTTCCCTCCCACCCATCAAATCCACTTGTCGTCACAGATCGATCACATATACAGAAACTTTCTTTAATCCTAACTAATTGGGGTGGAAGGCCTGTCCAGTTTGGCCAAAATTCCGGGTAGAGTGAGGGTCTGTATTGCCTATACAGTGGTCCCTCAGTTAACAAACGGTTCGATTAATGAATTACCAGTAGCTCCCATAAGGATTTTCAGTTCCATTAACGAACAAAGCTGCGATTACCGAAATCCTTACGACAAACACGTTTTGTTGTACACATCAGCTGACCGGCTTTTCCGCCAATACAGTAATTAGTTCTATGTTTACCTTTGTTTCCAGTGAAGTAAATATCAGGAAAGCTGGTCTCTTGAATATTTCTGCATTTTTTATATTAAAATTATTGGTCATTCTGAAACTTGGTTAATATATCGATAATATATACAGTACAGGGAACAGTTTTTGTGCGTCCATCAGCTGACTGAATGACCCACCAACGCTTCTCAGTTTACTTTTGTTTACAGTGAAGTGAACATCGATTTTGTTGGTCTCTTGAGTATTTTTGCATCTTTACATTAAAATTATTGGTCATTCTGAAATTTAGTTAACATATTGATAATACAGTGGTGTCTCGGATAATGAGCACAATCTGTTTTAGAAGGTTGCTCGTTAACCGAAAAACTCGTTAACCGAAACCATTGTTTCAATGGGTTTTTGGGTAATTGGTTCCAGCTCACCAAAAATTGCCTAAATTCAACAAAAAAGGTAGAAAAATACACTTACTTTGAAGTGTGTATGTGGAAGGCTCCTGGATGATGATGATGATGATGGGAATTAGATGTGGGGGTGGAGAAGGCATTGGAGTGGAAGAGGAGTCACCCCATGGTGCCATTTCACCCATAAAATTTTAGTTCTCTTGGTGTAATTCAAGATTATTTTCTTTAAACCAACATTGCATTGCATTATATATTGTCAATATGTAAATTAAATTTCAAAATGACCAATAATTTGCTTGCAAACACAGAAAAAAAAAAGCGTTTAGTTGAAGAGTCTCAAGCAAGATGTTACCGCCACTGAATAGACAGAGAGACTAATGCCTGTTTGGTGTGTGGACAGGCTGGATGGCACGCTTAAAACTAGTTTCCTTACCTTCAATTATGTTCAATAATTGTTAAAATTACTAAAAAATTTAATATTAACTTTTAAATTTATTGAATAGTATAAACTTCTTGATATTTACTAAAATAGTAAGGAATTTAAGCCCAAGAACCGATTACTGTATTGGTGGACTAATACTACAGCTGGTGGACCGCCAAATGCAAGCGAAAACATGTTGAGGTCAGCTCGTAAGAAACTCGTTAATCGAGGGATTGCTCGTTAACCGAAGTTAAGAATCTTATGGAAGATAACTCGTTAACTGAGGCGCTCGTTAACCGAGGGACCACTGTATACAATGCAGAAATTATGAAACATGAAGAAGGCATTAGAACCAATGCACTCTGTAAAGAATATGGCATGTCATCATCGACTGCCTCTACAATCAGCTGTTTGATAAGTAAACAAAGCTGCCGGTAATAAGACATACACACCACAAAGTAAGTTAAAATACAGTATTCTATTGTTTTTTTATTTATTATTGTACAGTATACTATAAGGTACAGTACTGTATTTAGTTTATATTTAATGTTTTGTTCATTCTATTACTGGTATACAGAACTTTGTATGTACTTTTCTGTGAATTGGAACCAATTATCCAATGTCCCATTGAAATAAGAGATTCAGTTAACGAACAACTCTGTGGAACGAATTGTGTTCGTTAACCGAGGGACCACTGTATACGGAAAGGAATGTCCATAGTATGTGAAACATCCATCTAACAAATATAAAGATATGAAGGTCAGTTATGTCGAGGATCCATTAGATGTGAAACCCCATCTAACGGATTATATGGATACAGAAATCCGTTATAGGGAGGTTTCACTGTATATATAATGCGTGCAATTATGAGTACAGTGCAGTACAGGTACTGTATATCACACTTCTTTAGTCGCAACTTATAAGTAGTGTCAAGTAAATGGAGCGAGCATTTTGCATGTAACTGTTTTTTCAAGTATGTAATGCTCTAAATACATTTAAGTTACCAGTTATTTCTCTAAGGATATTCTAATGAAATTATAGAAAATGGTTAAGGAGGGTTATAGATGTAGAGTATGGCCAGAGACAAGTGTGTGTGTGTGTGTGTGTGCAGTGGAGGACTGGGTCAAAAATTTCTACAGGGAAAACTTGTAAAAGGGCCCACTCAAAATGGTTCAAAAGGGCCCACTTCATCCCAAAACATAGTCAAAGGAACCATCACTTTGGGGCCCACCAGGAAATTTCCCGGTATCCAGGTGGGTCAGTTTGCCACTGTGTGTGTGTGTGTGTGTGTGTGTGAGACAGGAGCAAAGGTCAGTGGGGTGTGTGTGTGTGTGTGAGACAGGAGCAAAGGTCAGTGATGTATGTATGTGTGTGCACCAGGGGCAAGGGGTTAGTGGGTGTGCACCAGGGGCAAGCGGTTAGTGGGTGTGCACCAGGGGCAAGCGGTTAGTGGGTGTGCACCAGGGGCAAGCGGTTAGTGGGTATGCACCAGGGACAAGGGGTTAGTGGGTGTGCACCAGGGGCAAGCGGTTAGTGGGTATGCACCAGGGACAAGGGGTTAGTGGGTGTGCACCAGGGGCAAGGGGTCAGTGGGTTTCGGTCATCCTGATACAGGCTAAGTTATATACTGACAATATTACTCCAAATGACACTCACGTTGTACACTTAAGACCTAAAGTTTGACGCAAACTTTTTACAGAGAAAACTTGAAAACTTGTACATGAGAAGAAGTACTGTACAATGAAGGATACAGTATGGTGATACACCAAAATGTGTAACTTTTCTGATGAAGGAAAAGGAATTATTCCATTGGAACTTATGGTTAGACAATAAATCAAGATCTCTTATTCACCAAAATGAATAATATTTATACACACTACAAATATCACACCTTGATGTATATCTTGTTACCATTAATGAGAATATTGTCACTAAAAATTAAATCAGACTTATAAAAACTTGTCTGTATTAAAATATATGTAATTTTCTTATCTAATTTATAAAGACAGACATTTTAACTTTATCTTACTGAAAATAAAGAAACTATTCATCCTGCAAGAACCATCTCTTCATGTTTCATCTTGATAATTGGTTAAATGTTAACCATATCACAAGTTTGTGTATTACTGGCTACACTTAAATGACTATATTCACACATTTGGTACAGTATACATAATGCTGATGTCTCATGACATAGTAAACATCACTTTCTCTCTCACTCACAGTACATCTGTTTTTTCTTTACAAACAATAAGAAAATGTTAGTGTTTACTAAAAGTGTTAAAAAAAGACCAAATACTAAAAAATTCCTATAGTTTTTGTTTGCTCAACTCGGGGGAATTGGTACAATCTCTATACTTTGAGACATCATATTCAAAAAGTTCAATATCAAATTTATAAAGCAGGAGAAGTTCTTCCATTTGCTGCTGTGACAATTGGCACAGAAACTTGTCAGCTACTTCTTCTGTCGGCTCGTTCCTCGAGCGGTTGATTCTCTTCGGTTTAATTACGTCTTCAATACCTGAGGGTTTTAGAAGAATATATAATGATCTTAACCTTTATGGTTTGATACCAGTAATTATTGTCTAATCAACATTATGCTTAAAATTCGAAGTCAACCCCTTAAGGTCAAATGATCCAAAATATCTCACACACACACACACACACACACACACACACACACACACACACACACACACACACTACAGTATTCCATTAAAGCTCATGGTTTTAAAGCTTAAGGCCCTCGGAACTCACAGATTGCCATGGAAACTAAACAAAATATATCTGGGGCTGTGTGCCAGGGATCAAGAGGTGTGAACACTACAGGACAGTACAGAGTACCATATTTCCTAGGTCATAAGGTGCACCCTACAATTAGGATGGTATAGTTTTTTTAATTAATTTTTGAAGATTTAATAGACTACTGTACTGGCAAACCCAAATCACTAGCTATATGCTATCATGTTTCTCTTTACCACAGCTCACTATTACTTTATGGACCTATTATCAAACATTTGTTGGTATATTTAATAAATTTACCTATGGTATACACATTACAAATACTTATTGGCAATGGGCATGTTCACTAGGAACTGTCCAGTACAGGGATTGTTTACATCCTGTGCACAAGATCACCTCACATGTCAGAGGTATTGTCTTTGCATTGTCACTTCCAGTGTTATTTCATGTTCAAGTTTATTTATTTATGTTATTTCATATTTATTATACTGTCTTGCACATACATAATGTTGTTATACATGTGCATATAGCTATTTATATGTGTATTTTGCACCCTCATGGGACTGGCATGAAATACTCACAGATTTTGCTTTCTCATGGTGTCCATTTTACCTAACCCCAGTGAGCTTTGAGGGAATACAGTACAGTACAGTACAGTAGGGTGTCCAATTCTTAGCAAGGTAATACTGGCACACTAAAATTTAAACACAACATATTTAGTTTGCTACCAAGAGTACTTATCAGTATACAGTAAACCCTTGCCATTTGCGATTTCGACGATTTGCGGTAAGCAGATGGTGGCTACAGTGGCTAGCTTGCGAACCTCTCCTGCAGTGCAACGCGTCACCCCACGTGTCCACAGCATCTCCTCTCCCTCTGTTCACGCTTAACCATTGCCTGTGATGCAGCATCTCTTGTGCTGTACTCTCAACATTTTAGTGTTTCTGTGTGAAAATAGCCCCTAAAAGATTGCCTAGTATCAGTGCTAGTGATGCTAGCAAAGTGAAATGTAAAAGGCAGAATTCAGTGACAACTCTGACAAAGAAAGTTGAATTATTAGAAAAATTAAAGGAGGGGATTAGTACTGGCGCGGCTGGTCGGTTGTTTGGTGTGGACGAATCCACAGTGTGGTACAGAAGAAAGAATGAACAAGCAATCTGTGATTCTGTTCAAGTAAGTGCTCCTGCAAGTGCTAAAGTGGCACAGGTTGTTCTTGACAAAAACAGAAAAGGCACTGATCAACAGCAACGTGATTCGTGGGAAGGCAAAAAGTCTTTATGCCCATTTATACAAGTCAATAGGTGGTGAAGAGGCTAGTGTGGCTACTGAACCAACTTTTAGTGCCAGTAAAAGGTGGTTCAAGAATTTTAAGAAAAGATTCTCTCTCCATTATGTGAAGTTGACAGGGGAGGCCGCATCAACTGACCATACAGCCATAGATGCTTTTTCCCCAAAGTTAAAGAAAATAATAGAAGAGAAAGGCTATAGACCAGAGCAAGCATTTAATGCTGATGGATCCAGTCTACTGTATATTGGAAAAAGATGCCTGGAAGAGCATACATGAAATAGCAGGAGAGGCGTGCCTCTGGGTTCAAGGCAACCAAGGACAGAGTGACGCTCATCTTCTGTGGCAGTGTAGCTGGCCACATGATCAAATCTGGCTTGCTTTATTACTCAGCAAACCGTAGGGCTTTAAAGGGTAAAAACAAAAACATTTGGCCAGTTTTATGGAAGTCCAACAAAAATACATGGGCAACTGTGCAAGCATTCCTGGACTGGTTCCATAAATGTCATCCTGGAAGTGGAAAAGTATCTTGCTTCCTAGAAGATGGAATTCAAGGTGCTATTATTGATAGATAATGCACCAACCCACCCAGAAAGTTTGCAGTTTAGCAATCCAGGTGTAGAGGTGGTGTTCCTACTACCTAACACCACTGCTCTTATTCAGCCTCTCGATCAGGGTGTAATATGCACCTTCAAGGTATATTACAACCGACGCTCTTTTGGTTGTATCCGTAGTACCATGGACGCAGACCCTGACCTTGATGTGAGCAAGTGTTGGAAGGAGTATAGCATTGCAGACTACATTACCATTATCAGTGAAGCATTCAATGAACTCAAACTAGACACAGTGAATGCTTCTTGGGGAACCTTATGGCCTGAGTTTGTAATTAATTTCCAGGGATTTCCGTCCTTAGTAAAGGATGTGAATTACATTGTGAGTGTTGCATGTCAGTTGGGTGGTGAGGGGTTTGTGGACATGGTCGCTAAGACATGGAAGAGCTGACTGATGGGCATGGAGAGGAACTGACCGAAGAGGATTTGGAAGAGTTGGTAAAAGGTGCTGAGGAAGATGAGGTCAAAGAAATTATGGAATTACAACAGGAAGATTGGGCTTGAACAATTTGGGTAAACTATCTCGAAATGTGAAGGTGGTAACCGGTTTCATTGTTGACCACGACCCTTCCACGGAACAGAGCCTTAAGATGTTCCCAGAAATCAACCAGGTATTGTTTCCCTTCCAGGAAATGTTTAAAAACCTAAAAGCCAAGAGGAAACAATTACCAATCACTATGTTTTTCATGAAAGAACCAGCCGCTCGCCCAGCTGATTCATCTCCCTCCTCACTCAGTCAGCTGCCCAGCCGTTCTACCACCCTCCTCCCAGCCATCCGTCACCTCATCACCTGCCTCCCAGCCACGTGCCACCTCCCCGCCGTGCGCCTCTCAACCAACTACAACTGCATTACCCTCTTCCAACACTGATCCTGATGATCTCCCCCCCCCCCCCCCCTTATGCTTCAGTAACCAGATGTCCCCCTATGTACTGTACACCACTTCATCAAGCTCCAAACTTTCACATACGAATGTAAATAGTATTGGTGACTTAAGTTTCTCATACACAATACAGATACTGTATACAGTAGCGCACTAAGGTAGTATAAGTTGCTATTCACAGTTTTGCCAATTCATGCTACCGGTATCCCTGGAGACCTAACCCCGGTCAATAGCAAGGGTTTGCTGTGCACTGTTATTCGGCATGGCTTTTCTACTAAATTGTTCCTGCAAACCCCTTCATTACAGGGACACCACTTACAATATTTTACCATATAAACACATAAGTTTTAATTTTCCAGGAAAAAGTCGTCTTGTAGGCCAAATGACGCCAAAACCTAGATTTTTTTTAATTTCATACCAAGGTACTCTTTTACATGATGATTAGGTATCTGGGTTCATAATTTAAATTTTTTGAGTAAATGGTGTTAATTAATGAACCTTGAAATAATTAAACACATTTAGAATATTTAAAACATCAATTATGCATTGCCTGTAAGTAATAAATCACCTTTATATACATTTTTCCAAGAACATAGACTAACTCTACCATTCAAACTTGACAGGGGGAGGACATGGAATGGGAAGATGCTGGAGGGAGGGGAAGAAGACGTCATGGACCTTGAGGGAGCGTACGTTCCTGTGCATCTGGGGGGAACCAAAATGGCTGCCCCCAGCTGACTTCTGGTCCTAGCCTGGTGCATGATTAGAACTTTCAATTGGAATAACATTTGGATTAGCAAATGTCACCTTGGATAGCGAAATAGAGAATGTAAGAACAGAATATTTGTATAAGCCAATTGTTGGATAGTGATCATGAGGATAGCAAGGAAATACATGTTCTTGTTTCATTACTTATTTATTAAATTTGTTCACTCAGGTGTGTCAAATTTGTATACGGTATCATAACTTAAGGGGCATTATGCTAAGTGGGAGTTCCTACTATCAGAGACGGCTCTGACCCAAAGGCTGCCGGATTAGAGACTGTCAACCTGCAACTTCATCAAGAAAGTCAATTTTAAAGTGCCATTAAGTGTAAACTGAAAAAAAAAGAAAAACTTACCTGCTGAAAATATAATGTAATTTCCATCTTCCTCCAAAGTTTCAACCTGCAAAAACAAGCATGGGTAAGTTGAGAGTATCCTTAAGGTACAGTTCAAGTGTGTGTGTGTGTGTGTGTGTGTGTGTGTGTGTGTGTGTGAATAATAATAATAATTATAATAATTAACGGTTTACTGAAAAAGTCCAACAGCCCGAAGGCTGAAAATATACACTGGACATAAATAACTTATTAGAAACAAAAGGGGGGGGGTTAATAAAAGCTTTCATTAGAAAGGAAAAAACAGTGAACATACAGCTTAATGTTTACAGTGGAGGTCACATGGGCTGAGGTGTTCAACAGCAAACACAGTGTAGTAACTCCCTCACAGATGGTGTTATGAGGGACCTGGCATGGTGTAGTAACTCCCTCACAGACGGTGTTATGAGGGACCTGGCATGGTGTAGTAACTTCCTCACAGATGGTGTTATGAGGGACCTGGCATGGTGTAGTAACTCCCTCACAGATGGTGTTACGAGGGGCCTGGCATGGTGTAGTAACTCCCTCACAGATGGTGTTATGAAGGACCTGGCATGGTGTAGTAACTCCCTCACAGATGGTGATATGAGGGACCTGGCATGGTGTAGTAACTCCCTCACAGATGGTGCTATGAGGGACCTGGCATGGTGTAGTAACTTCCTCACAGATGGTGTTATGAGGGACCTAGCATGGTGTAGTAACTCCCTCATAGATGGCATTATGAGGGACCTAGCGGACGTTCTGGAACGTCACCTGGGGCCTAAGGGTTAACACACCGCTACTTGTTGTTGGGTCTCATGGGCAGTTATCACTGCATACCTGGGACATCACTGTGTAATGGTTAGCTTGGGTACGTCTCTCATCTGATACTGTTGCATTGCTTTCACTGGTTTAAGCACTGTTCATCAATGTTCAACACTGGTTCCATTCCTTTCCAAAATGAAGTTGTAACTTCTAGCAAGAACTTGTTGATATTCCGTCGGTGAGGAGGGGTTCAAGGGAGGGAGTTGGGGTACGTGCCAACATAACAGTTAACCTGGCTGCTGCCAGAGCAGCGCCAGATACGTCATGACCCTTCGCTCGTCAAGCTTGTACTGTAGAGTGTGTGTGGGTGTGTTAACACAGATATGCATTAGCAAAGTAGATCAAGGAGTAAATATATGTACAGACAGTCCCCCAAGTTATGAACAGGTTATGTTCCTGGACCCTGTTTTTAAGTCAATCTGTGGCAACAGTGCTATTTCCATAGGTTAGGTTCAGTTTGGTTTAAGCAAAACCCTGCCAATGCATAACAAATAATTTAAACATAATGATGTTAAACAATATAGAATTGTGAAATTAGTGTAAAATATGGGATTTTAGTTAGATTCTTGTGATTTATATACTGTAGTACTTGGATCCCGTTCATAAATACGGGTACCCTGTATTCTCAAGTGAGCCATTTGTAACTCAGGGACTGCCTGTAATACTACATTACAAACTGATGTACACTTACAGTTGGTGTAAACATGCATTAATTTGTCTGTAGCTGCTCATGTTCCAATACTGTATACAGTTCGTCCCCGAATTACGTACATCCGAATTACGTACAAACGGCCGATACGTACATCGTTTCTGAAGTCTTTAATTGCAAAAATATTGTCTTAAAAGGGCGAGCAATTTTTAAATTTGGCGGGCGAGCCAGCCACACCGCGCCGCCACTATCACTGACCATGCAGACGACACGCTAGATGCACCAAAACAACAAGTGTGGTCATTGTGCATACAGTACTTCTCCTGTGAATTTCTGCCCTATTTTGTACACTTTACTCTGTGTGCAATGACTGGTGTAAAGCGTAAGAGTGGTGAAGCCAGTGGGAGGAGTAGTGTTCAAAAGCTTACCGTCCTCTGGCGCGCCGGTCCCAGAGAGGACGGCGCTGTACAGGACGTTTGTTTACTCCAGGTCTCGCGCACAGCGATGGTTATTTCGTTCATCTTTTCGTTTTATCCATGGAGTAAATTTAAAAGTAGACTTCGAGAAAACATTCAGTTAAAACACAAGGATATTAAAAGTTTGAGTCAATAGTACAATTTGTAGTATGTTTAATACAACATCTCTACAGAAATGCATAAACATGAAATTAACGCATCGGCGACTTTTGCCGGTCGGAACAACGCATCGGCTACTTTTGCCGGTGGGAACTCACGTCGAGTGAGGTGTGAGTGCAGACCGTCCTGTGGCGCGCCGGTACCTGGTAAGGTTTTGACCCCTGTTGTGGTGTCTCAGTATGATTCAGGAGAAAGCCCTAAGTCTTTTCAACGATCTAAAGAAAGATCACCCTGATGATACTGTGACATTCAATGCTAGCAATGGGTAGTTTAACCGATTCAAGGTGCGAAATAAGCTGCATAATGTTCGAGTGACTGGTGAGGCGGCGAGTGCTGATTGGAAAACAGCACAGGATTTTCCAGATAACATTATAGGGTTGGGGGATTTTCGAGTTAAGTACATTTCGAGTTAAGTACAACCTTTTGGTCCCCATTATGTACGTAACTTGGGGACTTACTGTACCCCTTTGTTTGTAATACAAGCTGTACAATATACTGTATCTCATGGCAGTATCAGTATCATCACATTAATATATATTATTTCACACCACTATTTTAGGATAAAGTTCTCAACCTTTATATATCTCTCTCTCACACAAAATCTTAAATCCCTCCATACCTTTGCATACACATCAAAAGGCACCAGGCAAGGTGTACAAAACTGGTTCATGGGAATCCAATGTTCATCAAGCTTTTCACCTCTTGCATTTTCATCTAGGAGAAACTGAATAAACTGAGGGAAGGACGGCACGTGTGCGGACCCCTGGAATTTACGAGGATCTGAATTTTTGTCCGGTTTCATTTTTGGGTATTGTTTAATGATGTTGCGGGAAAGTTTGCTGTAGTATCTGTTGCCTGATAGGATCTTGTCTCTGAAAGATAAGAGCAATATTAGCTGTGAAATTTATACTATGCTAGAACCTCACTAGTAGGTAATAGGCAGCTACCAAACAGGGAGGTACTACCGCCTAGGAAGATATTGAAAGCATAATGAGTTGTCTAATGGTAGACCCTGCTGCCATATGGCATCACAAAAATTTGGACCAAGTCCCAGGTAACTGATCTAATTTTCTGCCTCATTTACACACAATGGCTGGGTCTCAATTGTTTTTCTTACCATTGACAACACAACATACATAGTATATTGTTTTTCACTTTTTATTTATTTTTTTGTATTTCTTTATGGTTCTTTATTATTATTATTATTATTATTATTATTATTATTATTATTATTATTATTATTATTTTATTTTCAAATTTGTTTTTATTTTACATGTATTATAAATTTCATTTACTATGAATAATTATTATCATTATTATTACATTTTCGCTCCCCAAGCCCCGATGTGGGTCAGTGACCTGTGCCTGGGTGGGCTAATCCCTGTTTATAATAATAATAATAATAATAATAATAATAAAAAAAAAAAAAAAAAAAAAAAAAAACCTGGTCTCCACTAATTCAAGTACTGTACTGGCAAATTCGTACATTTTTGATGTGGGAGAAATATCCATAAACATCTGACAGTTTTCAGCCAATAGTACAAATTTCTGTATTAAAATTTTTCTCAAAATCTACCATTGGAACAGTTAGTTCACCATTGTGTGGGTTTTCTAGGGTACTAATTTGCATATTTTTATCCTACTTATCTTATACCTGCTGTACCGTATATACTACCAATACTGTACAAATAATTGTCTTCCTTTTTGTTAATGTTAACTACACTCCATTTTTAGTAATATTTCATTACATTCTAGTCAATATCTGCCAAATTTTTAAAAGAATGTACTTTGAATAAATATTAGGTAACCAGTAGTGCAGATACAGCACAGTACCAGGACAGTGGAGTCGGCCACACGTTAAGTCCCAAGCCACTACAGGCACTAACATGAGGCATCTAGTAGACATATCACAAGCCATTCTTTTTCTACACTCAATAATAAAATGAGATTTATTTAATGCTTTAAGCCTCTGTCCTAAACAATAATGTAAATAAATCTCTTTAGACAAATAAAAAAAGCGTACCTGTAGCCTGAAACAAGTCTCTTGAGAGGATGTCTTGCAATCATAAAGGAGAGTGATTGATGGGATAAATTCATGGCCTTGTGCAACTCCTCAACAGTTGGTCTGAACAGAAGAAAAATAACAATTCACCAAGCTGTGATCACACATGACTTGGTGACACTACACAACTATGATGGATTATACAGCAACAAGATGTAATGAACAACATCTGAAGGACAAAAATTTACTGAAACTTTAATGTTATGACTGACATTATTAACCCTTTGTGCTAATAATATTGTCTGATGTTAGCCAAATAAAATATCAAAAGTGGTGTCCCAACAGTGAAGGACTTAACCAAAGTCTAGTACAGTTTTGTCCATATACAGCACTGTAATAAGTTGGGCACATGATTTCATAGTAACCAGTTCAAAGAAAACTGATGGTACCCCTGTATTTCACTTGGTATTCTTCCCAAGTCATGAAATAATCTTCTATTGTACATAAAACTACACACACACTATTAATTCATATATCATCGGCTAGCAGATTTTGTTTTTCATATTTTCAAATTGGTTTTGTTCATCATTTAATCCAACTTCTAAAATATGAAAAAATGCACCAAGACGCAAGACTATCTGTGTCCGAGTCACTGGTGCAGAGAGAAAATGGCACAGTATCTATAATAAATTACATACACACAAACACATCCAGACTACCACAAGCTACCTGGCATAACGTTTTCTAGCAAGTTGGATTGGAGTATCTTTTGCATGAAGAAGTTCTGTCTCTGAGAACCCTGCTAGTAAATTGAAGTTATAGAACCATGTTGATGAGGCAGCCTTGAAGATGTTGCACCATATTAAACCATATTTTTCATTTATCAGGAATTCCCAGGCATTTGGCTGGTAGGTCTCTGATGGCTCATCTAATCCATATTTTTTACAAACCTGTAAATAAATGTAAATAACCAGTAAGTTTTACATCCCACCAGTCTAGACAACTCAGTCATGGAGTGATCATGATGCAAGAGATGTCAAGATTGGAGCAACAGTTCTTTAAATCAAGCTATTCACAAAACTTCGAAGCTATTACTGTACTCAGTAGCTGTGAGTCTTACCTCTCGGACGTGGTTGCGCCGGGCAGACAGACGGTCCACCAGTTCCTGTGTTACTGTCCAGGAATCTGGCAGCGTCATGCTCTCCACCTACAAGTACAGTAGAGCTAGACATTATACCAGTACCTAATAAACTTACACCAATTAAAATCACTTGTATACCAGAACACATCATTTATAAGTATACAGTACAGGCAAGACATAATGAACATCAGTGGTCGGAATGTCAAAATTTTGATAATTCATTTTTGTTAAAATTTACCCCAATTTCCATAAAGGCGGATTTACGGGCCATATCGCGAAATTATTGGTCATAATTTACAAATTCCGTAAGAGCGAAATTCCGCAACCCGGGGTTCCGTAACGCGGGGGATGCCTGTACTGTACTTTTAAAAAGTAAATACCCAAAAATGTTACTGGAGTACAGTACTCAAGCAAATTTACTTTGTTACTTTACAACTGTATATAACGTACATGAAAAGCAAAGAGTGAAGCCTGTACGATGATTTATTGAATAAAAATTATTATTAGTAGTATTGTTATCATTAGTGATTCTGGTATCATAGAGTGCTGAGTTATCTGCTGACTGGTGTTTTATGTACCTGCCTTGACTTTCACTATATGTACAATCTTTATTGTACTAGGAACTGTACACTATACTGTACTGTACACCTTACCTGAACCCTGGAAGCATAACCTGCTCCTTTATGTAACTTGTGACCCTTCAGGTTGGCAATCCTGCACGTCCTATCACACTCCTTCCAGTTATTGCTGTACTTCACACTGGTGCTGTTGCTTTTCTGGAGTGGGGAATACACAATGGTTCTCTTGCTTGTATAAAAATCTCTTGCATTGTTTATCTGTCTTGTTCTCTTAGTCTGGTTCACATGATTTTCTTTTACTTCCATCTCGCTTCTCTGCTTGAGTCGACGAAACTGACAAACACTATCACAGGGTGCATCAATGTTAGCTGGAGCATGTCCCTGTGTGTTGGCACCATTAACAACAACATTGTAGGTCTTGGGCCTAAACGCCAGGCCTGAAGATGCGATGCTGGGAGACTCCAAGTGATGGCCAATGGCGAACAGATCCTGTGTAAGGTCAGTCAAAGGTTACAATTACTCATCATGAATAGAGAAGCAAGTTTAGGTATTAGACAAAGAATATTTCCAAACAGATTTAAATACAGTATAGTCATATAATAATAGAGTACTGTACTGCAGTTGAGAAATACTCCTTACACTATTAACACACAAAGCTACATGTTACAGCCTTAAACTCAGGAAAACACCTCAAATTACTCACATTAGCGGTTATTCTGGCCACCCTTGAACTAGGCTTGCTACCGTCATCACTCCAGCTACCTATATGGACTCCTATAAAGTTGTAAATAACGATGCACAAGCTTAGTAAGGCAAGGAGAGCTAAAGACTTTAACCTGACTCGTAGCCTCATGTTGTTTGTCTTGTATTATTTCTTGTTGCTTCATTGTTTACTCAGAGTTGCATCCTGACAGGTCTCCTGAGACACACACTTCTGGAAAAGAAAAACAAAATACTGTATTTAATAATCATCATTGTGAACAATGGTACAACAAATTCTTCAACTTCACTATCAAAGGTCCAGAGGCATACAGAAAGGGGGGAGGCGGCAACTGGGGCGATCCCCCCCCCCCCCCCCCCTTGAGCTAATAATTTTTTTCCAAATGAAACATTCCCCACCCCCAAAATAATAATAATAATGATATTAAAATACTGTAAATACAAATAATGGCATCACCAATTGAACAGTAAGCTCATCATGAACATATAGAAAATTATTAATTATCTTGTATTTCAACAATAACATTTTTTTTCAGCTGTTTTTGAATCAGTGGACGAGGGGCACGACTATGATGTGGTATATTTTGACTTTAGCAAAGCCTTCGGCAGAGTCCCTCACAAAAGACTAATAAGAAAAGTGGAGACTCATGGAATTGGAGGAGATGTTATAAAATGGATTAGTGCGTGGTTACAGGACAGGAAACAGTGAGTGAGCATTACCGGCACTAAATACGATTTGAGTAACGTCACTAGTGGAGTACCCCAAGGCTCAGTACCTACTTGGACCATTATTATTTATTATACACAAATGACATAGATATTGGCGTAGACATCAACATAAGTAAATTTGCTGATGACACTAAAATAGGGCAAGTAATTAAATCTGACGAAGACCCTGCAAAACTACAGGAAGACCTAAAAAAATTTTTTGAATGGTCTGAAAAATGCCAGATGAAATTCAATGTGGACAAATGTAAAGTACTCAGTCTAGGAGATGTAAACAGAGAAACTTGATATCAGATAAACAACGATTTTACAGTGGTCCCTCGGTTAACAAACACAATTCGTTCCAGAAGGTCGTTCGTTAACCGAAAATTTCGTTAACCGAATCCATTGTTTCAATGGGATATTGGGTACTTGGTTCCAGCTCACCGAAAAGTACAAACAAAGTAAAAAAAAAATGCAGTATTCACACTTACTTTGAGGTGTGTATGTAGAAGGTTCCTGGTTGATGATGATGATGGGAATTAGAAGTGGGGATGGAGGAGAAATCACCTTTCAGGGAACCCATGCTTGATGCAGTCCTTTCACCAATAAAATTTTCAATTCACTAGGTGCAATTCAAGATTATTTTCTTTAAATAAACACTGCACTGTGCTATATATTATCAATATGTTAAATAAAGTTCAGAATGACCAATAATTTCAATGAAAAATGCAAAAATATTCAAAGACACCAACAAAACAGATGCTCTCTCCACTGTAAACAAAGCCTCAACTGACGACTTGTGACCAACTCATGCATCTGAAGGGCGCACAACAAACTAGTTTCCTGTACTGCAGGGGAACGAGAGCTTTGGCCCCAATGCTGACAACAGCTGCAGATATTGACTATGAGTCTACAGTCACTGAATGCCGCATAGATCTGCGGCTCAACTAATTCAACACAGATAGGATAGCTACTTATTTATTAGGATATTTAATATTAAGGTAATAAAATGGCAGCAAAGGTGTGGCTATTGGGGGAGGCTGGAGGCCACATAAAAAAAAAAAAAAAAAAAAAGTAGTAAAAAAAAAAAAAGTAGCTATAGCGCAGGAGGTGGGCGCATTGAACTGGTCAACTACGTTACCGATAAGGGCAAATGGTTTCAGTCTCAATAAACAAGAATTTATGGATGCCATTGCTCTAAGGTACGGTGGGCAAGTAGAAGGGTTGCCCTCCCAATGCGTGTGTGGCTCTACCTATGACGTCGATCACGCCATGGTGTGCAAGAAAGGGGGCTTCATTTGCATGAGGCATGACGAAGTAAGGTATCTCACAGCAAATATGTTGAAAGAAATTTGCCGGGATGTCATGGTAGAACCGACCCTCCTTCCTATGGATGGTGAGATCTTTCAACATAGGACTTCAAACACATCCAACGAAGCCCGTGTTGACGTCAGTGCGCGAGGATTCTGGACGCGGGGACAGCGAGCCTTCTTCAACATCAGGAGTTTTTATCCCATGGCCGCAACAGTGGTGCACCCAGGGGGGTTTCCTGGTTGCCCGGAAACACCCCCCACCCCCCTCCAGGTACTGCGTGGTGCCCATACCTGACCTGGCGACACCTTAGTAACATGAAGGTTGGGTCAGCTTACCTGACCTCACCCCACGCCATGGTAACTTCCACCACCTCTGCCATTCCCATGCACCTAAATGCACTTAATGTACAGCACTACCAGACAGTGTGAAATATTGAGATTTAATGTTTTGTTTTTTGTTTTCTCATCTACATTGTACATTTTCTATAGATTTTACATAATTATAATTTATTTTTCCATCCACTTTCACATATTTGATGATTTCGCAAGTGTGCTTCAAATAACTGTTCAAAAACTGTTAAGCAAATTTTATGAGCTCAGTTAGTGTTCAATGTTAGTTAGTCATTATATACAAGTATTAAAATGCTTAATGATTGTTACACATTCAGTACAGTAATAACCATATTATCCACTCTATATTTAGTGCAGTAAATTTATGTATTTTTAAATTGTGTAAATAAAATACTTAAAAAAAAATTATGACTTCTATTATCCTGTAATATAAGTCTATATACAAAGATTAGGTTGCAAAATTACACCATCTTCAACCTCAGATTATTTCCTAAGATTCAGTGCAAATATTGGTCAGATTTCAAAAAAATTTCCGGGGGGCTTATAGTGCCCCCCCCCCCCCCCCCCAAATCCCCCAGCTGAAAGGGCTCGCTATGCTCGCCAGACTTCTCAGCAATTTGGAAATCCCCCATATTCAATTTCTGGGTGTGCCCCTGGGCCGCATGTCACCATAACTTAACTCTTGGTGCTGCACACAATAGGAACAAGAACGACAAGATAAGGGCATACGGGGAGAGAATTCAGAACGTTGATCAAGGCAGCTTCACTCCTCTAGTGTTCACAACCTCTGGTAGGATGGGACCAAGTGCAAGATGTTTCTACGCCAGACTTGCGGAGGTGATCTACGAACAGAAGCAGCAGCCCAGAAGTTATGTTACAGCCTGGATGAAATGTCGACTGTCTTTCTCTCTCCTTAGGTCGGCTTTGCTCTGCCTCAGGGGAACGAGAGCTTCTGCCCCAAAGCCGACAACAGCTGCAGATATTGACTATGAGGCTACAGTCACTGAATGCTGCATAAACCTGCAGCTCAACTAATTCAACACGGCTAGGATAGTTACTTATGTATTAGGATACTTAATATTAAGGTAATAAAATGGTGGCAAAGGTGTGACTATTGGGGGAGGCTGGAGGTAGTAGTAGTGTGTGTATGTGGACTATAAATCAATGTCATGACAACTTTCAACTGTCACACTTGCACAAAAATTCAGCTGTTGACAGCATAATTTGTCATGGACGTTTATGTTTAAGCCTGACACTCTGCAAATGGCATCATCTTTCTTCTTATTATTCCTCCTCCTCTTCTCTCTCTCATATTTAGACACTGGAAATGTCATCATCTTTCTTCCTCCTCCTCTTCTCTCTCTCTCTCTCTCACTGTCTTTTTTTCATATTTATTTATGGAAACACAATTCTTCTTGTTCCTCTTTCTCACACATATGCCCTTTAAAAAAAAGCAACACCCCATGCCAACTTTGAATCTCTGGTATGACTCCCTCATAAAAAACTTGCCCAAAATGACGACGCCATCCCATACCTTCCTGTCTCTCTGCTAACACTTACTGGTGAGTTAATTCACAGTCACACCCTCACAACACCACACTACACACACACCTTTCTTGTCTAACTGAGTCTTGGTACTGTAGAGTGTAAGGGTGTTGCTGAGGATGTTACTAGGTTTCATATATCGGGATTAATAGGTTTCAGAGAGGTACGGTTGCCATACGTCCGTATTTTCCCGGACATGTCCTCCATTTAGGTCTCGAAATCTTCATCCGGAAGTAATTTTTAAAATTCTTCAAAAGTCCGGAATTTCAGCTTCCATCATTTTCTCCACGGAAAAAAAACATGAAACTGTAATGACGAGAGGGAGAGAGAGAGACAGAGAGAGGGGAGGTTGAAACAGTAGGGATCTCGTTCAGTTTTCGTCAGCTGATAAATCACGTGTATGCCTGTACGGTGTTGTCAACTTAGCTGTCAAATATTTGATTGATAAGGGGGTAGAAGTTGATGATGTGAAGTGTTGACCAAGTTAGTAACCTGAAGCAGTTTGTGGAAAATTTCAAGAATGATGAAGAATTTAGTAATCTGCCAACACATAAAAAGTTGACCAGATACTTTGAAAAATCAAGGAACATTGAATGCCACTCAGAATTGCTAAGAATTGCACAATTCTTCTTTGCTATATCATCTCACAATGCAAATGTAGAAAGAGTTTTTTTCACTGATGCAAAGTCAATGGACAAAGGAAAAGAACAAATTGAGTATTGAAACAATGAAAGGCATTCTGACTGTACAGTACAGCTTCCGAGAAACATCTTCCAGTGACTTCTATACCTTTCTAAAGAGCAGTCAGCCAATACTGAAAAAGATCCGATCTACAGAAAAGTATGCATGGGCACATCAAGTCACACACACAGTGGGGGGAAAAGACTGCAGCTAAGGGAATGAAGATATTCAGCCTTAAGCAAAGGTAATTTTTATTTTTTTTTTAGATTTCTATACCATGCATGTTGTATATTAGCCTACATTAAAAACACAATGTAATACAGTACACCGATATGTGTGTGTGTGTGTATATATATATATATATATATATATATATATATATATATATATATATATATATATATATATATATATATATATATGTGATCGTGTGCTGAAAAAATATTGATATTTACGATTATGTTATATAAATAAAGTCAAGTAACACTTACCACTTCAATTAATACTTTGTAGTGTTTCCTCTGCGCTTCAGACAGTCTTTTAGCCTTCGAGGAACACTGACAGCAAGGTTTATCAAGAGGTCAGGTGGCAAGTTAGCCCAGGCATCCTTGATGGCTGCCTCTAGCTTCGGGATTGATGATGTGTCAGCGTCGCGCAGACGACGCTTAACAATGGACCACAAATTTTCTATTGGGTTAAGATCTGGGCTACTGCCAGGCCAGTCATTAAGGAAAGGCACCTCACAGTCTTTGAGCCACTGTATGACACTTGTAGCAGTGTGGCATGGGGCACCGTCCTGCATGAAAAGGCTTGCCTTAGCTTTATCAAATGATTCAGGTAAGAAATCACTGAGCAGTTCAAGATAGTTGTACTGGTTCATCATCTGGTTCTTAGGGAGGATTACTAGTTCACCAACACCATAATACGTAAAGGAAGCCCAAACCATAAGCGAGGCAGGGTGCTTAACACTCTTTACAGTGTACTGTGGGAGGTGTGCGTCTGAGTGGGGCGGGCGGTACACCCTCCCACCACTACTCCTAGTCACAGAAAACGGCCTCGTTGGACCACAATACACTTTTCCATTACTCTAAATCCCACACTTCATATTTCTTGCAAAATTTCACTCTATTTTCCTTCTGTCTCTTTGCCAACAGAGGTTTACGGCAGGCACGAAAGCTCTTAAATCCCAGGTCATCGTGCAGGACTTGTTGAACACAACGTAACGAGACGTGACTCAAAAGACAGGGGTTTCTCTCTTTCACTTCACGTGCTGTGATTGAGGGATTGGACTGAACTTGTCGAGAAATAACCTTAAGTGTCCGTGGAGACAAAAATTAGGCCAACCAGATTTAGGTAATGGAGCTGGTAACTCGTCCTCTCTAAGGTCACGGAAACATTTGACAAGATTTTGAACAACTCGCAATGCCACACCAGTCCGAGCCAAAATTTCTCTCGGTACATGGTTCGCTTTGTACAATGCAATCGCTGCTGCAATTAACGTCTCTTGTAGTAACCCTCCTGGACATCTCTATGTCGGGTTAATGCACCTTAAACCAGACAAAACACGGCCACATGGCGCGGGAACCCGCACAATAAATCTTCCCCTCACAGTTGCCAGAGGCACACTGACTACAAGCCATGACGTGTTCTCAGTTGCCAAATGTACCACTTGCCAGCAAACCAAGTGTTTTGACATCTCACATCCCAGGACAGCCTTCACAACATATGATCTTATTTTTGGGAGAACTTAGTTCGTCGGCCCTATCGCGATATAATATTCCGCGCAGACTGTATATATATATATATATATATATATATATATATATATATATATATATATATATATATATATATATATATATATATATATATATTATATATATATATATATATATATATATATATCTCATGTAAATCCACAATGAAAACGTGGATAAGATAAATCTTGATAAAATCACACGGGAGAATTTTAACAACGGAGCACCTTAGCTTTCGTCTTTATGCAAGACATCTTCAGTTGCCTCTGAAGATGTCTTGAATAAAGACGAAAGCTAAGGTACTCCGTTGTTTCCATTCTCCCGTGTGATTTTATCAAGATATATACAGTTGTACCCCACTTAACTCGGTCAATAAAACCCAGAGGGTACCGTGTTAAGTGAAAACCGCGTTAAGTGAACAACAGAACATATGGGATTAATTCCAATAGAAACTGGCCCATCCCCAAACTCCACTTTTTCCGACACAATACCTATATTCTAGTAAAAATAACATCTTAATTTTATGATGGTACATGCACACAATTAATACTTAAGAGAAATAGAGAAATACAGTCGCCAAGTTAATGTCCATTCAAATAATGGACTCGACTCCCTCCCCCTCTTCTCACAGTACACTCACTGGCTCTTCCGTCTGAGAAATTTTGGGGGGAAAACCAGGTATAGTAATAAATAATTCCTCAAACTAAAGTTAGGATAATATAATTGACATTGCTGGATTCCTTGTAAGACCAGGAATATTTTGAATACAAATGTCATATATTTTGCACAAAAGATAACATATTTACTCAGAATAAACTTTACATCTAAAATTTGTATGTCTAATGCAAAATCTATGATGTTTATATTCAAAATGAACACCAAATTGTAAGAATTCCAGCAATGTAAATTATATTCTGGCCGGGTAATTTGTATGAATTTTATGAGCTTAAACAAATATCTTCAGTTAATAAAAAAAAAAAAATATTCTTCACTACACTATCTGTCAATCAAAGTACCCCAACTTGCCTCCCCCCTCTTCCAACCGCGCGGTCAGTCCCAACCCTCCCTCCCACCCCCCACCACTCCTCGCTTCCAGAGTTTTTAACATTTAGTATTAAATAATACCTCAGATTAAAGTTAGGATAATATAATTGACATTGCTGGATTCCTTGAAAGCCCAGGAATATTTTGAATACAAATGTCATATATTTTGCACAAAAAATAACATATTTACTCAGAATAAACTTTATATCTAAAATTTGTATGTCTAATGCAAAATCTATGATGTTTATATTCAAAATGATCATCAAATTATAAGAATTCCAGCAATGTAAATTATATTCTGACCGGGTAATTTGTATGAATTTTATGAGCTAAAACAAATATCTTCAGTTAATAAAAAAAAAAATATTCTTCATTGTACCAGATGGTCGGTCGTCGGTCCCTCCCTCCCTCCCCCCCAATCCCCCACCAACCGTCTCACCATATGTGTGGGAACACCAGAATATTTGCCTTTTTAGTAATAAATAATACCTCAAACTAAAGTTAGGATAATATAATTGACATTGCTGGATTCCTTGAAAGCCCAGGAATATTTTGCACAAAAAATAACATATTTACTCAGAATAAACTTTATATCTAAAATTTGTATGTCTAAAGCAAAATCTATGATGTCTATATTCAAAATGATCACCAAATTGTAAGAATTCCAGCAATGTAAATTATATTCTGGCTGGGTAATTTGTATGAATTTTATGAGCTAAAACAGGCAGTCAGGCAGGGTGGCGTGTGGGGGGTGGGGCGAATCTAAAAATAGCTCTCGAGCCGGACACTCACCGCGTATATGTGGAAAAAACCCGCGTTAAGTGAAAGTTCAGCTCTGGCAAGGCACCGCGTATATGGTAAAACGCGCTAAGTGAAACCGCGTTAGGCGGGGTAATACTGTGTGTGTATATATATATATATATATATATATATATATATATATATATATATATATATATATATATATATATATATATAGTATAGTCTGGATTTACGCAGTCAATCGAACTCGTGGAGCCCCCCGTAAAACGAAAACCGCGTAAATGAAATAACAGAACATATGGGATTACTGTACTTGAAATAGAGACTGGGCCAACCCCCAAACTCCACTTTTTCCAACAATACATACCTTGTAGTCAAAATAACATCATAATTTTATGATGGTATGCACACACATTTAATAATTAAGAGAAATATCAATAATATTAGGTTTTTTTAACACTTACGTTAGGAGAACAGATGGCTGGGCACACGGGGATGGGGGATTGGTTCCGAGGCAGAGAGCGGATTATTGGCCCTCACCTGTATCACTTGTATCAACTGAATCACTATCCAACACAGAGGCTTGCAGGGCCTCTTTGTCAAACCCCTCAAAGTCCATATCCTCACTATCACTGACTTGGGCCGGCTGTGGTGGGTGGCGGGTGAAGAACTCGGTAATGTTTTGATAACTGTGAAACCTTGTGCGCACCCTGCCTGTGCCGCTTCCCGCGTAAATGACCAAATTTACCGCGTAATTAAAGCATTTGATTCTGGCAAGGCACCGCGTAAATGACCAAACGCATTAACAAAAACTGCATAAATCCAGACTATACTGTATATTAATGCTATGCAAATATGCAAAATTAATTCTCACAGCTGCTTCAAGGTTACATAGCGCCAAAGTGTGTACCGGGCGGGGGGGAGGGGGCAGGATGTCTTCGGGAACGTCCTCTTTTTTAATGTTCAGATATGACAACCCTAAGAGAGAGAGGTTACTATACTAGGCTACGGAAGGTGCTGCTAGGCTCCGGGGTGGCACTGATCTACCACTATTAACTGTTACCTTATACAAAGGTCACTATGAATTAGCTGGAGCAAACGAGGGCACTGTATACCTGACCTGTCTGTGTACACACTGAATCAATACGAATGCGCATGAAGATTTTATAAAAATACCTCCAGAAACATACTTTTAACATTTTTCTTCAGGCTAAATCCGGGCTATCCTTGGCTAAATCCATGTTAATAATTGTTTATATACCTGTACTGTGTATGGATGAACCACTATGAACATGTAAAAACAATGAACAAAATATCAATGACATAGGGATTAAGAGACAAGTGAAAAGTAAATATGAGGAATATTGCGGAGGAAATTAAAGAAACGAAAAGAATAAAGGGGAACAGATAAATGAGGAAGCTGGTGAAGTGTAATGGTGGTGAGAGTAAAGTGAGAGGAGGGACGGAGCGAGAAGGGGGGAGGGAGTTGGTCAGCCAAGGTTAGCAACAGCCAGCTCACACACACACACACACACACACACACACACACACCCCACACACACACACACCCCACACACACACACACCCCACACACACACACACACACCCCACACACACACCCCCTCACCCCACACACACACACACACACCCCCTCACCCCACACACACACACACCCCCTCACCCCACACACACACACACCCCCTCACCCAACACACACACACACACCCCCCCTCACCCCCCCACACACACACCCCCTCACCCCACACACACACCCTCACCCCACACACACACCCTCACCCCACACACACACACCCTCACCCCACACACACACCCTCACCCCACACACACACCCTCACCCCACACACACACACCCTCACCCCACACACACACACCCTCACCCCACACACACACACACACCCTCACCCCACACACACACACCCTCACCCCACACACACACCCTCACCCCACACACACACCCTCCCCCTCACCCCCATGACCACTCGTGAAGTAAAGTAAATAACGTCAATATTTCACCTTTACTATTTAATAAGAAACCGGCTTGATAACATCATTACTCGTTTGTCTTGTATAGCCACAAACACACACACACCTCATTACATAAATACATATAGTCGACCCTTAACATACGCGGGGATTAGGTAACAGAGATACCCGTGAATGTTAAAAATCCGTGTACTATTGCTGCCCCCCCCCCCCCCCCTAAAAAAACCCTGGTCCCCCCATGTCCTTATTTACCGTATATACCTGTGTGTAGTTCGAGTTTTTAAGACAAAATTATTTGGCAAAAAATTGGGGGTCGACCTCTAAACGGGTAATAGTTTCGTTAGGTTGAAAAATATTTGCCAGTAACCACCAGCAAACAATGGAAACGACGCACCAACGCACCACCAGCTGTGAGTGCCGGTACAGTTGCCAGGGCAGATCTGTTGCGTCATCATAGCAAGCCCAAAGTAGCCAAATGCATGGTATGGTATGCACAGGATGATGTAATACATAAAGTATTCATTTTTTAAAGTTTATTTATAGATACTGTACATAAATTTTTGTTCATTACATTTGAAACATCAATCTTTGTTTATTAAATTTGAAACAAAAGAAAACTACGATACCGTATTTTCATTAAAATATTACATCACAAGTATATTTTACCTTAACTGTGACTGAATGAATATATTTTCAGAAATAAATATGGAAATACGTATAATATTTTGGCTGAAATGACGTATATATTATAGTGGAAAGTGGGATAAAATCATGACGAAAACAATGACTTTCGCTTTCTTTCGTTGTTCAAAAGATTTTACCGTAATCGCTTTTCGAATAGTTTTCAGTTAAAAAACTGTTGTACTGTATTACAACAATATTCTATCCTATCATTAGCCTCATAATCCCACAACTGAAAACCATTCGAAAAGTGATTACGGTAACATCTTTTGAATGAAAGAAAGCGAAAGTCATTGCTTTTGTCACAATTTTATCCCACTTTCCATTGTAATACGTACATCATTTCAGCAAAAATATTACATTTCCATATTCTCAGAAATAAATAGTTTTGTTGAAACGTAATGTACAGTATTAAATATTAAAATGCAAAAAAGCTATAAAAACAATTAATGCTGTACACCCGTAATGTACTGGCTGGCATCTCCACTCCTCCCTGCTCCCGCCTCCAGCGTCACCACTCTTCCCCGCTCTATCCCTCCGCCTCCTCCACATCGTCACTACTGTTGTATTACAGTAATATTCTATCTAATTCACCTGAATAAATACTACGATACCATATTTCTGAATATTTTCATTAAAATCCATCAAAATCATTTTCCCTGTCATCGTCTTCAGCACCAAACAGCTCCTCCCAGTCTTCTCCTTGAACAGGGCTAGAGGGTACGTGTTTTTCGAATCGTTTTCAGTTAAAAAACTGTTACATCACATGTATATTTTACCTAAACTGAGCCTGAATGAATATATTCTCAGAAATAAATAGTAGTTTAGCTGAAACGTGATGTATTTCAATATAAAATAGGATAAAATACATGACGAAAACAAAAGACTTTACCTAACCTTCCGATGTTCAAGAGATGTTACTCGTTTTTTTAATAGTTTTCGGTTAAAATACTGTTATATTACAATGATATTCTATTCATACTATGCTTGATATACTAAATTCACGGAAATGTAATATTTTTGCTGAAATGACGTACGTATTACAGTGGAAAGTGGGATAAAATCATGACGAAAACAATGACTTTCGCTTTCTTTCGTTCAAAAGATGTTACCGTAATCCCTTTTCGAATGGTTTTCAGTTAAAAACTGTTGCATCACAAGTGAATTAGGATAGAATATTATTGTAATACAATAGTTTTTTAACTAAAAACCATTCGAAAAGCGATTACGGTAACATCTTTTGAACGAAAGAAAGCGAAAGTCATTGTTTTCGTCACGATTTTATCCCACTTTCCACTGTAATACGTACGTCATTTCAGCAAAAATATTACATTTCCATATTCTCAGAAATAAATAGTAGTTTTGCTGAAACGTAATGTATATGCTATAACGAACGCAACTTCTACAACGAACGCGGATGAATACGGGACTATTTCGCCTGGCGCATGAATATTGTTAAACTGCGACCCACAACAAGAGCGTCAGGCGCCATCTGTGTCTCATTGTGTAGCCAGTGCACCACTGTTATTGTTGAAATTTCGTCTTTTGATGTGGAAATAGTTATTTGCATAAATATTTTGTTATACAAGTGTACAATTGTGACAATGAATCGTCCAAGGTGAGTGAGAAAGCTCATAACTTGAAACTAAGAAAGAAATCATAAAGAAACGTGAGGATGGAACAAGCATTGCGAAACTTAGTGATGAGTATGGGATGGCTAAATTGACTATATGTATGATTTTAAAGAATAAAGGAGTTGAAAATTGTGCAAGTGGCTAAGGGAATCTCTAGACTTAGCAAAGCAAGGTGTAATGTGATTGAGGAGACGGAAAATTTACTTTAGTGTGGATAAAGGAGAAAGAAATGGCAGGTAATAGCATTAGTGAAGATATAATTTGTGAGAAGGCCAGACAATTGTTTGAGGACCTTAAAGCCAAGACTTCCAGTGCAAGTGATGTGCCAGTGTTTAGGGGTACCAAGGGGTGGTTTACTGGTTTCAGAAGGAGAAATAAATTACATAGTGTTGTGAGACATGGTGATGCTGCGAGTGCAGATAAGGAAGCAGCTCAGGAACACCATGACATTTTTTTAATGTGATTAAAGAGGGAGGCTTTGTTTCTCAGCAGGTATTCAACTGTGATGAAACTGGACTTTTTTGGAAAAAAATGCCTCGCCGTACATACATTACCAAGGAGGAAACTTCTGTCCCTGGCCATAAGCCAATGAAGGACAGGCTTACCCTCCTTCTTTGTGCGAATGCTTCTGGTGACTGCAAAATAAAGCCACTCCTTGTGTACCATGCAGAAAACCCCAGAGCTTTCAAAAACATTAGGAAGACCCGCCTTGGTGTTATGTGGCGGTCAAACCCAAAGGCTTGGGTGACCAGGAATTTATTCTCTGAGTGGGTGATTGAGGTGTTTGGACCCAGTGTTCGGGAATACCTCAGGGTGAATAATCTTCCACTGAAAGCTTTGTTGGTGATGGACAATGCACCAGCCCACCCTCCTAATTTGAAGGTTGAATTGCCAGAGGAGTTCAACTTCATCACTGTGCACTTCTTGCCACCCAACACAACACCTCTCATCCAGCCCATGGATCAACAGGTAATTTCTAACTTTAAGAAGCTGTACACAAAGGCACTGTTTAGAAAGTGTTTTGCATCCACTTCCAGTGATGTTAGCTTGAAGGAATTTTGGAAGAGTCACTTCAATATAGCAGATGCTGTTTTTTTAATTACCTCAGCCTGGAAAGAGGTTACTGTGAGGTGTCTTTGTGCTGCTTGGAGGCCATTGTGGCCTGAATGTGTCCTTCAAAGAGACTTTGAAGGCTTCGAAGAGTTAGAAGAAGAGGCTGTTGTTCATGAAATTGTGTGTCTGGGCAATTCCATGGGCCTGGAAGTGGATGATGTTGATGTTGAGGAGTTGGTGGAAGAGCACAGTAAGGAACTGTCCACTGAGGAGCTGCTTAAGCTTCACAAAGAACAAAACGAGACACTGAAGCGGAGCTTAACTTCTGAGGAGTCGGGGAGGAGGAGGACAAGGAGGAAAGCCGCATCATTCCAGCCAAAGATCTCAAGGATGCCTTCTTTTGCTGGAGCAAACTGTCCAAACCTGCTGAGGATTATCATCCTGATGTTGGTTCTGTGCAAAAGGCCATCAGTGTGTTTAATGACAATGTTATGAACTACTTTTGGAAGGTCCAGAAATCAAGGTTGAAGCAGCCAACCCTGGATTCCTTCTTTACAAAGATAACAAAAGGCCCTACAGACAAAGTGCCTGTGAGACAGTCACCAAAGAGGGCTAGGAAGGATGACTCCTCTCCTTCCACCTCTTCTCCATAATTCTCTCCTTCCCCCTCCTCCTCTGCCTCCTGTCCTGCATGCTGAACAACACTAAGGTAAGATAAAGTACCGTATTTTTTACATTTTCCACAGAATTTTTTCAGTGTTAAGTGGTTGTATTTGGGGGCCTGGAACGGATTAATCCTATAACGAACGAATGCTATACCGAACGTGGTTCTAAAACCAATTAGATTCGTTATAGCATACCCCACCAGTGGGGTATGCTATAACGAACGGACCCTACTACGAATATTCCTATAACGAACGGTTTTACCTATAAAATTGAGAATGCTATAACGAACGAAACTCCTACAACAAACATTATTAAAAATTTTTTTTTTTTTTTTTTTTTTATTAATTTATTGTTTTTTATTACAAATATTAATGATATTCTTTATTTCAGGGGTTTAGATGAATATTTATGCACTTTTTTTACAATTTATACAATTTTATATTATATTTTTCAGTGTTAAGTGGTTGTATTTGGGGGCCTGGAACGAACGAATCCTATAACGAACGAATGCTATAACGAACAAGGTTCTAGAACCAATTAGATTCGTTATAGCATACCCCACTGTATATATATATATATATATATATATATATATATATATATATAAATATATAAATATATATATATATATATATATATACAGTTGGTCCTCATATTACGCGGTTAATGTAACCCGGAGGGTACCGCGGAAAGTGAGAAACGCGTAAAGTGAATAACATAACATATGGGATTAATTGAAATGGAGTCCGGGCCGATCCCCAAACTCCACTTTTTGACGACACACAACTATGTTGTAGTAAAAATATTATCTTAACTTTATGATGGCATGCACACACAATTAATAATTAAGAGAAATATAAATAATATTAGGTTTTTTAACACTTACATTAGTAGAAAAGATGGCTGGGCACACGGGGATGGGCGGTTGGTTCCGAGGCAGAGGGCAGATTATTGGCCCTCACCTGTATCACTTGTATCAATTGTATCACTATCCACCACAGAGGTTTGCAGGGCCTCTTTGTCAAACCCCCCAAAGTTTATGTAAGTCCATATCCTCACTATAATTATCACTATCACTGACTTGGGCCGGCTGTAGTGGGTGGCGGGTGAAGAACTCGGTAATGTTTTGATGACTGGGCGACCTTGTGCGCACCATTTTCGCGCCTCTTACACAACATGGCGGATGGCAGGAGGTTTGGATCCAAAAATGGCGCGGCTTGCCAGCCGCTCTCCACGTAATGGGGTTCACGACCGCGGAATGTGAAAATGTTAGGTTCTGGCAAGGCACCGCGTTAACGGTGAAACGCGGATTGTGGGACCGCGTAATAGGAGGACCAACTGTGTATACTGTATATATATATATATATATATATATATATATATACAGTATACAGGTGCTCCCCGACTTACGACGGGGTTAAGGACCCAAATCCAGGTCATAAGTCCAACATGGTCGTAAGTCCGGCATAGATAAAAAAAAAATAAAAAAAAAAAATAAAAAAAAATAAATAAATAAATAAAAACTCTACAATGAAATACAGTACAGTAAAAGTAATAAATAATGAGGAATGGATACAGTGTGACTGAGCACTTATCTTAAATGTAGTCAGCTGAATGCACACAGGGCCCCCATAATTTTCTATTTACAGGATACATGGAGACTATATAAATTGGAAGAAGCAGAAGAGGAGACAGGGCTGGGTGGGTCATCAATGTCACTTTCTTCAGACAGGTTTATGTGCTGTGGAAACTTGCTGGTTAAAGGCATTGGATCATCTTGAGGGAGTGAAGAGGCAGCACTGGGGGACTTCTTGAAATAGATGTCCAATTTAGACTGCACAGTTTGCTTTTTCTTTTCATTATAAATCTCCCTATAGCAAGCTAGTGACTCTTGGACCATTCTGTCAACTTCGGCATAATACTCATAATTTTGATCCATGCCATCAAACATTTGCATTCCTTTATTAATTGTAGCAAATGCCTCTGCCATATGTTTCACTGAAAACTTTTTGGTTGGTGCAGGTTCTTCTTCAACATTTTGTCTCTCTTCTTCCTCTGCAATTTTCTGTGCATCTAGTTCAATAAGATCCTCGTTACTGAGCTCTTCTGCTACACTTTCAACCAACTGTCCAACATCTTCATTATCAATTTCTAACTCCAGCTGTTTACCTAACTCCACTATCTTGTTACTAATATCCGAAATAACTTTATTTTCATTAACTCCTTTGAAACTGTATGTCCGCTCAGGCATGCGCTTCCACAATAATCCAGTCTCATCCACATTGAATATTTGCTCAGGCAAATAAATCCCTTACACAATCACTTCATCTAACTCCTCCTTGAAAGCTTCGGCAGAACCAACATCAGCACTAGCTGCCTCTCCACTCACCTTAACATTGTATAGACTGTAGCGTTTTTTAAATCTATCAAACCACCCATGACTTCCTGTAAACGTTTGATCACATTTATCTCTTGCCTGCTCCTTCAGGCTTTGGAACAGGCTACTTGCTTTAGCCGGTATGGTTAGAATGCTTAAGGGTACACGCTTCTGTATCTGGTCTTCTATCCATATCACCAATAATTTTTCCATATCGTGAATAGGACCTTGTCTTCTCTTTGATATTATAGTTCCCTTTATAGGTGTTGCTCCTTTCACTACTTCATGAATACGTTCCTTGTCCTTCAGAATAGTGGATATAGTCGAGTGTGAGAGACCTAGGTCGTGTGAGATTGTTGCTACTGTTTTTCCATTCTCATGCTGTGTTATTATCTTCATTTTCATCTCAAAAGTAATTGCCCGTCTCCTTTTCTTTGGAACACCACCAGCACTCTCACTTTTACGCTTTCCAGTCATTATAAAGTCAATTAAATACGATAATAACGAAAGATCACAACGAGATCAGTATAGGATACGATAGCCAAACACAAACTAAGCGCTCCACTGAGTGAGTGTACCCACAAGACACGCCAACCTCTCGCCCGGGACGGAAACGTTTCGGTATAGAAAATGTGCGCATCATTTGAAAATATTTTTGGTCACGCGGTCGCGGTCGTATGTCCCGACAGACGTACGGTCAGAGCAGGTCATAAGTACCAATGGACGTAAGTCCATGTGGTCGTAAGTCGGGGACTACCTGTATATATATATATACTGTATATATGTATATATATATATATATATATATATATATATATATATATATATATATATATATATATATATATATATATATATATATATACAACAATTATAAACTGTATTTTAGTTTGTTTTTGTCAATCAATATGACAACAACTACAATATTGTTACAACCCTTCTTTCGCCACTTACCAGCGTCCGGGTCGATGTACAGAAGTAGTAGATACAGTGTATATCACAAGTGTCGAAACACCACTGGCTGTCCCGCCAGTCTCCGGTAATTTCCCGACAATCAGTACCAGTATACAGACAAACAACAGGGAGGTAGATTTTCACCAGGACACAGAAACACACTTGTGCACTGTAGTCTTCTCTAATAAACACTAATTCACAACACTGTTCACAGGGAAATGTCTCCCCAAACTTGCCAAAATAAATGCTGCTTGGGATAGAAAATAATCAAAACACATAGTTTACAAAATTAATAATACTAAATTATGCCTTGGCATAACAACATTTTAGTTTGTTTTCACTTCAGAATGACAATAACTACAATGATTTTTTTTTCGATATAATAATTCGATCTAATATATACCTTAATATCACCCCCCCCCCCCCCCCACACCTTCTGCTTGTAATAATATGCATATAAATCACCTGCTATATTATTTCTCACAAAAACAAATTATCTTATTCGGTTGTGAAAGCAAAGTGAAAGTGGAAGAGGCCAGGTCGGGCGAGGTAAGCTGACGGGTATTGCAGCAGTGAACTACCAGTGCACCAACCCCCAGCCATCATCTACCGTAACCAACACTGACCTTTAATACTGACGTGCGTGTGTGTATTGGAAGGTTATGACATGACAATAATAGACCGTTCCAGAGAGTTACACAGCAAAGATGGTGAAACTTTCTCTCTCTCTTTCAAGACTCGATTACACATGTCAGGTAACTATGTTGTCTGTGTTTCACCAGAGTCAAATGATGGTTATTTCTCATAACTGTTAATGTGAGCAGGTAACTGTCGACTGTTAGTGTAAGATTAACTGTTTAAATGGAGAGAAGTGTAAAAGTAACAAATATGGTATATTAAATATTAAATGGAATAAACCTTAATTTCATACGTTTCCTTAACTACAAATCTAACCCAACTCAATTTAACTAACCCTAACCCAGCTTAGCTTAGCTTAGCTTAACCTAACCTAACCCAACCCAATCTCACAAAATACCATGAAGACATTAGTCACTCACTCCCAAACCATGATATAGCAGTCTACCTAACACCTGAGTTTTCACAAGGATGCTGAAAGAGACTTTTGCTGAATAATCATGTACTAGAACACGTTTTATGTAACCCGGGGACAACAGACCTTATAACGGGATCAGCCAGTCTGTCTGCTTGATTGTCTGTCTGTTATCCGTGTGTGTGCCTGTCTGGCTGATGGTCAGTCTATTTATCCGTTTGTCTCTCTGACCACAACATGAGAAGTGTGGGTTACATCTACCACCATCTACCGTACTTGGCTCTCTTAAGGAAAGAGTGAAGAGATATAAACAGATGTAAACAGGTGTACAGTAAACAGCCTCATCCTAGCTCTACCCAGCCTCATCCTAGCTCTACCCAGCCTCATCCTAGCTCTACCCAGCCTCATCCTAGCTCTACCCAGCCTCATCTTAGCTCTACCCAGCCTCATCCTAGCTCTACCCAGCCTCATCCTATCTCTACCCAGCCTCATCTTAGCTCTACCCACCCTCAGCCTAGCTCTACCCAGCCTCATCCTAGCTCTACCCAGCCTCATCCTAGCTCTACCCAGCCTCATCCTAGCTCTACCCAGCCTCATCCTCTCCCGTCTAGCCCCTACTCTATCACCCCCTCTCCTCCGCCTTCCACACACACGCTAGCCATTATTTTTAGAATAAGAGGATTACACCTATATGATGACATCCCCGCACAGCACCTAGCACAGCACCTAGCAAAAGCACCTAGCAAAAGCACCTTGGAGTAGAACAATAAGTACAGGAAGACAGTGTGTTGACAGCAGACAGCAGCATCACATGATCTAGCCTTGAGGATCACCTGAAGATTAGACATCCCAGATTATTTCACCTAATTACACTCTGACGTTAAACTAACCTAATGCACTCTAACTTACCCGAACTAACCTAACCTATTCTTACCTTAACTTCCTAAAACCTAGCCTAACCCAACCTAACATGCTCGAACCTAACCTAAGTAGAGACACCTTAAGACCAGGTATCTGCACTGCCTGTCAAAACACCTGAGGGCAGAGTCGTCAACAGGTGATTATATTGTTAGGCTGTCTGGTTGGACGTGGTCACAATAGTCAGATGGTGACCTAGAGATGTTGGGGAGGTGATGGAGGGAGGGTGTGTGGTGGAGGGAAGGGGTGTGGTGGAGGGAAGAGGTGTGGTGGAGGGAAGGGGTGTGGTGGAGGGACCTCGTCGGGGTGGCAGCAGACCTTACCTCGACAATCAAACACCCATTATACTCTGATGATATACTGAAGTACAGTTGAATACTCGAGTAGTTAAGGTATATAATTAGGTTAAAGGTGAGTGAAAGAGAGAGAATCTAACCGTTAGATACTCTCTCACTCTCTTCCCCCACCATCATCACCCTGACAGTCACCACCACCACCAACACCCTGACAGCCACCACCACCAACACCCTGACAGCCACCACCACCACCATCATCACCCTGACAGCCACCACCACCATCATCACCCTGACAGCCACCACCACCATCATCATCACCCTGCCAGCCACCACCATCATCATCACCCTGGCAGCCACCACCACCATCATCATCACCCTGGCAGCCACCACCACCACCATCATCATCACCCTGGCAGCCACCACCATCATCATCACCCTGACAGCCACCACCACCACCATCACCCTGGCAGCCACCACCACCATCATCACCCTGGCAGCCACCACCACCATCATCACCCTGACAGCCACCACCACCACCATCATCATCACCCTGGCAGCCACCACCACCATCATCACCCTGGCAGCGACCACCACCATCATCATCACCCTGGCAGCCACCACCACCATCATCATCACCCTGGCAGCCACCACCACCATCATCACCCTGACAGCCACCACCACCACCATCATCATCACCCTGGCAGCCACCACCACCATCATCACCCTGACAGCCACCACCACCATCATCATCATCACCCTGACAGCCACCACCACCACCATCATCATCACCCTGACAGCCACCACCACCACCATCATCATCACCCTAACAGCCACCACCACCATCATCATCACCCTGACAGCCACCACCACCATCATCATCACCCTGGCAGCCACCACCACCATCATCACCCTGGCAGCCACCACCACCATCATCACCCTGCCAGCCACCACCATCATCATCACCCTGGCAGCCACCACCACCATCATCACCCTGCCAGCCACCACCACCATCATCACCCTGACAGCCACCACCACCATCATCATCATCACCCTGCCAGCCACCACCACCACCATCACCCTGACAGCCACCACCACCATCATCATCATCATCACCCTGGCAGCCACCACCACCATCATCACCCTGGCAGCCACCACCACCATCATCACCCTGACAGCCACCACCACCACCATCACCCTGGCAGCCACCACCACCATCATCACCCTGACAGCCACCACCATCATCATCATCATCATCCTGGCAGCCACCACCACCATCATCACCCTGGCAGCCACCACCACCATCATCACCCTGACAGCCACCACCACCACCATCATCATCACCCTGGCAGCCACCACCACCATCATCACCCTGGCAGCCACCACCACCACCATCATCATCACCCTGGCAGCCACCACCACCATCATCATCACCCTAGCAGCCACCACCACCATCATCACCCTGACAGCCACCACCACCACCATCATCATCATCACCCTGGCAGCCACCACCACCATCATCACCCTGACAGCCACCACCACCATCATCATCACCCTGGCAGCCACCACCACCATCATCACCCTGGCAGCCACCACCACCATCATCACCCTGCCAGCCACCACCATCATCATCACCCTGGCAGCCACCACCACCACCACCATCATCACCCTGGCAGCCACCACCACCATCATCACCCTGCCAGCCACCACCATCATCATCACCCTGGCAGCCACCACCACCATCATCACCCTGGCAGCCACCACCACCATCATCACCCTGCCAGCCACCACCACCATCATAACCCTGACAGCCACCACCACCATCATCATCATCACCCTGCCAGCCACCACCACCATCATCACCCTGACAGCCACCACCACCACCATCACCCTGGCAGCCACCACCACCATCATCACCCTGACAGCCACCACCACCATTATCATCACCCTGACAGCCACCACCACCACCATCATCATCACCCTGACAGCCACCACCACCATCATCATCACCCTGACAGCCACCACCACCATCATCATCATCACCCTGGCAGCCACCACCACCATCATCATCACCCTGGCAGCCACCACCACCACCATCATCACCCTGGCAGCCACCACCATCACCCTGGCAGCCACCACCATCATCATCACCCTGGCAGCCACCACCACCACCATCATCACCCTGGCAGCCACCACCACCATCATGATCACCCTGGCAGCCACCACCACCATCATCATCACCCTGGCAGCCACCACCACCATCATCATCACCCTGGCAGCCACCACCACCACCATCATCACCCTGGCAGCCACCACCACCATCATCACCCTGGCAGCCACCACCACCACCCTGGCAGCCACCACCATCATCATCACCCTGGCAGCCACCACCACCATCATCATCACCCTGGCAGCCACCACCACCACCATCATCACCCTGGCAGCCACCACCATCACCCTGGCAGCCACCACCACCACCATCATCACCCTGGCAGCCACCACCACCATCATCATCACCCTGGCAGCCACCACCACCATCATCACCCTGGCAACCACCACCACCATCATCATCACCCTGGCAGCCACCACCACCACCATCATCACCCTGGCAGCCACCACCACCACCATCATCACCCTGGCAGCCACCACCACCATCATCACCCTGGCAGCCACCACCACCATCATCATCACCCTGGCAGCCACCACCACCATCATCACCCTGGCAGCCACCACCACCATCATCATCACCCTGGCAGCCACCACCACCATCATCACCCTGGCAGCCACCATCATCATCACCCTGGCAGCCACCACCACCATCATCATCACCCTGGCAGCCACCACCACCATCACCACCCTGGCAACCACCACCACCATCATCACCCAATATTTATGCATGAGATTAGGAATTAAGATTAACTGAGAGGATGGGTGGCCACAGCACTTATAATCACAGCAGACAGTGACCACTACCACCACAGCACCAAGGCAGACAGTGATCACCACCACAGCACCAAGGCTGACAGTGACCACCACCACAGCAGACAGTGACCACCACAGCACCAAGGCAGACAGTGACCACTACCACCACAGCACCAAGGCAGACAGTGACCACTACCACCACAGCAGACAGTGACCACCACCACAGCACCAAGGCAGACAGTGACCACCACCACTGCAGACAATACTGTAACACCACCACTGCAGACAGTGACCACCAGAGCACCAAGGCAACAGTGACCACCACAGAACCAAGGCAAACAGTGACCACCACCACCACAGCAGACAGTGACCATCACAGTACCAAGGCAGACAGTGACCATCACAGTACCAAGGCAGACAGTGACCACTACCACAGCACCAAGACAGACAGTGACCACCACAGTACCAAGGCAGACAGTGACCACCACCACAGCACCAAGACAGACAGTGACCACCACAGCACTGAGGCAGACAGTGACCACCACCACAGCACCAAGACAGACAGTGACCACCACAGCACTAAAGCAGAAAGTGACCAAAACAGCAGACAGTGACCACCACCACCTCAGCACCAAGGCAGACAGTGACCATCATGGTACCAAGGCAGACAGTGACCACCACAGCACTGGGGCAGATAGTGACCACCACAGCACCAAAGCAGTAAGTGACAACAGCAGACAGTGACCACCACCACCACAGCACCAAGACAGACAGTGATCACCACAGCACTGAGGCAGACAGTGACCACCACAGCACCAAAGCAGTAAGTGACTACAACAGCAGACAATGACCACCAGCACCACAGCAGACAGTAACCACCTCCACAGCACCAAGACAGACAGTGACCACCACAGCACCAAAGCAGTAAGTGACTACAACAGCAGACAATGACCACCAGCACCACAGCAGACAGTAACCGCCACCTCAGCACCAAGACAGACAGTGACCATCATGGTACCAAGGCAGACAGTGACCACCACAGCACTGGGGCAGACAGTGACCACCACAGCACCAAAGCAGTAAGTGACTACAACAGCAGACAGTGACCACCACCACCACAGCAGACAGTGACCACCACCACCACAGTAGACAGTAACCACCACAGCACGAAGGCAGACAGTGACCACCACCACCACAGCAGAGAGTGACCACCACCACCACGACCACAGCACCAAGACAGACAGTGACCACCACAGCACCAAAGCAGTGACTACAACAGCAGACAATGACACCAGCACCACAGCAGACAGTGACCACCACCACCACAGCACGAAGGTAGACAGTGACTACCACCACCACAGCAGAGAGTGACCACCACCACCACAGCACTGAGGCAGACAGTGACCACCACAGCACCAAAGCAGTGACTACAACAGCAGACAATGACACCAGCACCACAGCAGACAGTAACAGCACCACAGTAGACAGTGACCACCACCACAGCACCAAAACAGACAGTGACCATCACAGTACCAAGGCAGACAGTGACCACCACAGCACCAAGGCAGACAGTGACCACCACAGCACCAAGGCAGACAGTGACTACAACAGCAGACAGTGACCACCACCACCACAGCAGAGTGACCACCACCACAGCAGACAGATCAGCACCACCACAGCACCAAGACAGACAGTGACCATCACAGTACCAAGGCAGACACTGACCACCACAGCACTGAGGCAGACAGCACCACAGCAGACAGAACAGCACCACTACAATACCGTAGCAGAGTAAACAACAACAATACCGTTGCAGTAAACATGATCAACACCCCGACCCTAAGTGTCATCGCAGACTATCAAAATACTGACACCTCTAGAAACTGTTACCACCCAAGACAAAAACATCGCAGGCAGGAGAGTAAACTTTACTGTGCAACTTCGGGGCTTCTTTGGGGAGGCTGGGGGCAGGGAGCAGGAGGCTGGGGGCAGGAGGAAGAAAGCTGGGGGCAGGAGGAAGAAAGCTGGGGGCAGGAGGAAGGAGGCAGAAACAAGGAGGCAGAAGGCAGGAAGAAGAAGGGGTTAATAAGTGTGGCAGTAAACAGTAATAGCCTGGTTGATCAAGTGGTGACGAGGAAGTTGGCTAAAGGTAAAACAAATGAAGGACAAACGCCAGGGAGGAACATCAGGTAATCTCTGGCATCACCTGAAGAAACTCCATCCCAACCCACTACTACCTCAGGTAATCCCATTTTTTTTTGTTTTTGTTTTTCAATATCGTCATTTCTCTCTCTAGTAGTGAGCCATAGCCTACACTACAGAGTGACCTTACACACACACATACACTTGAGTTCAGCTACACACCCATACACTTGTTATCTCTTGTATTTGAACTAACATCCAATAAGCCAGCCTTTCTCTCTCTCTATCACACACACACACACACACGTGACAAGTGTACCGGAAGTCTCTCTTGAGGCAGTGATACTACACCCCCGGCCCATAGCTGTGTGTCATAAGTAACCCCCCCCCCCCCACACACACACACGACAAAAAAATCGCAGAACATAGAAAACGGAAAACAATAAATCTATACAAACGAGAAAAACAGGAAAACATTACAAAACAAATATTCTGAAAACTACTGTAAATATATTCAAGAAAATGGGAAGAACCACGAAAACAAGAGAAGAACCACGAAAACAAGAAAAGAGCTACGAAAACAAGAAAATAACTACAAAAATAAGAAAATAACTACAAAAACAAGAGAAGAACCACGAAAACAAGAGAAGAACCACGAAAACAAGAGAAGAACCACGAAAACAAGAGAAGAACCACGAGAACAAGAGAAGAACCACGAAAACAAGAGAACCACGAGAACAAGAGAAGAACCACGAAATCAAGAAAATAACTACGAAAACAAGAGAAGAATCACGAAAACAAGAGAAGAACCACGAAAACAAGAGAACCACGAAAGCAAGAGAACCACAAAAAAGAACCACAAAATAAAAACTCACAAGTGCGAACACAAACCGTGCCAGCGAACCATTACTGCACGACACAGCTTTCCTTACCGTATATCCGCCAAGGAGTATAATCGGCATAAATGACATACGTTTATACGGTCTGAGAGACAACAGTAGGAGGTGTATCTGTTCAAGAAATACAACATACAGTAATATATACATCCCCAGAAGGAATATATTAGGTAGGACTGTTTATCTGTCCAAAACTCCCAGAATATAAAAGCAAAGATCTACTGTACATGAATCCCTTCCCTTAACCAAACAGTATATAACGGGTATATTTGTCCAAGTGCCAGTATACAGGTAAGGGTGTGCTTAGACTTGAGACCTCACAAGTGTCTCGCCTATAGTGCCAGTGCCGCAGGGTGCCTTAGAGGGCCATGTGAGCCTCTTGTGTGATGCTCCTTCATATACGGTGTCTTGTTAGGGCCATCGTGTGTGGTGGTGGTGTGTGTAGCGGTGGTGGTGTGTGTAGTGGTGTGGTGTGTAGTGGTGTGTGTGTGTAGTGGTGTGTAGTGGTGTGTAGTGGTGTGTGTGTGTGTGTAGTGGTGTGTAGTGGTGTGTGTGTGTGTGGTGTGGTGTGTGTTGTGTAGTGGTGTGGTGTGTAGTGGTGTGTGTGTAGTGGTGTGGTGTGTGTGGTGTGGTGTGTGTTGTGTAGTGGTGTGTAGTGGTGTGTAGTGGTGTGGTGTGTAGTGGTGTGTGTGTGTAGTGGTGTGTAGTGGTGTGGTGTGTGTGTGTGTAGTGGTGTGGTGTGTGTGTGTGTGTGGTGTGGTGTGTGTTGTGTAGTGGTGTGTAGTGGTGTGTGTGTGTAGTGGTGTGTAGTGGTGTGTGTAGTGGTGTGGTGTGGTGTGTGTAGTGGTGTGGTGTGGTGTGTAGTGGTGTGTGTGTGTAGTGGTGTGTAGTGGTGTGGTGTGTGTGGTGTGTAGTGGTGTGTGTAGTGTAGTGGTGTGTGTGTGTGTAGTGGTGTGTGTGTGTGTGTAGTGGTGTGTAGTGGTGTGGTGTGTAGTGGTGTGTGGTGTGTAGTGGTATGTAGTGGTGTGTGTGTGTGCAGTGGTGTGTAGTGGTGTGTGTAGTGGTGTGTGTGTGTGTAGTGGTGTGTGTAGTGGTGTGGTGTGTGTAGTGGTGTGGTGTGTGTAGTGGTGTGGTGTGGTGTGTGTGTAGTGGTGTGTGGTGTGTGTAGTGGTGTGGTGTGTGTGTAGTGGTGTGGTGTGGTGTGTGTAGTGGTGTGGTGTGGTGTGTGTAGTGGTGTGTGGTGTGTGTAGTGGTGTGTGTAGTGGTGTGTGTAGTGGTGTGGTGTGGTGTGTGTAGTGGTGTGTGGTGTGTGTAGTGGTGTGTGTAGTGGTGTGGTGTGGTGTGTGTAGTGGTGTGGTGTGTGGTGTGTGTGTAGTGGTGTGTGGTGTGTGTAGTGGTGTGTGTAGTGGTGTGGTGTGTGTAGTGGTGTGTGTGTGTGTGGTGTGTGTAGTGGTGTGTGGTGTGTGTGTGGTGGGGTGTGTTGTGTGTGTAGTGGTGTGTGGTGTGTGTAGTGGTGTGGTGTGTGTAGTGGTGTGTGTAGTGGTGTGGTGTGTTGTGTGTGGTGTGTGGTGTGTTGTGTGTGTAGTGGTGTGGTGTGTGTAGTGGTGTGGTGTGTAGTGGTGTGGTGTGTGGTGTCTGGTGTGGTGTGTGGTGTTGTGTGTGTGGTGGTGTGTGGTGTTGTGTGTGTGGTGGTGTGTGTAGCGGTGGTGTGTGTCGTGGTAGTGATGATGGCGTGTGGTAATGTGTGGTGTGGAGATGATGGCCACACTGAGTTGGAGGAATTTTGAGGTGGTACTCGAGGACGGATGGATGGATGGATGGATGGACACACACACACACACACACACACTATGCTGACATGCTGGACGACCCTCACTCTGCTAAGGTAACTATGTCAGGTGGAGAGGTGGTATTAGGTGGCGTAAGGGCTGGAGGAGGAGGTGGTTGAGAGTGGAGGGGCAGGTGGCGGGAGTAGGGAGTGGAGAGGCAGGTGGCGGGAGTAGGGAGCGGAGAGGCAGGTGGTGGGAGTAGGGAGCGGAGAGGCAGGTGGTGGGAGTAGGGAGTGTAGGGGAAGGGAGTGGAGTACAACAAGTACGGAGTGGAGAGGCAGGTAGCAGGTGGCGGGAGCAGGGAGTGGAGAGGCAGGTAGCAGGTGGTGGGAGTAGGAAGTGGAGGGGTAGGAAGCAGGTGAGAGGAGTGATGCAGTAAGTACAGAATGTTATTGTGGGTGTCGCGAGGACTGGCAGTGACCCAGATGTTGACTCACGCCTATAGGGATGTGGTCAAGGGTATGGTGGTGTTCTGATAGTGTGGTGGAGGATGTGGTGGTGTTCTGATAGTGTGGTGGTGTTCTGATGGTGAGGTGGTGTTCTGGGGGCTTGGTCGAGGGTGTGATGTTGTTCTGATGATGTGGTTGAGGGTTTAGTGGTGTTCTGATGGTGTGGTGTTGTTCTGATGGTGTAGTTGAGGGTATGGTGGTGCTCACGATGGTGTGGTCTAGGCAAGATATAAGACCCATTTTCTATGATCCAGGGTATAAAGATCTATTCATGGTAGACTAAATTAAAAATTATATTATGGGATAAAGACAACTGCTTGAATTCTAACAACCTAACGCTAACTTGACTCAACTTAAACTGACTCAGCGCTAACTTGACTCAACGTAAACCAACCCAACGCTAGCTTGACTCAACCTAAATTGACCCAACGCTAACTTGTCTCAACCTAAACCAACCCAACGCTAGCTTGACTCAACCTAAACTGACTCAATGCTAACTTGACTCAACCTAAACCAACCCAACGCTAGCTTGACTCAAGCTAAACTGACTCAATGCTAACTTGACAACCTAAACCAACCCAAACTAACCTAACCTAACCCCCCCCCCCCCCCAGGTAGCATTAAGGTGGTTAATCTCCAGGTAAAATATGTTGGGAGGGAGAAGGAAATCTTCAGGTGATTCTCAACACAACAAAAACAAACTGTTGTCTGTTCCTTTAAGCAGTTCTCCAGGTAACTGACGAAGCCTCAGTAACTTAATGACGCCCAACATTACACAGTTCAAACAACAAACTCGACCCCTTAAAAGTAAGCAGCAGTGAAACCTTAGGAAACACTTTACTATACAGTACAGTACTCTCTGACCCCCGCCAGTCAGGAGCGTGTACACAAGAACCACAAAAGAAAGTTTTTAGAGTGTTTCTTTTGTTGGTTCTATCGACTTACTGTTTACAGGTGATAGTTTATCTCACTGTCTACGTACATAATGAACCTGTGTAAAGTTGTGATTGATTTCAAGAATAAATATCTGGTTATCCGTTTATCTACTGCGTCTGGCACCGCCGTTGAGGTGCGTCGTACGTCTGGCATCGTCATTGAGAGGAGGAGAGGGAGGAGACCAAGTCGTTCACAAGTACAGTATTGTATTTCACAGTAATGTGATCATCCTCTCCGGCGCCATCTTCGTAAGCAGCCTAACAGGTGCCTTCAGCTGTTGTTCCTCCTCCGTCCTCTTTATCTTACTATTTTTAAGCCTCAAAAGTTTATGACTGCTGCCGCCATCTGGAGAGAAGGGCACCGCCGTAAGACAACAGAGGGACAAGTATAGCTACAGATGAACAAATACAGTAAACTTGTGTAGCGTCTTGATAACTAATGTAGACACTCAACACAAGTAAAGATAACTAAGGCTTACTCTCTCATTTTCGAAATCGAGGAAAATAACTGAGAGAGAGATAGCAAGACCTGATATATCCCAGCTGTTCACATTTCAAATTTGCATCAAGCACCACGGGGACTAGTTTGCTGTGCACCCCCTGACGTATTGTGCCAAGGCATCGCCACGTAGGAGGACGGTGCTGGGGACCTGTAGTGACCTGCAGGAGGAAGCATCAAGACATACCAAGACGCAGTGAGGAAGGAAGGGCGTGAGAATCGGATGCAGAGAAACTTGACAGAGATGATGAGAGGAAATGGTGGTGGTGGGGGCAGGGTTTAGCCTTCGTCGAGCCGATGCCCTGTCGCATATAAGGAGATACCTGGTACTGTCGCATATAAGGAGATACCTGGTACTGTCGCATATAAGGATACCTGGTACTGTCGCATATAAGGAGATACCTGGTACTGTCGCATATAAGGAGATACCTGGTACTGTCGCATATAAGGAGATACCTGGTACTGTCGCATATAAGGATACCTGGTACTGTCGCATATAAGGAGATACCTGGTACTGTCGCATATAAGGAGATACCTGGTACTGTCGCATATAAGGAGATACCTGGTACTGTCGCATATAAGGAGATACCTGGTACTGTCGCATATAAGGATACCTGGTACTGTTGCATATAAGGAGATACCTGGTACTGTCGCAGGTAAGACGTATACTGGGTACCGTCAGCAGTTTGGTGTCCTTGATTTTTCTCCAAAACAGATGAGTTTAATCACTATGTAGCTCTCTGTTATGTGTTGCTTCCGAGCTCCTCCACCCCCCACAACTCGTAATAAAGCACAAGCGGATGGACAAAGACACACACAGACATACAAAGGCTGGGATGTAAGCTCACTCCTCCACTTACCGACCTCAACAACAGATCCCCGTTTACTCTCTCCTCAAGACTGCTTATAGTAATTGAACTTCCGCACAGTACAAAGCCTCAACAAATTAGTCTTCTCATCACAAAATTGGCTGTCGTGGGATTACTATAGTGTGTATCGCATTGTATTGGTCAGTTATTATTCGGTGTATTGTTAACCAGATAGGTATAAAACATCATGCATATTCACATTGATTCACCAAGTATACATAGTCAGTGCAAGTAAACAAATAATGTATACATCACAGGTACACAAACAATGCACAATATACAAGTACACAAACAATGTACATTATGCAGGTACACAAACAATGTACACTCGCAACAAAAAGTATCGGTGCATACTGTAGTGTGAACAATTTGAGACCAGTGACGATAGGTATTGGGAAAGGCGAGTTGTTCCAGCCGTATGTTGGCAGCCCTGGTCAAGTGAAACAAACCGTTATAAATAAGGTCGGGAAGTGATAAATAGACAGTATGAAATATGAGGAGCTCCCTGTTAACAATATTATTTGTGATATTTGTGAATATTGCCACATTAATTTATGCTACCAAATAAACCACTCAACCTGGTCGTCCTGAGGGGTGGTGCAGCGTGGACGGCCGCTCCGAGACCTGTCGTCTGTAGCACCAGTTTCGAGGTATCGCCGAATCCATCGTGCAGCGGTGTTCCTGTGGACACCAACCCGCCGGCTAATATCTGTGACGCTGAACCCTTCGTTATGAAGGGCAATAATAGCTCCTCGTGCTCCCTCTGAGGTTTCCATGTCGTCTGGCATGTGTAGATCTCTACTGCTTCATATTGCCTCTGTTTTATGCCCACGTTCACCGAGACCGACCCCTCACTCATCATTCAGTCGACACAAAGCAACAATCCGAAAAGAGGAAACAAACACACTGATTGTCAGCCATATGGCAACACCTAGTGGGGGGGGGGGGGGGTCATGAGGATACACTTACCAACCTTCCCGATATATCACAGTGTATACGTATCGTTTCGAAAGTCGTCGAACTCACTCTGCACCGATACTTTTTGGTGCGAGTGTACATACAGTCAACAATTCTGCACCCCCACCCAGCCCCGGATCTGACGGCCTTCACAATGATTACTGACTGAGGCCACTTTCATTTGGTAAGATTGTTCACCTGAGGATTAGCTCCCGCTTATTTCATCTGATGATTAAACCACCCTAACGCTACCTGAGGATTAGCCCTCACTCACACGCGGGCGTCTCAGGTCACCAGTAAAACACACGCACACACACCGGACGTGTTACATTAACTTTAAAAAATCGTAGTTAAATCTGAAGTACTCTTACGCCCTCGCTTCCTTCACCACCATGTGTGTGTGTATGTAATGCCTTAAACTGTGACACCTCAAGTTTATGATCTAAAATACTCACAAAAGCTGCAATAACAATTTATGAAACTAGAATGATGAAGAAATAATATTATTGATAGACATACAGACATTCTATCTTCCTTTAAAAAATAACAACAACGTACAACACCACCACCATCGTACAATAACAACACAACTTACAACAACAAGATACGACAACTTACAACAAAAACAACTAACAACAACAACTAACAAAAACAACTTACAACAACAATATTAGAAGCATAATGTGTTGTCTAATGGTAGACCCTGCTGCCATATGACATCACGAAAATTGTGACCAAGTTCCAGGTTGCTGATCTGTCTTTCTGCCTCATTTATACACAATGGACGAGTTGACGGTTGTGGGTAAACACAAGAAATACACTCTGCCACGTTCGTAGTGATACGGTACATTTAATTTGTTATAAAAGTTTAAAGTCCTGCTATAATAGTCGAGATAAGTTTATTTCTCAAGAAACAGGGTTGCCATTTACAATGACGTCACTAGTTTCAAAGTCATCGCTACTGTCGGAGGTAGTAGAAAGGGTGGCCTGTTCAGACCCCAAATGCCACGTTCAGATAAGTTTTAAGGGTGTTTTTATTATGGTCTAAGTCATGGACATTTCGTAAATGAAGAAATGTGCCGTGAAGAGCAGCTTCAAACATAGGTTGGATGGATATATGAGCGATAGGGGTTGAGTGTAAACGGGACTGCCCAGTATGGAGCAATAGGCCCGCTGCAGTTTCCTCCATTCTTATATTCTTAGAAGCACAGTGAAGGTAGGAGTTACTAGTCACACAGTTTACACCACCCTTACACTGTGGTACCACCGTATGAGGGTGTAGGTGTAGCAGCAGATGACCTCACCACCACCTCCCCGTCCCTTACACTGTGGTAACATCTCACTCATCCTAAAGAACACAACACACTTCCCTGTTATGTTATTGATGTCTAACACAAGTGCACATCAGCTGGGCTCAAGAGGATGGACCACAGCTCCTCCCCCACACAATACAACACACTGACAATAACGGACGCACAACTCGCTAACATTACAATGCATGTCATCACCGGGTCTATAATTAACTACTTAATAAACAAAACTACAACACTTGTCATCACGGCTCATTTAATTACTTAATTACCATCAGCAACTCATAATAATAATAAAAAAAATAATCTGAATAAACAGAATCTAAAAAAATAAATAAATAAACAGGAATAAGATCATAAACGAGAGGAATCAAGTAAACGTTAGTGTGTAATTAAATATCAACTTATAAATCGTAGTGTTAACCCCTAGGTCACTCATCCAAGTGTGGTAAGTGTGAGAAGGGGTGGGGGGGCTGGTGACAGGTGTGTGGGGGGGGCTGGTGACAGGTGTGTGGGGGGCTGGTGACAGGTGTGTGGGGGGGCTGGTGACAGGTGTGTGGGGGGGCTGGTGACAGGTGTGTGGGGGGGGGGGCTGGTGACAGGTGTGTGGGGGGGGGCTGGTGACAGGTGTGTGGGGGGGGCTGGTGACAGGTGTGTGGGGGGGGGGCTGGTGACAGGTGTGGGGGGGGGGCTGGTGATAGGTGTGGGGGGGGGCTGGTGATAGGTGTGTGGGGGGGGCTGGTGACAGGTGTGTGGGGGGGGGCTGGTGACAGGTGTGTGGGGGGGGGCTGGTGACAGGTGTGTGGGGGGGCTGGTGACAGGTGTGTGGGGGGGCTGGTGACAGACAGGTGAGGGGGATGGTGACAGACGTGTATTTGTGAGAGGGCTGGAGACGTGTGTGAATGCTGGCAGCGTTCTGTGGTGATATAAGAAGCTCCTATACATTATTAAGTGTTCCCCTTAACTATCCTCTACTGTATCGACACAACTATTATAAAGTTGCAATGGTATGTTCAGCACCTGCATATATCATTACACACACATACGAGGAGATGTACACCGTTAGTGTCTGGAGAGGAAGGGATCACCCTACCTTGACCCTATCACCTGGCCCACTAACAAGGTTCTAATAGGTAGGTCGCCACCAGCACCCCCTTTCCCTAAACCACTACCTTAACTTTATACAAAATCAGTTTTTCCAATTTAAGATAAACCTTGACCAAAAAGAAAAAATATGTATATGTATAAAAACAAATTTTACGGTAAGATAATTTTTATCTACAGGTTGAAAATGTTCAAGTAAACTGTAATTACTCTTGTCTTAACTATCTAAATCGATATGAATTTATATTAATAGGTGAAACTACACTACAACTTCAACTGTCTGAGAAAAATATCGAAGATAAATTTAATAATTTCAAAGATAAAATAATAAAAAGTCTACCGCACGGCAGTTTGGGTAATGGCTGACAACTTCAAGTATATCTATTAAATGGTGACTTTTGTTATCCCCACAAGAATGATCGCATATCGACATCATCTCCAGAGACAGGACCCTTCACGTTGATCACCTAACTGTTCCGGCCGAAGGTGACGACAATAGCTACCCTCTTGCTTACGGATCTGTTCAGTTGACGGAAAGGTCACAGTTGATCGGTGACTTAATCCCTAGAGTACGGTGATTTAACCCGTATGATAATTTTAACCCTTGAGTACGATGATTTAACCAGTGATTGCAGTACCATTGTACTCGAGGGATAAACATATTCAAGGAATATTTCATTATACTCTGGGGGTCGGCATTAAACTCGTGCAGTTAAATTATCTTGCTCAAAGGCTAAGTCATCGTACTCAGGGGTTATAATAATTCACCACTCAAGGTGCTAGATCACCGTACTCACAGGGCTAAGTAATCGTACTCAAATGTTTCATCGTACTCGTGGGATTAAAACGGTTTTATATATAGTACAGAAAAAATACTATAGTATAAACAGCAATCACATCTATAAGGTTAAAACATACACCCTCACACTTGCCACGTAAACTGTTCCTCGGTATACAGGTATTTGGCTCGTATGTAAGTAGCAGGGACCGGCAACACGTAACTTGGCACACCTTAAGTAACACAACACACTGAATAGATTTACGTTCATCATTCCCTTTGTACATTTCTAAGTAAACTTCCTAAATAAACACTCATAAAATTTTCCTCATTCACAAGGAATATTCTTTTAGTTTAATTAATTTTTATAGCCTAGTGTAACTGGCGAGGATTAAACAGACTGAAAATTTGTCTGTACGTACGTTTGAAAGCACACTTAAATTTGTCGGTTAAATGAAAAGTTATACACTACAAAAGTGTACAATGTAAAATAATATCTGATTAATTATTCTTAAGGATATACACACTTGCACATTTAAAGTATATATATATACGTCTTCGGGAAAGTATTTGTTGTACAAGCAAACATTTTAACCCCTTCTGAGCTGAATAAAATCGCCTGGTGCTAAATAAAATATCACGAGTGGCAACCCCGTAGTGGAGTTAGAAGCACAACTCTAGTCACTCTGGTTTTCAGCACCCAAGCCATTGTAAATTCTTGTCAATGTTTTAATTTAGTAAGTAAAAGTTATCAGCCACAAACAGTCCGCAAACATCTTTGGCTACTCCCTACTGAATCGACTTACTGTTTACTTATGTTTGTATATATAGCCTATAGTAAGTACAGGGCTTGTACTTACATTAATAAACTACCTACCATATGCTGAGCTGATGTGAAATTGGGTGATGGTTTTACAAACTAAATATTCATCGGTTTAACCATATATTTACCTCTCTCTATCTACCTATCTATCTTGAGCCGAGAACAAGGATGCATTTCACGAGAATTTGGGCCAAGACACATCCCAAGGCTCCTCAAGAAGGGATTGGACTTCACTTCCCGAAAACTTTGAGAATAATCTAACCTGGGATGCATTAATCAATAGTCAATTAGTGCTACGAGAATCTCCAGCATTTTTCTCTTTCTCGGGAACATAACTACGCAGTAATTTCAGAAGTTTGGTGGTATTTCTTTACGTGAAGATGAGTCGTACGACTGGCAGGCGCACCACTACTGTAAGTAAACACATCTTGCGCCCAGACTTACGGCGACCTTAACAAGGAAAAACTAGCTGGTCCTTTAAGGAGGGGGGGCCGAACAGGGGCGACCGCCCGGGGCCTCGCGCGTGTGGGGGCCCCGCGGGCCCCAGCACTAGACCCAGTGACCTCGGACACATTACCTGTTGACTGGTTAATCTGACCTGACGGCTTACGCCACCATCGCAACCGTGACCTAACCATCCATAGCGACAGTTCCGTGGGGGCGGGTTCCTCTGACCGCATAATCTGACTCCACATATATATATTTTCTGGGGCCCCGCGGTGGCTGAGTTGCCCCGGGCCCCGCACCCTCCTAGGGACGGCCCTGTATATATATTTCATGTAGATCCACAATGAAAACGTAGATAAGATAAATCTAGATAAAATCACACGGGAAAAGGGAAACAACGGAGTCTTTACCGACTCCTGCATTGAAGTCACCGAGGATTATGACTTGGCCGCCATGTGTCCTGCAGAGAGAAAGGTCCAGTGACTCGCAACATGAGTCTTCGGCTAGATTGTCATCGTCTAATGTTGGTGCGTAGATGCTGAAAAGGGTTGCATAGCGCCCTTTAGTTATAAGGATGTGCCATGACATCAGTCTTTCAGTTAAGCCAATCGGAGTTTCTGGTACTTTGTGCAGGATGGTATTACGAACAGCAAATCCCACACCGTGCAGTCGACGTTGGTCCTCTGGGTACCCTTTCCAGATAAAGGTGTAGCCTTCCCCCACTTCTGGCAGCGAGTCCTCGCCAGAGAGGCGCGTTTTACTTACAGCGGCATGTCGATGTATCTTTTTAGTACGTGCGCTACGGGGGCGGTAAGTCTTCGGGGTCTTGTCGTTACCTCTTGGGTGTCCAGAAGGGTGCAGACGCTCCAAGTCACAACTGTGAGTTGAAATCGTACTTTACGGAGTGTATTTCGACCGCAATTCGAGATGCCCTGACGGCTGCGGTGAGCCGCCCAGGAGTTGACGGAACAGCCAATTTTTAGGTCTCCTTTTCTCGACCCTTCCCCGTCTAGGGTGAGCGGTGGGGCTCCCTGAAGAGGGCTACTCAATCGCATAGGAAGCTGTTATCATAAGCAGTTAGGTTTATTCTTACGAGGAATAAGTTCCCCTTGATGTCTACAAACAAGCACACAGCGATTCCCCATGCCACTGTCTGTGCTGGAGTGTATCTGTCTTTTGTAAACATCACAATAGACAAAAGGTCCAACAGATCCTTGTTATGTGTGGTTTTGAAGAGTAATACCGGGACAAAAAACTAAGGAACAATCACTAGTACCAGAGCAAAAATACCCATAAACAACCATTTGTACCAGAACAAAAAATATACTCAACAACCAGAACAACAAAAATATCCAGAAACATCCACAAAATACCAGACCCAAAAATACCTTTTATGGAAAAAATTAGGGTTTGAATACCTGTTCAAATGTGGTAGAGCAAAATAAAAAGACAAACTTTACAAATACTTAAACAGACCGTGAATACCCGGGTTCGGTCCCTGGACAAGGTGAAACTATGGGCAAGTTTCTTTACGCCATTCGCCTCTCTATCCAGCAGTAATTGGGAACCTGGATGTTAATCGATTTGCGGATCGTGTTCCGGGGTAATGGTTAGCCAGTGCAGTTGGCGAGTTGTCCGGTCTTCTCGGACTGTTCCTTGACACTGGGTCACTCAGCTCGTTAACTCGGGGTGTAGTTTTTGTGTTGGCGACAGCTTCTACACCTTAAACAAATTCACGCCTAGGTGGCCATAGGGGCGGCCATCCTCGTTACACGAGGGGCAGCCATTATTATTTTTTAGGACCTCACTTGCCCCGCCAGGATCATAACATACAGTTCTCATATCAGGTCTACGGTCGTGTTCTCCTTCAGCAGACTTTAAGTAGTATTAAAGAAGGATGTTTGACAAATCAGGGCCAGGCCGCCGGGTGCATCTATCATGTCATATAACTTCTGCCCCACAACAAACTCACTCAGGACTCCACAGTGGCTGCGTTAACACCGCCATTTTATACTGATTCTAGCTAGTTTATCTCTGTTGGTGTTTCTCTCTCCCTATTCACTCAAGTACTTCAATACCAACACCGACACAAGTGTATCAATGTCTACACACTATCATCACCACCAGTAATGTGTTTCAATACCGACGCGTCACACCAAGACAAAAACAAAACTGTATTGTCAACACAGAATAGTACAGCCAATATAAAGTACTGTATATACTAAAGTCATCACACATTACATAAAGATCCACGCTACCGTTATCCTTACACAGGACATAACAACTGTCCCCCTCGCGACTGACAGATGCCACATATTAAGCCGCTCATGTTACTCACTGTAAAATGTCTTAAATAAACAACTTATTGGTATTCTTAATAACAGCAGCAAGAAGCCTTATCAACACCTACCTCAGACCCACCGCGACACACATTAACTACTGCAACATTATAAATTCTGTATAAATCCAATAATTTTAATGGTATATACTGTAGATGGACATAGAGATGGTTAGATAGGTTAACTAATACATAGATGGAATGGTAAACAGAATTGTTTTAGCAATTTATAACCTGAAGAAATCACATTTGACAAGGCTTCAGAGCTTCATCCCAGGAGATGTAAGAATGAAAACCCCAAATACCTTCAGAAATCCCTTCCAATTACACTGAAACCCAACCTTAACATACCAGTAAGGAGATATAATTCTAGGTAAAAGGAACTTTCAAGTGAACGTCTCTAGTTATGATAAAGAATTTCAGTTAAATTTGAATAGTATTTTCAAGTTACTTTTCTTATCTTTATATTTAGTCAAACAGTTGGGAACATTATTTTATTTTTAGTAACTTTTTTTTTTATATTCAGTCAAACAGTTAGGTATCGTATGTTGTTAGTTACGAAGAATATTTACACAATACGAAACTTTGGGAAGCCTCGTCTGGTCTCTTACTCGCTCTCTCTTTCTTAACTTGAATACAAAGGTTGTATTCTCCTCCTAATTGGGAATGTGAGAGCACAAGGATGGCGACTAAGATGGAGTCAAAACTGCCCCAAGACTAGATGTTTTTACTTAAATTCTCAGTGAGGGGAAATAAATAATGCAAGACTATAAGAATCAAATCCACTAGGATACGTTGATAAGCTGGGCGTCGCAAACTACAGCCAAATCTGGCTAATGGTGACCGTTTGTGAGGCGTAAAAAATATTCAAATTATCTACGAAATTATAATGAAAATGATCTTAAGTAAAATATATCAGAAATTTTTAAGTCAATGGAAGGAGTGCCTCAATGCTTCGGCCCAGACATGTTACATAAGCGATCCTTGGGTAGCGGAGACCATCACTATCCTATTAATTGCTTACGTTCCCTAGTTCAGGGTCACAACGGTCATGGCTACAGGTCCAATAGAGATTCGAGTCATGACAGTTATATGTTCCCGTACAAACTTTGTGAAATAGTAGTAGTTGTGAACCATGAGAAGTGGTAGTGAGAGTTGGAACGACACACAACAGCGTAAACTGCCAAATAAATACCCACATACTCTCCCTCTCCACACATCGTCAATACACTTCCACATACCCTCATATTGTCAATACACACTCACATACTCTATTTCACACCCCTCATGTCAACACACTCCCTCAACCTACGCGTCGTAAACACATTTCCCCCTCACACCCTCCCACACATCGCATACAAAATGTATACGTAATGCATCCTTAGCCTTCACAGTGATGATAACGTTGCACACAATGTTCAGTGGTGGGACTCATTGATGGTAACACTGACAAACCTTACGTTTTTAATTACTGCTTGTTGTTTGGTTTATGACACGATATTGTAAAAAAGCTTGAACACTACTACATTTTTTTTAATATTGCCTCCAACCTCCCTTTATTGCCATACCTTCTCCATCCATGTTATTACCTATTTATCCTAGCTATTACTACTATTATTATTAATCCCTTCGTCTTTACTCGCCTCCTCCACCCACCTGCTTACTCTTCCACGCCACCGGCCCGTTCTGGTGATGGGCTACTCACTGCACCCCCTGCTCACACCTTGTAACTACTAGGGACACATACACTACTACCCAAAGGTCACACACACACAAACACGCGCGCGCGCGCGCATCAGCAGTAAGGTGGGTATGACTGGCAGAGCGAGTGTGTCAACTGTTAACATCTGGCACCCCCACAGAGGCACCCTGGACCCTTCACCGTGCCAGCCCCATCACCCTACAAGCTCTCCCTCCCTCCGTCTCTCCACCACACCACTCAACCACAACCATTCACGAGTACCACTAATTCGGTTAACTCACACCATAAAATGGTTAATCTCACAAGAAAGGAAGATGCTGGTTGTCTGGGGCATCCTTGGACCTGCCCAAAGTGACACTGTTCAACAAAATTTTCCGACTACGCAAGACAGACACGAGTGCCAGTGACGTACCTTTCCATGTTAAGTCGTTATCTCTCCCCCGGTAATGTGTAAAGATGAAAGTGAAGGTGATGGAGAAGAGAGAAACGGACAGCAGTCCCCCCCCGACACACACACGAAACACTAGCGCACACCACCCAGGCTAACAGCCAACTGAGAGTCTGAGACTACCGAGTGCCGCCACGGGCTCAACTGGCCACTCGCTCAGTCTCACACACGCTACCTCTGTTTCTCTTGGCATCTCCACTGTCCCCCATTTTTTTTGCAAACTTCGTTTTCTGTGACGCGAATCCACTGGAAAGCTAACTTGACGTCTCGACTAACATACTACCACACCCAACTCACCTGCCCCCTCCCCCGTAACTAGTGTCCTGTGTCGTGTCTCATTAGGATATACAAACAAGGGGAATCATCGACCGTGTAATTAATCAACAGACAACCTACTACAGCTACAACAGGCAAACTGCAAAATCCACCTAAGCTAATTAAGATACTTTCCCTGTTGGGTTCTCACAGGCGGCAGTAGATTATGTGTTAGGTAAGTTAAGTAGAGGGAGTGGGGAGGTCTGTAGAGCTCCAGGTGAGATACGGGAAAGGGAGGTCTGTGTAGCCTTTAATATTAACCATTAAATGTTGGGAGTGAAAAGGAAAAACACAGGTCTTCACTTACCTGTTGCTAACTAACACCTCTTCCTCGATGACATTACCAGCAGCAGAGAAAGGTCAGCGAAAGCTTTGGGTGATCTCTTCCTTGTCGCCATCTGTGGGAAAGAAAATAAAGGAGTCAAAGTCTTAGAAAAGTAGTTTAACTTTTCCTCCTGTGTACCTGGAAGAAAGGATTGACAGGTGAATATGTTTTATAACATAAAACTTTTATTGTGATGGTCATGTCGAGGGGTTCCAAGATGGCGTCAAGGGGAGTTCGGGAGTCAAACTAACGTATTGGACTAAAACCACCACATAATAAACGTCTTCTTTGCACACACATACACCAATAAAAAAGAACTAAACCATTAAAACACAACAGCCGTCACAACAAACTTTCATTTTTAACATCGAGAAAGTAAAGCAGTGAGATAAAACCATTGAATTAATTTCCTGTTGCTTGAGGTTAAGGAAATTAAGAGGTGTGTGTATGTGTGTGTGAGGCTAGGATTTAATGAGGTGCTTATCATGAACACAATAAACTCTCGGTATTACAGCCACCATTAATCCCCAAAACTTGATCACGTTAATCCGCAATGGTAAAATTTAAGATCAAACTGAAAAAGCGATATACTGTACGTGCTGTATCAGAGCTGTGGGGAGTCTGTATGTCAGTTCATGAGCAATAACTGGCTAAGCTGTTTACAAAGACACGTGTAAGTATAGTCTTTGTTATTATACAGTAATACACTATTATGGTGCTATGCATGCAATATATTGCTATAACATAACATACTGTAGATTGATAGATAGTTAAATCTTATACTGAGAATTACCTCATTTCCAAACGGCAGGCCTGACCTACATCAAGCATCGTTAAAGGTCACAGTCGGTACCAGGCAGTGGAAGTCACTATATGGCACAGGAAGGTCAAGGTGGTACAGGAAGGTCATTCTAGGCCACCAACAGAGATTAAATTAAGTGCGCGACATAAAACAGAAAAAACACAGATTACAGATTGCCCACGAGGGGGCTAGTTTATTGGGCACCCCCTTACATCCTGTGCAAGGTGAAGCGCAGTGGCAGTGGTGGTCAATAACAGGTCACGAGGTCACAAGAGGGAGCCAGGCGGTCAATAAATTTACGAGGAGTCAGTAAACAGAGGAAAAGGTCAAGAGGTGTTAGGCAAGTGTCGAGTGAGACGCTGGTCAGCTACCCCACACACAAATACTACCCTCCCCCCCACACAACACACAGCTTAGAGCATTATCAATTTCTTCTTAAAAAAATACTCACAAAAGTAGAGTCTCAGTGCAATAAAGAAACCAATTTAACCATTGTAATTATAACGCATATTAAACAGGTAGAGTTATTTTGTCTTTCTTCTGTTTACACAAAATAAACACACTCTGGTAGGCTATTTGGGTCGTGGCTTGGTCTCCCTCACTGATGGCCGTGAGGTAAGATCTATGGAGACAAGAACGAGAATGTATGGTGAAAATACCTCAGTGAAGCCCGTTCAGTACGTCGACTTTACACCTTGACGACGTTGACTTTACCCCTTAAATACGATGACTTAACCCCTTGAGGACGATGACTCGATGACTTAACCCCTTGAGGACGATGACTCGATGACTTAACCCCTTGAGGACGATGACTCGATGACTTAACCCCTTGAGAACGATGACTTAACCCCATGAAAACAATGACAACTCATTTCAGTACCATGATTTTAATCCTGAGTATGACGCACACACACACTTTTGTTAGATCATACACTGTGTATTGCCGTCACCCCCACAGTGCAAACCACACACTGACCATAATAACACGTTGTGATAGCCACAGGACACACACACACACACACACGGGAAACACAAGCAGAAGGTTCCCAGCCTAGGTGTGTTGACTGCCGCGGGAAACAAAACAGTTATCTACACCATAAAACACCAACCGTAACAAACGCTTGGGAAATACATACCTCGGTTGTATTTCTCATTATGGTGTTGCAGTATTTCACAGTTTCCTTAGACATACACCTGGGAATACTCTTCTCTCAGCGTATCCCTCAGTATTCCACTTTATCATACGGTATACAGTCAATGTTAGGTATTTCTGGTGCTTTATTTATGACCTGTTAGTATGTACCTTACCTCACCTAAGCTAACTTAACCAAAAAACTTAGCAACCTACACAAACCTAACCTAACCCAATCTAATCTATCAATATAACCTAGCCTAATCTAACCAAACATAACTATACCCAAGTCAACCTAACCTAACCAAATCCAACAGTACCTAACCCAACCCAAACTGATCCAACACTACCAAACCTAACCCAACACTACCAAACCTAACCCAACACTACCAAACCCAACCTAACACTACCTAATCCAACCTAACACAACCTAACCTAACCTAAAAATAAAATCCCAAGACCTTGATTATCATATCATTAGTTCCTTACGTTACAATGCCATTTTTTGTGAAGTTATTTCCGTGTTTAAAGTCAACCATTTAGGTGCCTAATTACACCTTTCTCCTACGAGGAACAACAGGGAACAAAAGGGAACAATCGATGAACAGGGTACAAACTGGAAACACAGGAACAAACTAGGAACAAACCGGAACACATATCATACGAACCTTTGCGACAGACCACTGGAAAAGTGTTCCCACGCCACCTTCACTCACCTGACGAGGGTTTGAGGTGAACACACTCATAATATATGCGAAGTAAGTGCCTCAGATAACATATGTGAAATAAGTGTCTTAAGTACGAATATGTGAAATAAGTGCCTCGGGTAACATAATATTTGAAATAAATGTCTCGAGTAACAAGTGAAATAGGTGCCTCAAGTAACATATGTGAAATAGGTGCCTCAAGTAACATAATATGTGAAATAGGTGCCTCAAGTGAATTAAGTGCCTCGGGTTATAGGTCACACATTATCAAACACAAGAGTTCAGCACAGGAGCTTGGCACTTGACACACAACTCTTCCTAAGTGTCAGTTCGGCACTGTCGGGTCTTCGCATCGGTTCAGGTCAGATAACAGCTTAAGGAGACAACAGCAAAGACAAAATGACAGGTCGACTTACGGCGGGTTAGGCATTACGTAAAACTAGGGTAATAACTGACTTGGCACTTGAGGGCTTCTTCACTGACCACGAGGCACTTATGTCACCCAGGCACTTCCGTCTCTTGTGGGAAACTCCTCCTTATAAACAAGAACTATGAACTACTTTCCTCGGCTGTCCAAGAAAAGGTAAACTATTGCTGATATCAATACACATGGATCCAACTGACGAAGAAAGCTCGGCAATTCTACATCTTTTTTGGTGTATGAAGAGTCTTGGTAATCCCAGAGACAGCGGCGTTGCCTTATCTGGTCCACCAAAATGTAAACAACAAATGACAGTTTATCTTCTGTTTAAATCACGAAATTAAACATAAAAATTAGTAATCTTTGGAAAGAGTAATAATACTTTCAAAATAATTTTAGCTTTATAATTTAAGTAGAAATTATTTTATTTTTATAACTATTTGTACTGTAGTTTCAATTATAGATCTTTAGTCGACTCCTGTAAGTTGTCGTACGAGTTGTCAGTGCTGGAGTGTCAGAGTAAAATCAAAGAGCGAGGTAAACTGCTGCTTGACATTACAAACCGGAATTCTCAAAGTTTTAATGAGTGACATTGTTAGGTTAATATATCGGTTTGATCGCAACAGCATTTTATTTGGCTGTTCTTGGTGTGGTACAGTACAGAGTACCTCATAACCAACTCAGGTCAGATGTGGTAAGGGTCTCAAGGGTGTGTGTGACATAATGACAGCTGGTTTTTTCCGGGTATTCCGGTTTCCTCCTGTTTTAGTACTGGGTAACGAAGGTCGTGTGTAATTAAAGAGCAGAATGGTTATAATAAGATTGTTGTTGGTAAACCTGTACCGCTTGCTTACTGTGTTTACATGATGAACCGATGTTGAACTTGTATAAACATTTCCTATCTGGTTTGCAACTACATTCAATTACGCTGTACACATTCCTTAAAAAATAAGACAAAAATATCCTAAAATTTTAAAATAAGCAACATAATCTTGAAAGCTGTTTCTCAATAATTGATGAGTAATTATCCTAACATTTACACGAATAAATAGTCTTCAAGTCGGTATTCTTTTGTTTTGTTGTTTGATTATTGTTCAGCAACATTGTCATATAAATTAACATTGTTTCATCATATACTTAGTGCAGTTACACAAATAATGGTAACCAGTGAGGTGATATAACCCTAGCACGTTGTAGAAGCCGTCATCCACGAGTCTCAAGTAATGTAATTAGTTCTTTAGTATAGATTGTCATCTGAAAGTCACCTCAATATCTTGGTTTGTCGTGTTTGCCAATACAGAACTATATAGACACTCGCAATGTGTTAGAACAAACCGGAATGCCACGGACGCCTTCGTAAGATTTGAAATGTTAAAAAGCATACTCGACAAGGCTATCGGCGTCACACTAGCATTTCTATTGTTAACTTTTCATTACTGTCAACTTTTTTCACGAATCGGTACAGAAACTTGGTGCAGGGGCCACATACGCCAAGCTTGTTGCGTAAAAACGTGTTTGCAGTGTACTTTTACTTACTTTTTTACTTTTATCCTCTTCGCCACTGATCGGCTTGTTAGCCGCTTGGGCGATCGGTCACGTTTCTTGACTCATCTTTACTCCGTGTATCGGTCACATCAGTATAAGATAAATTAAAAGATAGAGAACTGGTGCTACATGTTATTCACTTCTTGTTCACTTGTTTATTCCCATTTATTATATGGCGACCACTGAATCTCTTTAATTCACATAACTAACACAGCCCAATATTTGTGATAATACATAAACTAACAACATGTACATCACCAAACAGCCAAAACACTCAAAATTTATTTCAGTAAGGGTGTAGAGTAGCGCTAACACCAGAAGTTGTTTGCTGATTTGGTATAAAAAAATCGTACACACTAATAGCATGACATTAAACACAGAAATGGAAACATTACATAGAACCTAATAGAACCTGACCTAATATACCCATAGGTTGGGTATGTTAGGTCAGGTTTTATTAGGTTCTATGCATTATCGTGTTAATTTAAGTGTTAAACAACTTACCTTAATATTGAGGTTGATGGACATCACCAATGGCGAGCAGGAATTCGTGGAAACGTTCACCATCATTTAGGAAACATCTCTTGATTCAGCGAGGTAAACAACAAAATTGGCGCTGGGAGAACTGTGCAGTGGGATAGAGTAAATTAAAAACAAATACAATACTTAAATCATACTCAAAAGTTGTCGTTTCTTTTAATATACTTAAAATCACCAAAACAATAAGTATAGCGAAAATAAAGAAAATCAGCATACAACTTCTGGTGTTAGCGCTATTCTACACCTCTGGCCAACGAACATAAGAGTGAAGGAATAGTTACGCGCCTCACAAAGTTTTCACTTTCCCTCAAAACTAAAGGCCACCAACACTCACTCACCTTCGCCATTACCGAGATACTTTCCGTGTCATTTTCTTCTTATTTCGTACACTTTCAATAGCCACAAGAAGTAAACTCCAGTTACTATGTCAATGTGCACCTGACAGTGATGTTGCAATACACAGTGCACGTCACTCTCACTCCTTCTTTAGCACAACACACATGCACTGCCGTCTACTAGTTTTCTCCGAGTCAGTGGTGAAGAGTGGAGAGTCGCAAACCAGGCTAACTTACCGAATAACCAATGCGCTCAAGATTTTTCATTATGATTTAAAATTTTCCGTTGTGTTTCAACGTTCCCATACCGTTTTCTTTATCAAAAACAAGTGATTTTAGATTTGGTTTTGTTTATAATTTGGGGGGTATTTGGATGTCACTAGTAACACAGATTAATCTTTACAGAATTTTGTATCAGCGAGAATATTTTCAAGTAGTATTAGTCAGGCAGATACCAAAGAACGCAATGAGTGACATCATAACCTTTCACTGTCCGGGTAATAGCTCAGTTACCAACAAGTAAATTTTGTGTGAATAACAACGCTGATATTTTCGTGCTGTTTTATGTGTGTGTTTACCAGATAAATTGTGTCGATATAACAAATTACTTGACCAGCATAATAACTAATATTTTGTAAGATTATGCAGCTTATTTACATATTCCTAACTATAAAGAAATGTCCAATAAAACGTTGCTACTCGTGTACAATGAAACAAAATTGTGAACTAGTCAATTGTTGAGAAGTCTCTGAAGACGTATTTCCAAGTAATAGAATGTATATTTTTCTTGCATTTATGATATACGGCATGTAATGGATATTGCTATTCTTTTGTACATAAAAATCTGAAGAAAAAAAAATTTCTGGGTGAGGGAGTGTGGGGTTATGAGATTGTGGGGTTCAGGATGTTTGGTTCACGCTCAGGATGGGGGTGGAGAAAGGAAACTCACATGTGCTCTCTATATACATGTTGTATTGGATGTACAATGCAGCTTGGTGCTGGGAAGGCAGCATGGTTACAAGTGTGATGTAGAACATAAGAAAATAAGGAGTCTGCAATAGGCCGGTTGGCCTGCGCATGGCAGCTCCTGTCGAGAGTTACTACCACTCTCTATCATCCATGAATCTATCTAGCCTCCTTTTGAAACTTTCCAGAGTTCCCGCACTTACTACAAAGTTGGTAAGCTTGTTCCACTCGTCCACCACCCTATTTGTGAACCAGTTTCTTAAATTCTTCCTATCTCCCTCCTAAACCTAAACTTATCCAACTTGAATCCGTTGCTCCGAGTCCTATCCTGCTCGGATATTATAAGAACTTTATCTATATCCCCTTTATTGATTCCTTTCACCCACTTAAATACTTCTATCATGTTTCCCCGCACTCTTCGTCTTTCTAGGGAATGCAAGTTAAGTTTCTTTAACCTATCCTGATATGGAAGGTTTCTAAGTCCATTTCATAGTCTCTCTTTACTTTCCTTACATTTTTCTTAACATTCCTAGATAGTTCATTATACCTGTTTCTGAGCTGCTCCTCCCCTCCCTTTAATTTCTTATATATTCCTTTCTTTATTCCTATGTCATGTTTAAGTTTTCTGGTCATCCACCTTGGCTCATTCTTATTTGACCTAATTTTTCTGTATGGTATATTTTGTTCTTGTGCTTTATGTAGTATACTAGTGAATATATTATAGTCATGATCAATTGTTGTGTCATCTATGACCTCACCCCTTCCTACTGGGGACTGACGTGACTGTTCCCAGGTGACCTCACCTAGGTACCTTCTTAACCCCTGATAGTCCGCCAACCGAAAATTTGGGACACTGACCATATTGTCATTGTTTTTCGTTTCCCAATTTAGGGTGAACCTGATTTCTCTGTGATCACTGTTACCTAGTTCTTCCCCTACTGTGATATCTCTGATAATATTTTCTTTATTTGTTAATACTAGGTCTAATATATTGTCACCTCTAGTAGGTTCTGTAATTAGTTGTTTCAAAAAATTGTCCTGTACTGCATCTAGGAAGTCTTCAGATTCATAGTCGCCTACAATGTTGTCCCAGTCAATAATTCTGAAGTTGAAATCCCCCATAATGCATAGGTTGTTATATTTTGCTGCCCTACTCATTTCCTGCCATATGGGCTGAGCTGCTTCTTTGCCAAGACTTGGGGGCCTGTAAATCACTCCCACACAGACTCAGTTCCTATTTCACCCTTTATTGAATTATTAATACAACATTTTAATGTATCCTTGACGAAGAGTGTGACCCCTCCCCCCTTCCTACCTTCCCTGTCTTTGTGAAAAAGGTTGTACCCTTCTATGTGGTACTCTGATAAAAAATTTTTGCTCGTCAGATTCATCCAAGTTTCGGTGATTGCTATGACGTCTGCATTCTCGGTACATACAACCGCTCTCAGAGAGAGAGAGAGCTGGTTGGTGAGGATGCTCACAGGAGGACAGCTTGTGGGTCGCCATGCTCGCCGGCGGGAGAGAGGACCGCCAGGCAAGCGGAGGAGGAGCAAGGGCCGCCAGGCAGCGGCGGAGGAGGAGGTGTGTTGCTGGCTGGTTGGTGTGGGTAGAAAGAGACAGGTCACCACGAGGTCAGGTCTTAAATAGCGGGGGGTAGGCGTGGCTTAGTAGTTGACCCCCGCTCCGTGATGTATGGCGGCTCTGGTTGACCTAGACCACGAGGCATACACTGGGGAATTGGTGGGGTCGGTTACTCAGCGACAAACAGCGTTTGTAGGGGAGAAATCCACTACAAGATATTGGTTCACACTCAGGATGGGATGGAGAAAGGAAACTCACAATGTGCTAACTATATACATATTGTATTGGATGTACAATGCAGCTTGTTGCTGGGTAGGTAGCATGGTAATAAGCGTTGAGTAGAGAGAGCTGGGTGGTGAGGATGCCCAGAGTGAGGGCACTCGGCTTGAGGGACGCCTAGGTCGCCGGCGGGAGCCGCCGCGGAGGAGGAGGTGTTGCTTGCTGGTGGCACTGGGTAGAAAAGAGGGTGGTCACAGCGGTGTCAGGCCTTATAAGGTGGGGTTAGGCGTGGGTAGTTAGTTGACCCCCGCTCCGTGGGCGGTGCTGAAGGCGTAGACTGGGGAATTCGAGAAGGTTCGGTGCTTGTAGGGGAGGAATCCACTACAATACTCCCCTTCCCCTCCGGGCGTGGCGGGAGGCTGGAGGTTGGCAGGGTTGCGTGCCACATGCGAGGCAGAACGGGCTGTGCATGCCACATGTGAGACATAACGGCGAGGGCGTGGATGAGCCGGCCGCTAGGGGGGGCAACTCTGTCTAGATACACGAGATCTGTGGGAGAAAAGAGGGAGAAGGAGGGTTGCGGAGGCGATGAATATTTTGCTTCCCTCGCGACAGGTAAAGAGTCCTCAGATGCGCCTGCTGGGGCGTGTGGGCCTGGGTCAGGAGCAGGGGCTGCGTTAGGAAGAGTGTCCATGACAGCAGCAGGGTGCATGACAGCAGCAGGGTCCACGACATCAGCAGGGTGCAGGACAGTAGCAGAGGGTACCTGAGGGAGAAAAGAGGGGTGTGTGGGGCCGCGTCAGGAGGAGCGGCAGGGGGTACTGCTGGGCCGGGGGAGGCGTCTGAGGCAGGACGGGTGTGTTGGGGTCGGTAGGATGTGGTGCTTGGGGCAGGAAGAGGAGCGGCTGTCTGCTTAGAGTAGCAGAGCTGCTCTAGGGTGTCTAACCTGCAGTGTAGAGACAGTAGTTGTAGAGCCGATGAGAGCTGCCTCTGCGTGGGTAAGCCAGTCTTCCATGTTGCTTGAAGACTGGGAGAGTGATCAGTTTCTCCTCCATCCTGTGTGAGTGCGAATCTCCGGGGGTCACCATTTGTGGGGTTATGAGATATTGGTTCACACTCAGGATGGGATGGAGAAAGGAAACTCACAATGTGCTCACTGTATACATATTGTATTGGATGTACAATGCAGCTTGTTGCTGGGTAGGTAGCATGGTAATAAGCGTTGAGTAGAGAGAGCTGGGTGGTGAGGATGCCCAGAATGAGGGCACGTGGCTTGAGGGACGTCTAGGTCGCCGGCGGGAGCTGCCAGGCTGGCGCGGAGGAGGTGTTGCTTGCTGATGGCACTGGGTAGATAAGAGGGTGGTCACAGCGGTGTCAGGCCTTATAAGGCGGGGTAGGCGTGGGTCGATAGTTGACCCCCGCTCTATGGGCGGCGCTGGAGGCGTAGGCTGGGGAATTCGAGAAGGTTCGGTGCTCGTAGGGGAGGAATCCACTACAGGAGACATCTCACAATTCCTGCAGAGTTTTAATAAATCTCCGGCGGATATAACACTCCTTAGCAATAAAACATAATTTTCCCTGCATACGTATTATTATTATCATCATTTTTATATTGGTTCGATAATTGTGTAAAATTTACCTGGACATGGGAGACATTTCACTTGTAATCCATTCAGAAAGAGAAGACCCATCTGATCTGAGTGAGGACTTTTGAGTTGTACAAATGAGTATACGTTATCATTACCATTAAGGATGCCAGAAAATAAAATTATATGGTCTTTAAACTACAGCTGACACATTATCTATCTGAGAGTCGTGTACAGGTGGGTTTTGGCTTTCTTTTAAAATTATATCATCTCTAAATTATTTGTTATGCACTTATTTTATTATTACTATAAGTCTTTTATTTTTTTTTAATATTTATTCTTTAATACCGTCAACTTTTTATTTATTTATTTCTCAATGTCATTTTTCAAAACATTTTAAATTTGTTTACGCTTACCGTTTTCTTTTAAGTTCGTACTTAGCCAGGTAACACTACAATAAGACATCAAAACTCGGAAATAAACGACAACCAACCTCCACCTCTGCCATTGTGAAACTGTTCAATGAAATTATAATCATACCCTGTTAAAGGAATATCCTTCCTTCCTTAGGCTTTATATATACTTGTAATAATAATAAAAATAGTAATAATAAACAGTTTATTACTAGAGTTGCAGCCGGTGGCTGAAAATATATAAACTTACATGTAATTTAGACATAATAATATACATTCAATACATTTACAGGGCTGTATAGTACATAAATCAGGAGCTGTTTATTATTTTAACAAAAGATGGGATGGTGCTATTCTTATGTCTATCAGTGCGGGCTCTTATGGGCTGAATTTTGTTGTAGTGGCGGACTGCGCGAGGTGGGCCGGGGACTGTCGGTGGCAGCAGGTGGCGATGACGAGGAATGGTGCAGTAGTCCACTGCCAAACCCTGCTAGTGCGTGGTAATGGAGGTCACTGAGGGATGGCATTTCCAGGGTGGAGAGAGCGTTGTTGTAGCCGGAGTAGTCTGCGCCGAGCATGATTCTGCAGGTCCTTTTCTGTACCTTCTCTGGCTGACGTTGTTGGGTAGAGTTGAGAGAAGACGACCAGGCTGGTGACGCATACGTTAATTTGGGGAGAATAAATGTGTTGTAGATAGTTCTCAGCTCTGGCATGGGTGCCCCAAGTAACCTGAGTCGTTGTAGCATGTAGAGTCGGTACGAAGCTGCCGTGATTGTGTTGTTTACATGGGCCTTCCAGTCCAGTCTGTGGTCTATAGTTACACCCAGGAGTATGGCAGACAGCACTAACTGGAGAGGATGGGCACCCACTGTAACTGTTGGAGCTTGCACTGGAGTGGTGGCGGTATTGAAGTGCATGACTACGGTTTTGGTGTGATTGATGGTGACCTTGTTCTCCGTAGTCCATGCCTGTAGCCTGTCCAGGGTGCCTTGTAGCGATGAGTAGTCCGGTGAGATGTTGTCCACTGTAACCCCCACGGGATGATGAAACTGCACTAGTTGAGACTGTATGTGAGAAGGACCTAGGTGTGTATGTTGACAAGGAGCTGAAGTTCTCGGGCCATTGAGAGAGGAAGGTAAATCAGGCAAATAAATTATTGGGTCTTATAAGAAGGTCGTTCAGATATCTAGACGGTCCGTCCCTCGTAACGATTTTCAGGAGTGAAATGCTTCCCCATCTGGAGTACTGTCACCCCATCTGGTCCCCGAGATATGCTAGGGACTGTCAGTTGGTTGAAAATGTTCAAAGGAGGGCCACCAGACTGGTGCCTGCACTTCGGCACCTCAGCTACCCTGAGAGATTGGAGCGCCTGAACTTGCCTAGCTAATACTACAAACGGGCAAGGGGGGACCTAGTTGAGGTGTATAAGCATCTCAGAGATCACTACTCAGTTGAGTGCCCTTACTTGGAGCTGGCGGACGCTCGCCCCACAAGGGGTCACAGCTCAAGATTGAAGAAGCCGCAAGTCCAGAAAACTGTGAGGGCAAACTTTTTCGGAGTGAGGGTTGTAAACTCTTGGAACAATCTACCAGAGAGTGTTGTGACGGCACCGAGTGTGAGCTCTTTCAAGACAAGACTTGACCAACACTGGAGCGGGTTCAGGTACATTCAGGAGCCGGTGCATGCCCAGTATTTGCCAACAGTGTGTGACAGAGACGTGACCGATCGCCCAGGCGGATAGCGAGCCGATCTTTTGGTGAAGAAGGTAAATGAAAAGGAAATGTAATCAGAGTCGTGACCGATCGCCCAAGCGGCTAACAAGCCGATCAGTGGCGAAGAGGATTAAAAAAAAAAAAGTGCAGTCATCTACGTACTTCCACCTGTGAGGAGTGTCCGATAGAGCGTCGTTGATCAGGATTAGGAAGCACAATGGTCCCATCTTGGTCCCCTGGGGAACACCGCAGGTGAGGTGTTGGAATGTGGAGACAGAACCCTGGTACCTCACTGCCTGACGATGCTCACACTTGCCAGATGCTTCTGGTGTTATTGTACAGGGGTACCTTGTGACAGCACTAGGATCCCGCTTCCTCTATAAAGGAATAAATATTTAAATTGAATTTAAATCATACCAAGGCTGCTTCCTGAGAAAAATGTGCTTGGTCAAAAAAAAATACCTGTGATGATATTGTGGGGTATGGGATGTTTGGGTTCTCACTCAGGATGGGATGGAGAAATGAAACTCACAATGTGCTCTCTGTATACATGTTGTATTGGATGTACAATGCAGCCTGGTGCTGGGAAGTGGCAGCGTGGTTACAAGCGTGATGTAGAGAGAGCTGGTTGGTGAGGGTGCTCAGAGGAGGACCAGCTTGTGGGTCGCCATGCTCGCCGGCGAGAGCGAGGGCCGCCAGGCAGCGGCGGAGGAGGTGGTGTTGCTTGCTGCGGCTGTAGTTAGAAGAAGAGAGAGCTGGTTGGTGAGGATGCTCAAGAGGACCAGCTTGTGGGTCGCCATGCTCTCCGGCAGGAGCGAGGACCGCCAGGCAGGCGGAGGAGGAGGAGGTGTTGCTGGCTGGTTGGTGTGGGTAGAAAGAGAGCGGTCACCACGAGGTCAGGTCTTTTATAGCGGAGGTAGGCGTGGGTAGATAGTTGACCCCTGCTACGTGGGCGGCGCTGGTTGACCTAGACCACGAGGCATACACTGGGGAATTCGCGGGATCGGCTACTCAGCGACAAACAGCGTTTGTAGGGGAGAAATCCACTACAATATCAATACCTCATTGGTCACGACTGGATGACGTCAGTCAACATTGAGCATGCGTGATGCGCAGATAACATATCACAGACAAAGACTGAAAACTACTTAAAATCAATTAAATTCAATTGTGTCACTATTATCCATTTCTGCCATGTATATATGGGGTTCAAAATGCTCAGAATAGCGAGATCTAAATGTTTCAGTAGTTTATAACTTTCGGGGGCACTATGTCCGAAAGTAAAATAATACCATTTCCACAAACTGCAACAATGAAAGTCCAGCGTTTTTATAATTATTTTCAATCAATTTTGCCTGCTGGTTAGTCCTATATAATTACCTCCATCAGCTTTCTCCAAAAGAATATTTGGAACGTGACTGTTCTTAGTTTGGTGGGCAATTTTGATCACTGGCATTAAGCTCAATATTTGATGCTCTTAATGCAAAAAGGATATTTTTTTTTTGAGGAAACGCTCATAAATGTTTTTTTTTTAAATTTGCGAGTTGAGAATCATTAAAAAGCAGCAAATATTGAGGAAACTGAAACCGAAATTGTTGCCAATTCTTACCCCCAATTTTAACTTAACCAATCATAACCTAACCTAAACAATCCTAACATAACCTTGACTAACCTTTATTTGGAGGCTGGGAAGGACCGAGCGATTTCCTTGAAGTGGTGCAGGACTGTGCGGTGGTCATGGTGCGAGTGGATACAACGGAAACTTGTCCCATCTTTCCTCAGTTAGCAAAAATTCAAGAACTTCTTGCAGTTTCTTTCAGTGGGTATAACCAAGTACTTTTGAAAAAATCACAGCACAGTCATCATCCGTCACATATCATGACCTGCCTGTGATCATGAAATAGACTCGACTGGCCAAGGGGACGGCAAATTCTTTCAAATTTGAAAAATTTGCAATACTTAATGTCTTTCTTTGGCTGGCTGAAACACATTATTGGCTAGCAGAGACACATGTTGTCACGCAGTGAACTCACAGACGGGCTGTTGCGGAGAATGATCAAGAGTTTAGAGGGGCTGGGATGATACTACCTTCAGTCGATAACTTTCCTCACTGGCAAAAGCTTCTCAACTTGGAAGTTGAATTTTTTTTTATGCATTTCCACAAAAAAACAAAAATTCGATCTTCATTGCATTAAATATCAAATATTGAGCAAAATGAGACCAAAATTGTCCACCAAACTAGCAACAGTTAAGTTCCAAATATTAGCCCTTACATCAGTTTCGTAAGGTATTTGGTCATTGCTAATGCAATCTTAATGGTAGGTGTTGATGTACTGATAAAAATATAAACAAATATAAGCTTATTCAACAGCAGCTTTTTTGTAGCAAATATCACATTATCACATAAGCCTATGCTTAATTACTACCACAGTGATACCGAGTAACCTTTTAAGCTACAAAATAAATGCACGTCTTGGTGTATATATTAGTCACTGTAAACACTACTATGGGTTAGACATGTATATACTGTACTGTACATATCACATAATTACAAAATGCTTTCTTTTATGTACTAAGCACAGGAAAGTTCATGGAAAAACTACTCTGACAGAGTGAGTGGACATGAGAATGAGAATGTCTAAATTAAACATGATGAATAAGCATTTAAGTAAGAATAATAAATAGACTGTACTCATGTGTGAAGGGTTTGAAGAATGGTGATGGTTTAGGATCTTGGTAGGGTGTTACCATCTAACATGCGGCAGATTGGCCTGGCTCTCGTCTTTGAAGACTGTCTAATTTACTCTCTAGGGTAAACGTGGTCCTATTCTTCTTTGCTAGTGTCCCTAGGCAGAGGGGCACTTAAAGAATGCTTAGGTGGGGCCATGGTGATGAAAGCTATAAAAATGGTGATGAAAGCGAGAAAAGAAAAAAATTAATCCAAGTAAAGTTTTGGTTGTGGCCAGACCGAACACTAGCATATGTTTGGCCCACAGTACCTGCCGGCATTTTTCAAACATATGTAAGATATTTAAACTTACTATAAAGTACTTAGTATGTTATTGCCTCCACGAATTGTGAAGTCGTAAATACTAGATACAGTACACAAATAATCAGGAATTACTGTACTTTACTTATTCCTCTTTATTCTTATCACCTTTTTCTTTACACCGTACGTGTATAAGGAACTGTTGTGTTCTCTGCCATTATCCTTCTCATTATTATACAGTACCCCTATTCCTATTCCATCTCCCACAACTAATATTTTCACATTAGTATTGTTTTTGTTTTTTTGCTGACACCAAATAAAATACACATAATGAACAGTATAATTGTGCCTGTCTCATCTGTTCCCAATTGTTGAAATAATCTCCCCAGCTCCCTTATATTTCTTCTCTTTTCTACAGTGTACAGTACAGTTCAGTATCTCCTTTCATTATTAGTTGCTACTTTTGTTTATTCTCTTGGTTTTCTCACCAACCTTTATTCCCTCCAGAAGTTTCTCATTCTCTTTTAAAACCTTGTGGCAATCTTCGTCTTGGTCCTGACTTACCTTCTCTTTGAACTTCCTTTTTTTTTTCATTCCTTACTTGTAGCCAGTACTCCTGTGCCCTTCTCTTCTTAACAAACAGTTTAACCTCTCATTCCACCATTCCCTCTTATTTTCTTGTAATGTATTTCCACACCTCAAATGTACTTTCTTAGTCTGCCCTCTTCAACTGTACCTTCACCTACTTGTCTCAGTAAGTGCTACAACTCCTTATTTCATCAGTCATTAACACCACCACACCTTCTGCTCCGAACACTTGTCCCCAACTTACATCTCCTTTGCCCTCCACTTTGTTTGTTTCATTCCTCAAAGTGTCAGTCAGCCTCTCAATCACACATATTTCTTCTTATACAGTAACTAAATACAAGGTGAGGTGACTAAAGCCTCATCCACCAGAACAAGAGGAAGGGCTGCATCACCCCCAAATAAGGTGACCTTCTATGCAGGTTTTAAAGCCAGTAAAATCAACAATGTTTTCTGACATTTATTTTAAAATAGTATCATTATGTATTTTAAGCATCATCCTTACTCAGTAAAACCTTTATATACAAATCATGGTGCATATCAATCTTGTCTTCTAACCTCTTATTTACATGCAAACAATAAACTTTGACATGTTAATTTAATCATAAAAGTAGGACTCATACACCAGTACCTAAGTCTTCTACAGACTTGAAATTTAGTGAAAACTTGTACAATATATATATATATATATATATATATATATATATATATATATATATATACAGTATATATATACATACATACATACATACCCTGATTTACACGGTTCTCGTTTACGCGATTCTACATTTACGTGGTACCTCGCCAGACCCGCAATTTCATTTTACGTGGGAAGCGGAGCGGGCAGGATGTGCACAAGGTCGCCCAGTCATCAAAACATTACCGAGTTCTTCACCCGCCACCCACCACAGCCGGCCCAAGTCAGTGTTAGTGATAGTGAGGATATGGACTTTGAGGGGTTTGACAAAGAGGCCCTGCAAGCCTATGTGGTGGATAGTGATACAAGTAATACAGGTGAGGGCCAATAATCTGCCCTCTGCCACGGAACCAACCCCCCATCCCCGTGTGCCCAGCTATCTTTTCTACTAATGTAAGTGTTAAAAAACCTAATATTATTTATATTTCTCTTAATTATTAATTGTGTGTGCATACCATCATAAAATTAAGATGTTATTTTTACAACAACGTAGGTATTGTGTCTGAAAAAGTGGAGTTTGGGGGTCGGGCCAGTCTATTGGAATTAATCCCATATGTTCTGTTGTTCACTTTACGCGGTTTTCACTTTCCGCGGTACCCCGTGGGTTCAATTGACCGCGTAAATCGGGGTACTACTATATATATATATATATATATATATATATATATATATATATATATATATATATATAGTATAGTCTGGATTTACGCGGTAAATTGAACCCGTGGAGGTCCGCGTAAACGAAATAACAGAACATATGGGATTAATTGAAATAGTGACTGGGCTGACTCCCAAACTCCACTTTTTCCGACACAATACGTACCTTGTAGTAAAAATAACATCATAATTTTATGATGGTATTGACACACACATAATATCTAAATAAAAAACTACAAATCTACAGGTGTTAACACTTACGTTAGTAGAAGAGATGGGTCGGCACATGTGGATAGCGACTGGTTCCGAGGCAGAGGGCAGATTAGTGGCCCTCCGGTGAATCACTATCACTACTCACAGAGGTTTGCAGGGCCTCCCTGACAAACCCCTCAAAGTCCATATCCTTACTGTCACTGACTTGGGCTGGCTGTGGTTGAGGTGGGTTGCGGGCGAGACTAGTATTGATGTTGTCGTGATACATCTGGACATACGGCTCCATAATTTTCGACAGAAGGTCATTAGACACTTCATACTGATGCTTGACTGTGTCTTTGTCAAGGATGAGCTTAATTTTCTCCCCCAACTCGATGATTTCCTCTTGGTCCAGGTAATTCAAGGTATTTCTGGGGTGGTGGGTGTCCAGCGGAAGCTATTGTGAGGGGAATAGTAGGCACAAGAGAGAACTGTATACGCAGAGACTGGCCCGGCTAGGTCAGTGACTTCTTCCCTCTGGTGGCAGGGCACGTCATGTTACATTAGACCAATCACAGCTAGCGGCGGAGGGAATGCGTGGGTGGTAAGGATGTGTGACCCAATCACAGTCCGATACGTCATATGACATCAGCGATAACGTAAGAGCGACCTAATGCCGCACCCTGTCCGTGCAGCTTCCCGCGTAAATGATGGAATGAACCACGTAACTTAAAATTTTCATTCTGGCAAGGTGCCGTGTAAATGACCAAACGCGTAAACAAAATCCACGTAAATGCAGACCATACTGTGTGTATATATATATATATATATATATGTGTGTGTGTATATACATACGTAAAATAGTTTAATGATGTAGATTTATGACATCAAGCACTTCACTTTGCTGTTTTCACCCTATGATTAAATAAGACAATAAATGTAAACAGAACATTCACCAGCACAAGGAGTAATATGTGTTTGTCCATCTACAGGAAGAACACAACATCAGAGGCACAAGGGAAGGCAGCAGGAAGTGTCTGGCTGTGACTGCTCAGGTTAATCACCCACAACCCCACTACCTACTCACTTGCAACATCCCACCTGACTTACTGGAAAACACTGGCCTGATGTGCTTTTGGTAATGTATTAAAGGATTTTCTAAAAATAATAAACAATCACAAATGGCAACACTGATGGAGTCATTCCAAAAAAATTTAAACAAAATTAATGAATCAATAATCAATGTGAATACAATTTTTTTTTATCTTTCAATCAAGAAATATTGTGAAGGGTGCATAAACCTTCAGTGTTCATGTGACTCCTCTCATCATCACTGTAGGCAAATCACACTAGTATGTTAAATCGTGTCAACACTAAATTTATTTGCATTAACATAATGCACCATCAAAGGAAAGAAATGGACAGAAGATTATTTACAAATTAAAGAAAGAATTTTTAAACCTAAATCAAAATATATTCATTTTGTATGTATCAAATGTACAGGAATATTTTGATTGGCAGACATTGCAGGAACATCTTCATGGAATGTGCATTTGAAAATGTTAATTTTGTGAAACTTTACAGAAAGCATTAAATTTTTGAGCAACTTTACTTTTGAGAAGTTTTATGAGTATACCCTGCAGAGTTCCTACCCTTACCCGATTACCTCTTGGCTTTTTGCAAATTGGTTTGTTTTGCCAAACTAACAACACTGTATAACCTGCCAGAGTAAACACTGCTATGAGAAGCTGTACACAAAATTGATCTTTAAAACACATATATAAAAATTCTATAAGTAGGCTACTACTCTTACCAAGTACAGTACCTTGTTCCTTATTACTTTCCGAATAATGATGTGCAGAAGTTTCAAAATTTCTTACGAATAGATAAGGGGAAATAAAGAGTGTACAAGGAAACATGAGAGACACTGTAAGTCAGAAGTGAGTGACTACAGTACATTACCCGGGTGTTTGACTGGACCAACGGAATCACAAATTTATGTGCAATAGTTTAATGAATGTCAGCCTGGGAGGATCACTTTACTTCTCAAGATTATCGACCTCTTAGAGTCGAGGGATTTTCCCAGGATGAAATTTAGCACTGGGGGAAAAAGTGATACAGACTACAGCTCGTGGTAGTCAAATATCTTGTTGTTCAATTTGTCCAAAATTTGTGAGACGGATCAACACTTAAAAGACAATTATAGAAACCCAGGTTAAGATGATTTTTTTTTAATGTCTGACACACAATAGTGCAAGACGGTACACATAATGTACCCTGTGTGTCTCCCTGCCTGTGATCAACACAAAAGTTTGTTTATTATGATTATTCAGTCAATTTTACAAACCTTAATAATAGGAATGACTAGTAATTATATAATTAACAGTTAAACAAACAAAATATATATATATATATATATATATATATATATATATATATATATATATACTACCATTCTTTCTGTGCAACAGCTAGGCTAACATCTTGAATTTCAGAACTGACTATACTGGTTTGTGTAACCAAATACAGTAACCAAAAATAATGAAGTGATGTACAGTAAACCCTTAATTTTTTTTATGAACTTCAATAAAAGTGATTCTGATAGCAATGTTCTCAGGTACAACTTAAATATTGCCAACTAATTAGACTGAAAGACCTTTGTACTTATTTATGCATTTCATTATTAGACAAAAGGAACATCAGTTGTAGAGAGAAGCCAACCGTGAATTAAAATGTTTCAAACAGATTTTGCCATAATTTTATAAATACGGTACTTAAATCAGCCACAATGACATGTTACAAACACTTAAAAGTATTAATGTCACAAATATCATCTGCTTGTCTCTATAATAATAATTAAGAGCTTACTGTAAACGGAATGTATGTTAAACCAAAGCAAACTTTTATGGTATGTTACTTGTACCTCTTAATGCACAGCTTATAGAACATGTAGAATATCTCAGCAAAATGTTATCAACTGGCCAATCCAACTTACAATGATTCCTCATATTACCCACAAACAACAGAGCAATCATCGCTGAAGACCACAAACATCACCACAACAGTCAATGACAATTAAATCTTCCTTCAATTCCATTACGTAACATAAAGGCCAGAATTATTACTCTTTGGAATCATTCGTCACAGTGGACCGTGTGTGTGTGTGTAATGGGTAAGCGAGCAAAATGAAAATGAATGAAGTCCATCAATTAGTTACTTTCTTCAGTTCTGGAGGCCATCAATAATCATCATAGGCTAAGGCAGCTTTCTCATGCAATCAACATTATTCCATTGTAGTTAAAGTGGTTGGTCACCTCTCTTAATAGTTAAAACTGTTTAATCCATCTCACTACTGGAATTACTGAACTACATATTACATTGTAATGGTTTTGTACATCACAATGAATATTACTTGACTAGCTGCATACAAAAACCTTTGCCTTACACTGAATACCTAAAATATACAAATATTCCGTTCATACTTAATATATTTTTAAGGAATCATGCATGAGTGACCAAAAAAGTTAACAAATTCTAAGCTATTGTATCTCACGTGTCTTTTCTAGTAAAGCGCTGGTTTCGTCTGACATAACAGTACATTGATAAAAAAGGAAACCGAGCTCACATATTTAAAATCATTTGGCTATTGAAAACAAAACTTGAAGTTATGCATTACTTATGTAATATGTATATGATAATAAAACAATATTTACAAAATACTCAAATGTACAAATGTTTGTTACATGAAGAGGCTAAATATACATTCTCCAATTATTTTGGTTCAGACTAGGTCATCACTGTTACACATGTACACTATGACAGTTCATCAATATCCAGTAGACCTATCCAGGTCATTCATCACTTTCATAATTCTTTATGGCAATGTTTCTTCAAATTAAAATACAGTACTCATAAAATTGAAAACCTCCTCAAAGAGCGATACTGTAATGTTATTTGAGTTCATTTAAAACAAAATGATAGATTAAAATTTATCAGTCACATCATCGATTCTTGTATCATTAGTAAATCCAAATAGAATCTTGAGACAAAGAGTTCGTGATGACATTTAAAAAAATAACATCTAATAAAGAGAAAATCATTCCTTGAGGTTAATCTTCATATTTTTCCCACAAATAAATATTTAAAGTCATAAAGAATGAACATTATGACCAAAATGTCCTGGATAGTGATGCTTTTTTTTCTTTCTTTAACCAAAGTCCAGACTATTATAGTACTTCTGACTATCACTCACTACCATGCCTAAGAACACCTTCATTCTCATGTGTCAAAGGTAACAAATGGGTGTGAGCTTCAATATTTTTTCCCCATTGTATAATTTCCTCCATTTATGGTTAAATTGTGACCTTCTATCACACACGTCGGGTGACTAATAACAGTATCCCAGACATCAAGAGGACTTGTTGGTAAGGAAACATTGTGGCACTTATTAGATCATGTTCATTTTGATTACTGTAAAGAGAAGCACTGTCACCTCATACCACATACAGACATTCTCTCGGCTTTCCTTATTTTCACATGTCTTCATTTATGCACAGATATCACTTGAAAAATATCCATGAATCTGAGAATTTGATATGGCTGAAAATTTCTTTAATAGCACAGGAAGTCCTGGGAGTACCTAAGGCCCATGAGGATTATCATTATCAAAGTTGAAGGCATATGTTCCATCACTGACTGACATACAGTACATGAAGCAAACATCTCCCAAGTAAGTTTTTGAAGAGATACAGTACAGTAAAGTACACAGTACACAGGTATCACTGGTCAACAATACAGTATAATGTAAGCAGTGGATATTGTTAAGTCACAATACAGTACCGTACTTTTCCTTACATAAAGGTCAGTGAGAACTTCCACTCTGTGTCCACTAGATGGCTGTCTCTTTCACATTACACGTCAGTGTTTCTCTGGGATATCAGCCGAGGAGGCGGCGGCTTATCATCTATTTCTTCAACATAATTTTCAGGAATCAGACCAGTTCGTCCGTTTAGCGTTCCTTCGAGCCAGCCGGGTTCTCGTGACGCCCGAACTGAAAATGTTAAACATACACATCAATGTAGCTACTCCGAGGTATAAAATATTCACTTCTGTATTGAATTCATTACAATTAATGTAAGATGCAATAATAATAAAAGACCAAAACTCTTACATCAAGATGATGACTTACCATTGCTCAAAATTTGATTTGGTTCAAAAGAAAGCTCAGACTCATTCTCTCCTACACATGCATACAACGTTCTCACACGCCTGAAACAAAAACACAATTGGTTAGTTCTCAGCCTCACAATTATTACATAGTAAGCAACTCCTGACTATTCTAACACCTCAATTTGTATGTCTACAGATTATAACAGTTTGCACACAAAGCTCCCAGATTGTGTTAAATTAAATGCAGTTAGATATTACACAAAGCCTGATCTATGAAGCATCATAAAATGTAAGTTACTTGCAATAAAATGTACTTAAAACAAAGACACAACATGAACATTGGGGAAGATATATTCTCTGTTTTGTGAGGAACAGCCACCTCCTAAGTGATGGATGTACAGCATGAGGGCAACACTTGTAAGTAAATTTATGAGGCATACCAACAATGTGAGCTAGTCTCCATCATCTGCCAAGTCCCTACCTGAACACCACAGACACTACTATACTATACATATTGGGTGTCCCAGAAAAATTTCCCTAAAAAGAAAGTGTCACAAGAACACTTTATTACTATTGTATTCTCATCTAATGTATATATTTTTTGTTTCAGATACCCTCAAGTTTTGTTTCAAACCTAAGATACAAAAGATGTCACAACTGACTCTAAATCAAAGAACAAAAATTACTGAGTTTTGGCACCAGACGTAAAAGTGTAGTGCAGGTGCAGCAAAATTTCCATAGACATTTCAAAACTGCTCATGCTCCTGATAGAAAGACTATCAATAGGTTAGTTGCCAAGTTCTCTACTCATAGATCTGTTTGCAATGTAAACAAAGGAAGAAGTGGGGCATGCAAGACAGCTCGCACACATGAAAATGTGAACGTGGTAAGAGTCATCGGTGCAACGTATCCTTCAGACTGACTTGTATGCCTTCCCACCACAGCAGAAAGGCAACAAACTAGAATTTGCATGGTGGTTTTCTGAGAAAGTCGAAGATAGGTGAGAATTTCCTGAGGAAATTTCACATGACCAACGAATGTCATGCCCATTTGTCAGGAGTCATCAACAAACATAACTTTCAATACGTATTCGGGAACTGAGAATCCAGGCAGTCACTTATTGAAGAAACTCCTCGGTCTGTTATTAAAGTTACAATGTGGATGGCCATGGGCTGGTATGGTATCATTGGACCATACTTTTTCGAGGATGGTGCTTGAAGAACAGTGACTGTCAGTCAGGTGAACTATCGTCAGATGTTAGAGAACTTCTACATTCTGGAACTGTACAGACATGCTTGTCGTAGGAATATGCAAATATGTATGAGAACTCAGTGGTTCCATCAAGATGGAGCTCCTTCGCATACCGCAAGGGAAACTAGAGAATTTATACTGCAGCACTTCCCAGGCCGTTTGATTTTCTTTTGTGAAGATGTTGAGTGGCCTCCCTACTCCCCTGACTTGACACCCCCAGATTTCTTTCTCTGGAGGCATTTAAAGGAGGATTTACGCCAGCCCAAAACCAAGGAACCTTGAACAACTTAAGGACAACATCAGACGTAAAATTCTGAATATTCCATTTGAAACATTCCAAACAGTGATGAAAAATCAAGCTGTTAGAATGCAGGCAGTGATTGGTGGGAAAGGGGCTTACATTGAACACGTGGCATAAAAATAGACTTACAGGTTTTGGCATTAAAATAAAGAAAAAAGAAGAAAAAATTGTGTAGTGTACTTTTCTGAGGAAAATTATTTTAGGGACATGCAAGACTTTGGGGTTTAAAGTTCTCTTATATTATATGATAGTACAGTAGTTTTTGTATCAAAATAATGTCTACTTATGAGGATGGCCTCTCTTTACAGTGTCTGCTTGTGGTGAGATGGATAATATAACAAGGGGTATGCCATCATCTTAAAGCACAGTTTTCTATACAAATAAATACTGTACTTAATTGCTTCTACTTTACTTGCCCCAGAAATGTACTTAACATGTTCCTTTACAGTAAAATGAATGGAGAGGGCCAACAAACAAGACCCAAAGAAGAATTAAACTGTGAACAATGCCTTGAGCAGTGCCTATCAAGGGCCTGTACAATGCTTTAGTAAAGTTCTTTTAAGTAACTCTTCCCTATACTTCCTACACTAATTCATGTAATATACTTTTCTATTTTTTTCCTGTATACATGTTTTACCGCTTGTATATTTAAAATATTTATGACAATTTCCATACAAATTGTGAAATTATTATATTGGTGTTGTGTTAATGTTGTAAGACCTGTCAGGATATTAACTTCACAATATTAAACCCCATGATTCACCTGGTCCTATGACACTATGAATGTTTAGTTGTTTGGTAATTCAATGAATTACACATAAACAAAAAAATTTAGCATTAAAAAGGAAACGGTAAAACATAATCCAACGTAAACTGTATAATTCTACAGCTGTCCGTAATATGATGAAGGCATCAGTTACCAAGTGACACAGATGAACCAACTGGGATTGGCATTAAGACAACTGCAGTGATATCTCCATCAGCCGAAACAATTGGTGCAGAGCACTTCCGGGAATGAGAGATTTCCAGGTCACGAAACGACTCTCTCAAAGACAGAAAAAGACCCCCCATCCCCGGAATTTTCTGGGTAATGGAATTTTTTTTCAAAAGTTCCAGAAATTACCCATTACATCATCTCGAACCCGGAAAAATATCCCACATCCCCGGAATTTTCCGGGTACCGGAAAAATTTTCTCAGAATTTCCGGAAATGTGCCCCTCGGAAAATAATTCCCAAAGCCGGAATTTTCCGCAAAATTCCAGGTTTGGGAACAATTTTCCGATAAAATTTCAATTCCAGCTATTGGAGAGTTCCGGGTTTGAGGGATTCCAGCTAACGGAGATATTACTGTACTGCACTGTATAATTTTAACAGTATTAATGACTGAAGTGTCTCCGGAAATCATAAACCAATTCCTTAATTGAGACTATCTTGAAGGTGTCTATTCCTCTTCATGTTAAAAAGACTAAATAGTTTTATTGCCAATTATTTTGATAAAATACATAAGCTAAGTAAATGTGTAAATAAGATTAAATTAAGACAACAGTAGGTTGTGTTAACACATAATTCCAGAGTTACTGAATCCATTCATGCACCCAACAGTGAGGCTCCTCCACGTACCTTGGTGGAGAGTTGACCGTCCCGTTGGAGGTGGATGATGACGAGGGAGGGGGAGAAGAGCTGGTAGGGGCCAGGAGACTCAAGGTGGACTGTGACCCACTGATGGAGTTCCTGTGTCAACAAACAAAATTATCAACACGAGTGCCAAAACCATAACAAATACTTATATAGGCTTAACAATTCCATAACAAGTATAGCTTCCATTTTCATACAAGCTTCTTCCTTAAATGATTAAATTGAATGGTTACAGGTTTGATTCAGCAAGAATTATTTTGTATAAGGTGTGTTTACTAATGATGGAACAACCCTTTAGCGACTCGCATGCTGCCAGGGGAGTGACCTAACCCACCAGTTGTTGATTTAAGAATTACCTTGCATCATGGCAGTAAAAAGCTTGTATGAATGAAAAAAATTACATCCTTTGTAATACCACTTTAATTAACTAGTATTTAATTCCAAGAACATAAAAGTACTGCACTACACCATCCATATTAAGTTTATCCTTTACTACTGCATCAATATTCAAACCTTTACTTCAGTCCTAAATTTTCCTGTTCGAAAAAACTGACCACAATGTCTTTCCTCAAACTCCCAGGATCAGTGTTTCATCCTATACAGTATCTATTTTATTTTTTAGCCTCTAACATTTTCTCTCTCTGTCTTTTTAACAAGGAGCTGGAGCTGTCCTGTCTCACTAAAAACAAAGAGCCATAGATTGAACTTCCCAAATCTGTATTTCCATAAACAGGAAAATCCTGATTCAAAAACTTTTATATATAAAAACTGCTTACCGGTTGTGTCAGAAAATTAGGCTTGTGAATTAAATGATCCTTAAATATTGCAAAATACAAAAATCTCTACTGATACTGTACAGTACACTCATCACATACTAAATGTATCAGCATACTTGTTTCTGAAACTATGGCTCACCTATTGCAATATTGAGATGGTAACAACAACGTTTTTTCTATGATATAAAGCACTAAATAAAATAACTAATAAGCTCAAGGAAGATTAACTACCATACATACTACCAAGTAGTTCCTGTACTGTACTGAGTCGCCAAGTAATTTTTACCTTATACAGTAATGTACTGTATAAACTTACATAAATCAGAAAATTATATGATCAGCCTCTATTCAGGAGCTAAAGTTGCCAGATTATAGGTTCAACCTGTATTAGTTAACAACAAATACAAAGTAGTACAGTATACATGTCTATGATACATTTACCAAGTACAGGTATGTCCGACACGAACATCCGCCGATATGAACGAGGTTCCCATACAGTATATTATTTTAAGAATCCTGTATAAGTACGAGAACTAGTTTGTGCGGCAGAGCGGCAGGTGACGAGTGCAGTGTCACCCAGTTACACGCTTTGCAGTATTGTCAGTATGACTTACACTCGTCTCAATAACATGTGTGACCAAGAGCAAAGTGTAGGTTTTTTCTTATTACAATGTAGCTCTACTTTTCTGCACTCAACATAGCTCCCAAATGCAAATCTGATGCAAGTGATAGTAGTACATCCATGAAAAGGAAAACAATTACAATGGAAGTTAAAGTTAAAATAATTAAACCTCCTGAAAAAGGTGAAACACCATTAGTCACTGGCAAAGCATTGGGCTTCAGTCGGTCAATGATCGGAACAATTTTGAAAGACAAAATTCTTGAACATGTAAAAGGATCTACACCAATGCAGTCAACTGTGATAAAACAAAGAAGTGGATTAATAATTGAAATGGAAAGATTGCTAGTGATATGGGTGGAAGATCAAAATCAGTAGCATATACCTGTAAGCCTAGCGTTGATTCAGGAGAAAGTGAGAAGCCAGCCCCAGGTTTTAATGTAAGTGTTAAACTTTAAATTTACAGTATTTTATTTACCAGATGACTTAAATTTTACTTTCATTTACTGTATTTTGTCATTTTATTTTTCTTAAATTAAGTAATTCTAGATGTATATAAGGACTTAGGCTATGATATGGTGGGATTTTAAACATTGTTCTGTAAGTACAGTACGCAAATAGGGTATGATGTTGGACTTGAGTACATTTTCGACTTAAGAACATCCGTAGGACCAGAAATAGTAAGTAACCCAGGAACTGCCTGTATACTCATATCCAACTCTCTCCTCCTGCATCTCTTTCTTACCTTCTGAACCTTCCCTTTGCCTATCAGTTTCACAACTTATTTCACCTCAGTACAGTATTACAATTATCCAGTAATATACGCAGGAAACCTAACCCAACGCCAGACAATAAAGGTTGTAACAACGAACAAACTAATCACCTGAATGGCTGGTAAGTGGTGAAGCAATAAATAAATGATACTAATAAATATAAATACAACTTACCTGTACACACCCAATATTTAATATCTATTCTGTTTAAACAATAAATCCATCTTATTATACACAACCTCAAACTTCCTCTATAAAACAGATAGGCAGTGAACACACTCCACCTCAGGAGTGGGCAGCTGCCCAGGGGCCTCCACATATTCCAATATTATATTTATTTGTTTATTCATTTGGATTATTTTTATTTTCATTCTTTAAAATTCATGTTTATCTATTCCATCACATAAAACTATGTTCAGCAAGAAGCGTGATACAAATTAGGCTAGCTACTCCTTGAAATTCATGAATACCTGGTTTTCCTATGAACCGTATATTTTTAATGAATGCTATTGCTTGTGTTGCTAATAATATATTTAGAATTCCACAAACATATATTGATTAAAATGAACTACATGGAATAAGGAAATTTAGATGGAAAAAAAAAAAAAATAAAATATTTTTTCATTATCACTTCCATTACAAATGCCATCAGGGCGCTGTGTTTGTTGACAGTCGGTTGGAGGGGGTTGGGTCGTGTAGTATCTGCACACTGGTTGTCATGTGTCTGTCGATTAAAGAGGAGACTTGCGTCGCCCATGATTCGTGAACTTCCCACGAGTAGACATAAACATGTCTTGCAGATGTAAAATGAGAGAAAATTGTCATGTGTGCATTTCTGTGAAGTCTCTTGAAAATTTTTGACATGTGCGGTAGTAGCTATATCAGGGCTGGTCGACTTGAAACCATATGAATGACTCCAGTCATGTCTCACTTTTGTGTTTGTGTGTGTACGTTGGGAATTTGTACACTATCAATAAATATACAGTTAATTAAAAATTTCTCTATGTTCTAATTTCCTCAATATAACTGCATATGGCTTCAAAATTCTCCAAAGAAGTGTTAAAATTTAAAAATTTTCCCAGGGGGCTTACAGCCCCCCCCCCCCCCCCGGAACTCCCAGATATTTAGGCTGGCTTCACTCGCCACCCAACCCTCTTGGGTCGTTATAATGAGGGGGGGGGGGGGCCTCCACAAAGAGGATGCCCATGGGCCTCCACAGGTCTAAATCTGGAACTGCTCCACCTTCCTTTATTCCTTCTTCACTATATAGTACAGTACTTTATTCTTAACAGCACAAGCAACATATTCAACTCCATACAAGTAAATCCTTACACTTATATATATATTTTTTTAATTTTAACAATTCATCCATGAAACATTCACTAGTAACCTGGGAAAGTTTATCATTACAGTGTTGCCAAATAATATATAAAGAAATAACCTGAACTGTGTTTGTAACTTTTAGTTGTTGTGCACACTCAGCCTCTTAATGCAAATTAAATCACATAAAATTCAAATCAGAATACTGTACTACTACTTTGCTGTCACTCAGAATCGAGTATGACGTTCTTCCAGCTATGATACAATGATACGAGTTAGATGATTGCTGCAAGTGAGTTGATTTATGTGGTGAGGCAGGAGTACAGACTGCAACCACACATCTTGGCTCTCCCTTTTCCTGATCCAGTGGTGCAGCAAGCTGCAATGACTGGGGAGAGGGAGACTTGCAATGGACTGCCAATAGCCACAACTCTCCCACATTCTCACACCAGGTCATGTACCCCTGATGTTGAATCTACAGCCTCACATCACACAATGACCACGCATGGCAGAAGTTAAAAGGGGCTGGAATTAGGGTTTGGTTAAGAGTCCTACTGTACTGTACCAAGCCAAACAAACTAAAATGTTTTCCAAAAATGGGAGATTTTGAAGATCTTCATAATTAACTATTGACAATATAAGTAACTACACTGAGAAAATCTTAAAATACAGTACAGGTATGTAAAAATAAATATAAAAATTTAAGTGTCTAAAAGAAGATGCCAGAAAAGCATCATATGGAACCATCTGCCGTAGACCATAACTCTCACTACAGTACAGTACAGGCAGTGTCTCAAGCTGATCTGGTATTTCAATGATTGACAAAGTAATCTGGTGGAGGCCTTCTATGTCACGTAGTGTTGGAGGCCGTAAGTAATTTGCTAATAACAAGTAAACTAATCTTGGTTGACGAAAAGTCAAACATAGAATATACTGTACCCCAGAATACAGTTTTGCACATTAAATTCCCTGGTTAACACTATTAGATGATGCCTATTACTGTATGAAGGTCATCCAAGCTCTGAGGGGACTAATATCTCTGCCAAATTTCAAATGAAGCAAGTCAACTGAGGTCTCAGGATTAATGGGAAAAGTCAACCAAGGTGTAAGAATGCAGGAGATACTCAGCATCTGTCTTTTATATCTTCAGATTTCAAACAAACACATCCACTGCCACTCTTAACACTTAGTTGGTTGGCTTGAAACATGTTTCCATCCAGTCAGTAGTAAAGGGTTGTGTGTTAGCTAATAATTGATGGTGCCAAACTGAAGTAAGAGGCAACAGACAAACCTCTCATGAGGGTACCTCCCTGAATACAAGTGATGTCCCAAATGAGTCAGTGACACACACACACACACACACACACACACACACACACACACACAGAATATTATTATCCATGCTGACAACGACAAATGTTTATAATTGGTTTATTTCATATTACACAACATCTTAAATCTATATCCGCAGCTTCCATGCAGATGCACTTACAGCAATTATGAGCTATTTCAATTAATTTGTCTAATTTCTGAAGCAAGAAGAATTTCATGGAAAAAAATATAAGGAAGATTCACTTATAACAAATCCAAGTCAAAATCAAACAGCAAACACTATAGAATTATAGTTTAAATGTATTTGTAGTAGCCTCCTCAGTTTATCAAGCAACACACTTTAGCACAGATACCAAGCAACATAATGCTGAACAATCCTCTTATAAAACATAAAACAGTACTTTACCATCACACACTAACACATTACACACTCATAATAACAGCATTGTTCCACAATGTTCAGTTAATATTCCACACAGAAACAACCCAAAGTTTAAAGCCAAGAAAACTATTTTCTACATGATGTGATCAGGTAAAACCTTTCTTATCCTTTCTTCTATATAAAACTTTGTCTTGTTCTTAGTTCAGTCTAATGGTCAGGTTAACCTACATGTCATTACACCCTAACATTTTTCTCCATAAATTTTAAGGCCCTTTTTAAGCAAGTCTTCAAGGACAAATCCCCCAAGTCTGTGTGTACTGTATAACAAATGTACCATCATTCAAGAAACAATAATGACCTTTACTACTAATATGCTTCCTCTGTTGATAGAAACCTAAGAACAGTGTCTCAAACTAACACCACAACTACAGCTCAAAACAATTGTTTCCTGGCTTTAAACTTCTCAAAATGGCAACTTAAACATGATGATTAAAACTTTAATTATGTAAACCAAGAATTTAAGTAACCTGATGAAATGTAATGACCAGAATCTCAAACACCATTACAGGTCAAAATAAACTCAAGTCATGCAACACTGGCATTGTGTCAATCAGGGAATACTTAATATACAGAAAAAAATGAAGTTATCAAGATACTGCAAAGTGTTACTGTATTTTTATGAGGAGGAGCAACAGCAATTTGACAGTTATTAACATCACATGCAAGACTCGACATCTACACTTACAGAGACGAGTAGAGGAACTCCAGAGATTGTCTCTTGCACAGACTAGAGGCCAAAATGAGGAAATGAAAACATGAGATTATTTAGGGAGGACAAAATGGGGTAAATTTTATAGTCATATTTCTGGTCATGTAATATTTTTCAACTCTCAGAATTCAATTATTTTTACAAGTTCATACCTGATGTAAATATTATAATAATTAACAGTTAACTTTCCCAGATCCACTACTAAAACTAACCCATTAGCCAACATCATTTTCTGCTGTAAATATAAGTTTCTGTGGAGAGAATATTAACATAAGATAAATTTCTCCATAGTAACAGCTGATCACTTTACTAGAAATAATCCTATAAACCATGACAAACATCTACAGTTGTTTAAATGAAGATGACACAATCAAAACAACAAATTTGGGGGTTTACTTACGTCTCCATGTGTTGGCGGTAGGTCGGGGGATAAGCCGTCCCAAGTCTGGCATCTGGAAAGGATATATACCAAGCTACGCTCATTTATTTGGTGAAGGCTACTCTACAAAATGTTCACTGGTAAAATGCACATCTCACAAACACACAGAAACAAACACCTACACTATGCTAACTAATTCCAACAATAATGCCATTTTACCAACAGTTTTCACTACTAAACTCACAAACACTGCCGGCACTACTCACATCTCTACAAGAAGCAAATATGAATGTTCTCGATATAAAAGTACACCACTCATATGGGTCATCATAGTCTGGCATTCTTCAGAACTCTTATTTTCTATTTTTCTAATTTCAGTGTAACCATTATTATTAAACATTTATAATTACAAGTTATACAACATAACTATTAATGTATCCAACACTAATATACCTAACCATAAAGCCTACTACTCAATAGGAGGTCGCCGAGCCAGTCATGTTCTCAAAACTTATCTCTCTCCTCCAACTCATTAGTGAGAGACACTGTCAAAATATTAATCCTGTGCTTTGGAGACAATAAAAATAAAAAAAATAAATTAATAAAAAATAAAATTCTCATGAATATAAGCCATTACCCACTAAGACACAGGGTGACTCACTTCTTGCTGAGTACAAAAGGTATAGAGTGCTAGGAGGGAACCCAATCCTTTATCCACCAGCAGGGAACATAACCTGTGACTATTCACTTGTGAGGAAGATGCTCTACCTATGGAGCCTTACATCTAAGTGATAAGTACATATGACTATATGATCCAAGTTGCTGAGAGAATACTGTGACAAATTGTAAAATAATAGAAGGTGGTCCTCCCCCAAGTGCCACGTCTTACTCTTGGTCATGTTCTACCAACAGTAATGAGCCAAACATTATCACGCTCAATACTCTACTTTCAATATAACCTATTTTAATATTTATCATAATTTTTTGTCTCTTCCTGGCTTACTCTGCTTCCTTCCTCTCACATTTCCACACGCATATACTTGGTGAGATAAACCTCTCATTCTTTCTACACATTTTGATCTCAATAGCACCAAGAAGCAAAGGATTCACTTTTGTGACAGCTACACCAATGCATCAACAACTGACACAGGTTGCAGTGTTGTTAATGTTTAAAGATACAGACCCAAACACTGGTTGTGAAGTGTGGAAAAGCTTCAACATGTGATCATCCTCTTATGGGCTATTTCTATAAGGCATGAGAGGCATAATATTTTTGGTTCCCTCTTTAAAACCTTCTTCCACGATGGAGCTGTATGCTAGACTCATATCCAGACACACACATACAGTACACAGACTCAAACCTAATCTGGCATCATTCCTTCTTACAGAGGAGTTCAGCTGAGGTTTTCCGTTCCACAACATAATCCCAAATATCCATCTAGTTTACTTCTGATCTTGTACATACTCTAACATCATCCATCAGTAAGTCCTTCACAGAAACTCTCATCTGATCATTCATACACACACTGCTGCTTCCTAGCTGTCCATCCCCCTTACTTCTGGTTTGTCCTTCACCCTATTCTTCCATCTTGTTGGTCTTCTCTCCCTACTGCTGTCCACCTCTTAATTACAATCTCTTTATAGCAATTGTTCACTTCCCAGTCTATTAAAATGTACAAATCCTCTCTGCCTGAAAATTATCTTTACTTGTGTATTTCTAATCTATAAATAAAAAAATAATGAGACAGCATGAACATCACCATGATAAAGTCACACAAGTTCACATCACAGTAACACCAATTCTCTCACAGTTAATCTAACAAATATGTAGCAGTCAACAGATCCAGTAACAACAATATCTACATCAAATACAGAAAGTCGTGCTACTGAAACAAACATGCCGTAATTACTATAGCAAATAAACACATCATCTATATATCATAAACAATATTAACTTAATCCCCCAAAGCAAGCAAGTGTAGCCAAATAAACAAATGACAATCAATAGCATAAGGGTGGCCATGCAACAGCAAACTTAAGAAGCATTGTCAGCACAACTTACCCTGGTTATACACTGACAGCTGCAGGGTGCATGAAACATTTAGTAAACCATGCAACACAGAGCAATTCGTGCAATAATTTAAAAGCAATTCAAATAGCCTTCACTCACATCTGTCTTCATGATACAAACAAGAGTGGTGGGACCGGTGTGGCCATAAAGTGAGAAGAGAAAATAAATAAAGCCATGCATCAGCAATGTTAAGTGGCTGTTGTATACATAACACTTTGTGGATTGGCCACGTTACGCTACAACTACCATATACTGGCCAATCAGTGCACAGTATCCTTTTAACAGTAGCCAATCAATGCACAATATCCATTAACAGTAGCCAATCTGTGCACATTATCCAACCCCCTTACTAGTAGCCATTCAGTGCATATTATGCAACCCTCTAATAGGAGCCAATCAGTGCACAATATCCATTGCCCATAGGCAATCAATACACAGTATCCATTAACAGTAGCCAATCAGTGCACAGTATCCATTAACAGTAGCCAATCAATACACAGTATCCATTAACAGTAGCCATTCAGTGCACAGTAGCCATAAACAATAGCTAATCAGTGCATATTATCCAACCCTGCAACAGTAACCAACCAGTACACAGTATCCAATCAGTGTACAGTATTCATTAACAGTAGCCAATCAGTGCACAGTATTCATTAACAGTAACCAATCAGTTACCAGAACATCAAAGTGTTATATTCACAAGAGTCACACAACACAGAAGCAACACTACCTCTCAGGACTCCCACTTGTCACCATCACACCCACCGGGACAATAATGGGACCCCAAACCTCTATTTAACAGACAATACAGAGAAAAAGTATGTTATATCATGGGTCTGCTAGATGTGAAACCCCCATTTTAACGAATATTCATGTACAGTACTTTAATTTATCCTCAAACTTTAACCAAATATTTCTTCATGTCTCATAATAAAAGAACTATATCATTGAACATTCATCTGTCATTACTATTAACTGTCAACAGCAAGAGTTAAGGTTTATTTTCACAATTTAAGGTAATTATTCTTTTAAAGTGAGTCAATATTACAGTAGCATTAATAATGTTCATCCAGGCAGTGAGGCCTTATGTATCTGTTACCTTATTACATAGAATAAAGTGGAACTGCTGTACTATAGGGATTTTTTTTATTATCTCCATCATAAGAGTAAGTTACTCTTATAGTCTTACTTAAAAATTACAAGTTAAATTTTAGAGAACACATTATGAGAAATTTACCGAGTTAAAAACCAATTTCATGCATATTTTTGCGTTTTAGGGAAGACATCAGTGTCAAAAAAAGCTCAAGCTATTTTATCTTTACATGTAAATGATTTAATACAGTACAGTGAACACCTCCATATAACAGACTTCTCTCTCCATACAATGCGTTAGATGGAGGGTTTCACATCTAGTGGACCCTCGATATAATGGATTTTCATCTCTATACAGTCCGTTAAATAGAGGCTTCACTGTTTAGAGATGTGTGGGGTAGAAGGACATCTCCTGACCCAAACTGAACTTCAGAATCCAAGTTGAGAGTGAGGACAAACCTTTTTTTTTTTTTAATATATAACAGAAATATTTTACTTGCCAGACTTATTAAAAGATCATTCTGTAGCTTTATAACATTCACAAACACAACACACAGCTACTCTACTCAACTAGTAAACAATGCTAATACAGGTTGTACCTCTCCAGTCCGGCATTCTGTGGTCCGGAACGATTTTAGTTTGTCCAATAGGTAGATAGGCAGCTTCTTTTTTTTTTTTTTTTTTTTTTATATCTGAATTATTATTATTATTATTATTACAGGAGTATTAAATTTTTGCCCCTCAGGCCCTAATGTGGGTCAGTGACCTATTCCCGGGTGGGCTAATCCCCTTAAAAAAAAAAAAGCCGCGGGAAATTAAGGTTTGTTTACATCCGGCAGTTCAGCTGCTCTCTCTCTCTCTCTGCTTGTCTATACAGAGTACAACATTTAGCCCTTCGATATATATGAGCAGTAAATAAGTGTTGCTTTCATATTCTTATGTAGAGTAATGACGATATATTTTCACATGTGCGCACTTACATACGAGCAGTCTCACTTTTTTTTTACCATTAATGGTTAGCTACTTATATTGTTCCATTTATTAACATTAAATAACATTACAGGTACTTCAAGCAACCATATTCATTTTTTTACATTAATTTTACTACAGCTAAACTCAGGGTCTTATTTTCTTCAGTTTTATATGTAGAACCAATCAGTCACTGGTTTCCTAAGCTTTAACATAAACAATGCCGGCAGCCGTCTCGTCTCCTCTAATATTCCACGTATTATTAATAAATTGTATTGTTAATTTTGCACACACGTACATTAATTCAATAAAAACAAATTCAGAAACATTAATTAAAATATATATGAACAGTAAATTAGTGTTGCTTTCATATTCTTATGTAAAGTAATGATGATATGTTTTCACGTGTGCACATGCGCACTTACATATGCGATCTCTCTTTTTTCTTTACCATTATCGTTAGCTACTTCTATTGTTCCATTTATTAACATTAAATAACATTACTTAAAACAACCATATTAATTTTACTACAGCTACAACCAAGGTCTTATTTTCTTCAGTTTTATATGTAGAACCAGTCAGTCACTGGTTTTGTAATCAACGAATACAATGCTGTGTCATTTCCTCGAGTGTTTTAACATTCTACGTATTATTAATGAATTGTATTGCTCATTTTGCATACATAAACATTAATTCAATAAAAAAGATATTCAGTAATAAACAATAATGAATCTTTTGTACATAAGAGAAATGACGCTGTTTACACGATTATGCATGTCATCTGCACGTTGGCGGGCCGTTCAAACCCGTCGAATTTCAAGTTTCCGCCATCAAAATTTTTATTTATTTTTTTGTGTGTTCCAATGAAATATGTTAAGAATTAAAAACTCGCGAAATTTGAGAAGCTACTATACGACATTTAACCCTTCAATATGTCTTCAAAGAGACCATGATGCAGAGAAAGTGGTGCTAGTGCTTCCAGGCATAAGCACAAGTCACTATCTATCCAGGAAAAGGGTGAATTTCTATGGTCCGGCAATTTCCGTGGTCCGGCACCGGTCAGGTCCCGAGGTTGCCGGACTAGAGAGGTACAACCTGTAATTTTAAAACTATTTGCTGGAATGGGATGTAAACTAAGAAATTCCTTATTAATGTAAAAAAGTTAAGAAATTATTATTTTTTTTCTTTTACCCAAGTCCTTACTTGAAGTCTAAGGGTTGACATAAAATTCAATGGACTACAGGTAGCTAATAGTAATTTAGAGTGTGTTGGTTATGAGAGATGAAGATACGGTGTGTGAGTAGCAGTCAAGTCAAATGAACCAAACATTTTATCAAGAGGAACTAGTGAAGGGAAGGTGAGGGACAAGTGTGAGCAAAAGCGGCGTGACGTACTGCTGTTATACGCATAATGGTTTGTCTGCTGCAAACGGACGTCTCGATGAGGGCCGTTAGCACCCATCTTGGGGGGCGCCACAACATGAGGAAGCCTCTTACTTGTCTGCGGAGAGGAGGAGAGGGAGTTGGAGGGCGGTTGTGTTAACTCCCGTGATGACCGGGATGATAGTGACTCACTAGAACTACTCGTGCTCTGTACTCCATCATTTCGGTCTGAAATAAATAAAACAAAGTTAATATAAGGAGCACATGTGATACTCTAATAACACACAAATACTGTATAATTAATTCATAAATACATTTAAATCACAAATACAATTAATTCATAAATACAATTAATACACAAATACAATTAACAAATACATTAAATCACAAATATCAATAAATCACTTGACATAATCTAACACAAAATATTTGGCAGTGACCTACACAAGCATCATCATAGGGAAAACATCTACAGCTACCTGAAATAAACATTATAAAGATCAGCCTCACAATTAACACACATGGTGTCCATAAATTATTTTAACCATCTTAAAATTTATTAACTTTATAAATATTAGATAGAACACAGTACAGTATAGTACACAAGTGGAAGTCTACCAAGATAAGAGAAACTGATGAAGTGTTCGTTAAATATAGTAATGTTTTTGAGGTTAGGATTTTTTAACTGGGTCGAATAAGTTATGGATATCAGCAGTATTAACATAACTACAACCACAATACATGTATCCTTTCTTAATGCCCTTTAATCAATATTAAATTGACAACAAACTAAATTAAGTTCTCGGACATAAGCATGGACAAACAGACCGACAGCATGAGGGGATTTATTTTTGTCTTCTGGTTAGGTTAGGCTAGAGGGGAGGGGTGCGGGGTATACAACATGATATACTGTACAGGTGAAGTGATGTAGTATGACAGCACAACATAAGAAGCTTATAGATCATGTTAATTAAGACATTGTCAAGCAGATCAATAGAAGCAGAATGAAGAAGCAGTATTTTTGAGGAATAGTGTTGAAGAAGGGTGTAGAGGCAGTATATGGAGGCAGAATGTGGAGGCAGAATGTGGAGGCAGTGTGTAGAGGCAGAATGTGGAGGCAGTGTGTAGAGTGCATAGGCAGAATGTGGAGGCATAATTATTCAGCTTAAGTTGGGATTGTTGCTCCTGACTCATGCAACATTGTATAATGTGCAGGAGGTGAATTAATGTTAATACAGTATACACAAGTAGAAGCTCAAGCACTTATAATTCTTAAGACATATATAACTAATAGTGTTATTACTACTACTAGAGATCACAACTAATACTGCATATAGATACAAGGTTGGGTTGGGTTGGGTTGGGTTGGGTTAGGTTAGGTTATCATCGAGCAGCAACCAGTCACACATACAAAGCAATAGATGACGTACCAGACAGAGGATTGACAAAGGACAGCGCTGTCCCCGCTCTGGACTGACCATTGGTAGGAGCAGGAGGACGCGCAGGTCGGCTGCTCTGGACGCTGTCATAAGCCCCGCTCATGGCAATAGAACTCGCCACTGTTGAACTTAATGAAACAAGCGAGCTATGCGAGTTGAGCCCTGAGTTTAGGCCTGTGAAGGATAATATACATTAAGCTTTATAATACAACATGTTTTATATGGTGAAACTCCTATTTAATGGACTATATGGTGATGAAAGTCCGTTATATCGAGGGTCTGTTAGTTGTGAAACCCCCACCTCATGGATTATATGGAAAGAGAAGTCCGTTATAAGGAGGTTTCACTGTAATCATTATACAGTCTGTATATAAACCAATTTAATTGATCAACCATCCACAATACAGAATGATGGTTGAAACTATATCTAGCATTCTTAACTCCATATTTCATATAGTTCTACTTTACTATGGAACTAAACCTATGCCTCTTGGGTTGGGACTCCTGTGCACTATCAACAGAGCTAACAGTGGCTGAGATTAACAAGAGTTCATATATAAACATAATAACAACTGCACTGTGTTGATAATGACAATAATATAATCATGATGGATAATTTACATGACTCAAAATTCATACAAACTCTATGGCTTTCTTAAGTAGGTCAATAACCAGATGAACTATAAGGAGGTCATCATCACTTCAATATGAACTTCTTACCTGAGTTAAGACTAGATATAGACGAAGTATTGTTCCAGTGGTGGGTGGCGGATGGTGGGGGAGGCATGTTGGAATATGCCCCAGATGATGTTGTCTGGGCCTTAAGGTTGGACAATGCATCTGAACGTTGTAACTGTGAGGGAAGACTGGACGGTGCTCCAAAGTGCACTGTCTGAGGTTCACTTGTGGTGAAGGAAGTCACAACCTTCTGGGGAAAAACAAAAAGGGTCTTTCTATGCAAATTAACAAAATAAATAAAAAAAAAATAATCACACAAAAATCAGAAGTGAATCCTGACAAAATAATGTTCACCTTTTTTAATTAGTGTAAAAGTACTGTACATAATATAATGTATTACACACTGTATCCTGTAACTCAAGTGGCATACTTCAAAACCAAATGGGCCAACAATTGAGCAACAAAGTACAATTTGTGTTGACTCACTTGTAACACTGGCGGATGTTTAGAGTGAGACAAGGACGCAGATGAGGCAGATGTGTGGTTATGTGAGGAGGTGGTCTGGGAAGCACTGGATGCATGGTTGTGAGAGGGTGGTGGAGGTGAAGATTTAGGAGGGGTCTGTCTGCTGTGGGCCGCTGACGCATCTCCAATTCGGGAGATGTCAACTAAAGGCTCCGGTTGAGAGCTGAAAATCTGTTGAAAAGAAGGAGACACAATTAGCAAGTTTACCTTCATAAAACACTACTTTCTATTTGGTCTTTCGGTGAATATCTTTCTGTAACCACTAATCTATAACTGTACTACAGTATATCCCAATCCTCACCATGTACAGTATTACCCTGCTTTACACGGTTTCACTTTCCGCGAGTTCTCATTTACGCGGTGCCTCACCAGAACCGAACTTTCACTTTCCGCGGTGCATCTACTCATATACGTGGGAAGCGGCGCGGGCAGGATGCGCACAAGGTCGCCCAGTCATCAAAACATTACCGAGTTCTTCACCCGCCACCCACCACAGCCGGCCTAAGTCAGTGATAGTGAGGATATGGACTTATATGGACTTTGAGGGGTTTAACAAAGAGGCCCTGCAAGCCTATGTGGTGGATAGTGATACAATTGATACAAGTGAGGGCCAATAATCTGCCCTCTGCCTCGGAACCAACCCCCCATCCCTGTGTGCCCAGCCATCTTTTCTACTAATGTAAGTGTTAAAAAAACTAATATTATTGATATTTCTCTTAATTATTAATTGTGTGTGCATACCATCATAAAATTAAGATGTAATTTTTACTACAACGTAGGTATTGTGTCTGAAAAAGTGGAGTTTGGGGGTCGGGCCAGTTTCTATTGAAAGTAATCCCATATGTTCTATTGTTCACTTCAAGCGGTTTTCACTTTCCGCGGTACCCCATGGGTTCAATTGACCGCGTAAATCGGGGTACTACTGTAGAGCAGAACTGGTGCTATATGACTTAAAAAAGGTTCTAGGAAATTTCATTACCAGTTCAGAATAAACCTAACCTAGCATAATCTAATCTAACCTAACTATGACTTCATCACCTCCAAAATAAGGACATTATCATCTAAATTTAATAAATATAACAGTATACCAAAAGACCAGTGACGACATATACTGTATGCCCATATATAAAAAAATAATATTAATAATTTATTATTATCCCAATAACAACATTGTTCAAGTGAATGGTCACAAGAAGAACAAACCTTCTCAAAGTGTTCTATAAGGATTTCCACCACAATGTTGCAGAACTTTATGTCCATGATGGCAGCGACAGTCTCCTCCTCTGGTCTGAGCAGCGTGGGTCCAAAACAGACCCCAAGGTTGCTCACTGTCATTAGGTTCTTCTCACTCTTGTTGGCAACACTATAATGGCAAGAAATTATATAACAATCCTTCTTTTCACTCTTGTTGGCAACTCTATAATGGCAAGAAATCATATTACTATCCTGAGGCTCTTCTATCACTCTTATGGGCAACACTGTACACTATACTCTCGATTTAATGGAATCCGATATAATAAACTATCAATTTAGCTGAAGGAATTTTTTCCATTATTTTTCACTCAATTTAATGAACTAGTTCGCTAAATGGAGATTAATTCCGTTAATACGCTCACACTTACGGGGACGCCTTAGACACATGATATGTACATAGAAATATTAGAAACATTATTCATGGCTTACCTTAAACTAGGGGGTTTGGTGTTTGTTTTCAAATTTTTCTACAATTTCCAAACTTTTTTCCAATTGATAGCCGCACTCTTTTGACTTTCTCCCCCACACCACTTCCTTTCTGAGACTTCTGAGAGACTTTCAGCACGATGTCTAAGTACAGTAGTTAGTTGACCGAGAAGTAGCAATGAACAATACACACAGTGGCGGCAGGACACAGACTGAGCGGATGTAAACAAACAGCACATGCCAAGTGGCACATTTGGCGCGAAATTTAAAGGAATCACGCTCAATTTAGCGACTTAGTTCATCAAATTGAGTAAAAATAACAGAAATTTGATTGAAATCAAGCGAAAATAACGGAAATTCAATTTAGTATAAATTTTGATTTAACAGAAAGGGGTGGCTCGAATTAGTTCATTAAATCGAGAAAATACTGTATTGACAATAAATTATATCACTATATTAACACAATTTTTTTTTATATTTTTAATAAGTACTGTAGACAAGTAAAGTACAATCAGGGACAAAAGTTCGCTACCTCCCAAATGAAGCAATATTGATCCCAAGTGAAATAAGACAGCACAGCCTCACCAGACGACAGCCAGGGTAAGTAAGTTCAGATACTCATTCCCATAATTGTCAGTTTCACCACAGATGGAGAACTCTTGTCTGCAACTGATACATCACCACAACCAGATACTCACCCTGATACATCTCTTAAACTGTCCAATATTATTCTTTATTCTCTATCAACAACTACTGTATATACCTCAGGAGAAAATTAGTATCTATCTTATTTTCATAATATTTTTAATTATATTATGACCAAAATAATATTTAATTGAATGCACAAACAACTGCAGAATGTAAAATATATAAGTCCAATAAATTCAAACTGAAATCCACTTATAATAATTAACAGAAGAAATAATTTTTTTTACCGGCAATAGATAAGTAAATTCAATATCAAGTCTGTTCTCTATAAGTAAATATCTAGTAAAGCATTTAACAGATTGAGACAGCTTAGGATAAAACACATGCATGTACAGATTTTGGACACTACAAATTAGTAACAAGTAATAATGACAAGAATTATACTGTACTGTACTGTACTCACTTCACCAAATGCTGAATTAAAGTCTTGAGAACTATGAAGTTTGTCTTTGGCAGTTTGTGAACCAGACCGTGAATATCATTTACACGCCGGAACAGCTGGTCTTGTTCTGTGAGAGGACGAAGATTACTATAAATACTGTAGTGATCACCAACCAACCACTCCCTCTCTCTCACACAGACACAATTACACACACACACATATTCTTTACAGTATATCAACAACAAGGGAGGAGGAGCTCACTGGCAGCAGCGATGAAGGCACTGTGTAGCTTGTACGTCATGAGAGGCTCAGGAAGGTTGCGGAAGTATTGCTTGATGGCAGATGTGATGGTCTTCACCTCCCATTCAGCAGGGTCGTCTAGCATCAGTTTCTCAGCTTTCCGGCGATCTAGACCCAACTGTAACAACTTAGTCACTTTGCTAGATACACCGACTAACCTGTACAAACCTTGATCTTCCAGCCCTGTGAACGTGTTAATATATAAATTAATTTCTTGCTCATGCCGTTATGTCTTACACACAAACAAAATGCCTCACCTCATAACAAACTTAAAAAATTCCCAAATGTTTGGGATCAAAGCCATTTGGGATAAGTGAACTTTTTGGTTAAATGAAGGTCATTACTGTACTGTATATACAAAACCTATAATATTTCACGAAACACCAAATAAAATACTGTATAATAATTATAAATTAATATATTGTATAATATGTATAACTGAAATTAAACCTACATAATAAATAGGGTTAATAATAATACAAAGACACGTACAGTACAGTTATTTATGTACCAACAGTTAAAGATTGGGAAGCGTAGGGTTGTGTCGGCAGCTTGTTTATAAATATTTCATCAGTGGTAATGTATAAAGAAAACTCATCCATTATATACAGTGTTACCTCTGCTCTCCAACATGGCTATTGCTCTTGATGTGAAGCTCAACCCAACTTCATCTAGAGATGTCTCTTCCTGAGAACCCGGAGCACCACTAGGGTGGGCGTACATCTGAAACAACATAATTAGTCAGGCTTCTACCAGGAAGTGTTCAGGCCGATAACACATACAAATTGAGTATTGTCCCTAAAGTATAAGTCATAACTAATATAAAATAATTAGCAACAAATATTTGAGGTGAAGAAGTAAATACTGTACAAGAAACACGATGGTGGACTCTCAGCAGGAACAATTTGTACGACTGGAGAAGAGGAAGCAGCAAACTATTCACATAATGAAGAAGGTAGTGAGGAAATATTTCAATGTGTGGTATAGCTAACCATATACAGTATAGTGCCTCTGCTCTGGTTGTCTCCATATAAATAACAAACACATCAAAACGCCTCTAGGGAAACCTCTATTTAATGGACTATATGAAGAGCAAAGTCCATTATATCGAGGGTCCGTTAGGTGTGAAGCCCCCTCTAATGGATTAATTATATGGAGAGAGAAGTCCGTTATATAGAGGTTTCACTGAGTAAGTCTATACTCACCGGTTCCTTCCCATCCATGGCGTCCATCCAGTGCTTGCGGTCTTCCTCCGACAGCGCTTGTAGTGTGTACTGGACTCCTGGCTTGTCCTGGGCCGTCAGATCAAAGCAAAATCTCTTGTCTATACTGTCTGACATCCGCCGCACACAAGACCTCAGCACTATAGTTTCTGTCGACGTCTGCAACAGGCATTATCGAAAAAAAAAAAAAAACAATTATCGGGTTCAAAACAAGTATCAATATATTATGCGAGTTTTTACACAATATATAAACTTTTGAGAACAATAACTAACGACAAAAACATTAAATGATGACATTCAAATTCATCTAATGACAATAAATGACAGAGTATTTCATCATGTTATTATATCACTTTAAAGGTATTTAACAAACTCAATCCCCAACTTACAAACTTGCACTGTTTATGTGTGAAAGAAAGGAGAAAAAAGAATTGATAAGAACAAATGAAAATTCAAAATCTTAAAAGAAAATAACAAAAGCTAAAAATAAAATTGAACACGAATACAATGGTCAGTATACAAAATATAATATTTGAATTATATTACAGTACATTAATTTTTCCCTCTAATCTTTACCAAATACACTTACTAAAGGCTGCATAATTGAGTCTACCCTATATGAATAGGAGTCTACATCAAAATAAGTTATAGATGAAAAGGTTTAAACTAATCAGGGACTTAAACCATAAAGACTTGGTCAACGGGAACACATAGAAGATAATGGTGGAAAGGTTAGCTGCAGACACTGAAGAATTTAAACAGAAGATATACTTTACAATGAAACCTCTATTTAACGGACTATATGGAGAGACGAGTCTGTTATATCGAGGCTCCGTTAGATGTTTGTCCAGTTTAAAATTAATCAGGTGTGCTGTATCTATAACATTTTTGAGGTTACCAAGTTTATAATACCTGTATATGAGATAATTAATGGTCACCCTGTATATAGTTTTTCTCCCTAATCTTCCCTACTGTGGTACAACCTTTACTTAACGGACACCAATCTAATGGGTAGAGTCCGTTATATTGAGGTTTCATATCTAATGGACCTCTATATAATGGACTACACTCTCTCATATAGTGCATAAACCCAGAGTGTACGGTTTATGATGAAGATGTCACTGTATAACACACCATAAGTAGTACAGTTCCTGCCATCTGACTTACAATTTTGTGTTGGATCTGGTTGTAGGGAATCATTGTGAAGACTCTGTTCTCCTTCTGGTAGAGGCAGTAGTGTTTAGTCCAAGTTGTGCCGAATGCCTCTGTGTGGGAGAGAGCAATACTCAATGTGACAACTATCTTTAGTCAACAGGAAATAACATCAAGACCTTCATTAAAGTACAATGTTATAATTTTCTCCGTCACCTTGAACACCTTTCTCTTTCGTCGGATCACCAGTATGGCTTTCGCCAGACGAGATCTACTGGTGATCTGCTCTCCTATTGCACCCATCTTTGGTCATCCTCTCTTAGGGATTATGGGGAAACTTTTGTCGTGGCCCTCGACATCTCCAAAGCATTTGACAGGGTATGGCACAAGTCTTTGCTCTCTAAACTTCCCTCTTTTGGTTTCTCTCCCCCACTTTGTTCTCTCATCTCTAGCTTCCTTGAGAATCGATCCATGGCAGTTGTTGTCAAGGGATCGATTTCTCGCTCTTTCTCTACCAATAGTGGCGTCCCACAGGGTTCTGTTCTTTCACCAACTCTCTTCCTTCTTTTTATCAATGATTTACTTCACACTACAACTAATTCTATCCATTCTTACGCCGATGATTCTACTCTTCACTCTTTCTCACATTTTCCCCTTCCTCCTAACTCTCAAACTAGATCTGTTTCTAGAACTGATATCATTACTTCTATCAACGCGGATCTGTGCAGCATCTCTGAATGGGGAGATACAAACTTGGTTAAGTTCAATAGTAACAAAACTCAATATTTACCAATTACACTTTGTAAATTAGATGATCTCCCACCAATTACATTTCAGGACGCTATCATCCTCCCAAATTCTGAAATAAATATGTTAGGCCTCACCATTTCCTCCAATATGTCCTGGAAATCACACATCCTTAGTATAACTAAAGCTGCCTCCCAAAAATTGGGAATGCTGTACAGATGCCGCAGCTATTTCACTCCTGAGCAGTTGCTCCAAGTATATAAGGGATTCATTCGTCCTAACTTGGAGTACTGCTCTCATATCTAGGGTGGCTCTTCTTCTGTCCAACTATTAGATAGGGTGGAATCAAAGGCATTTTGTCTTATTAACTCTCCTCCTTTAGTCGACAATCTCTCTCCCCTTTCTCTTCGCCGCAATGTTGCTTCACTCTCTCTCTTTTACAGGTACTTTAACGGGCAATGTTCAGTGGATTTGGCATCCTGTGTACCGCCGGCAAGGCCATGGGTTCGTAACACACGTCTTGCCCGCGGTGCCCACCATTTCTCTGTGGATGTCGGTCACACGAGAATAATCCGTTATAGTACCTCCTCCTTTCCTCACACAGCCAAACTGCGGAATGCTCTGCCTTCTTCTGTGTTTCCTTGCTCTTACAATCTGTCTCACTTTAAAAAGCTGGTTTTCCGGCATCTTCGTGGTGTAGATTAATACAGTACCTGTATAACCTTTTTTCTATATTTTCAATTTCCTTCCATTCTTTTTTTTTCGCCCCCCAGGCTCCGTTGTGGGTCGTTTGACCTGTGACCGGGTGGGCTAATTCCCGTAAAAAAAAAAAAAAAAAATACCATGTTCTAAATGCCACCATTTTAAAACGGATTCATTCCCGACAGGACTATAGTACAGTACATACATCTATATCATTCTAAAGACTGCTACTATTTAAACTTTATTCATCTATTTTGTTCAGTGACAGAGAGAAGAAACCTTTCATAGCATGTTAGCATAATATTATACCTACAGTACTATGCTGGAGAAGACAAGACAACTATGAATGTTAATATTCGGGTACTTGACACATACACACATACTCATCCAACACTTGACACAGATCAGCATTCTCCAAGATCTTTAAATCAACAGTAAGTTACTACATCTCACAACATCTTACATTCAGTTTCTATTTTTATATTTATTGGTGTTCATATAATAATTTAACAGTCCAGGAGAGGATGTGTCAATGAGTGAGACAAAGGTGATGAGCTCAATCACTGTAGCTCAAGAGAATAGTTCAATCACTGTAGCTCAAGAGAAGTAAGAGCTCAATCACTGTAGCTCAAGAGAAGTAAGAGCTCAATCACTGTAGCTCAAGAGAAGTGAGAGCTCAATCACTGTAGCTCAAGAGAAGTGAGAGCTCAATCACTGTAGCTCAAGAGAAGTAAGAGCTCAATCACTGTAGCTCAAGAGAAGTAAGAGCTCAATCACTGTAGCTCAAGAGAAATAATAGGTCAATCACTGTAGCTCAAGAGAAGTAAGAGCTCAATCACTGTAGCTCAAGAGAAGTAAGAGCTCAATCACTGTAGCTCAAGAGAAGTAAGAGCTCAATCACTGTAGCTCAAGAGAAGTGAGAGCTCAATCACTGTAGCTCAAGAGAAGTAAGAGCTCAATCACTGTAGCTCAAGAGAAGTAAGAGCTCAATCACTGTAGCTCAAGAGAAGTAAGAGCTCAATCACTGTAGCTCAAGAGAAGTGAGAGCTCAATCACTGTAGCTCAAGAGAAGTGAGAGCTCAATCACTGTAGCTCAAGAGAAGTGAGAGCTCAATCACTGTAGCTCAAGAGAAGTGAGAGCTCAATCACTGTAGCTCAAGAGAAGTGAGAGCTCAATCACTGTAGCTCAAGAGAAGTGAGAGCTCAATCACTGTAGCTCAATCACTGTAGCTCAAGAGAAGTGAGAGCTCAATCACTGTAGCTCAAGAGAAGTGAGAGCTCAATCACTGTAGCTCAAGAGAAGTGAGAGCTCAATCACTGTAGCTCAAGAGAAGTGAGAGCTCAATCACTGTAGCTCAAGAGAAGTAATAGCTCAATCACTGTAGCTCAAGAGAAGTAAGAGCTCAATCACTGTAGCTCAAGAGAAGTAATAGCTCAATCACTGTAGCTCAAGAGAAGTGAGAGCTCAATCACTGTAGCTCAAGAGAAGTGAGAGCTCAATCACTGTAGCTCAAGAGAAGTGAGAGCTCAATCACTGTAGCTCAAGAGAAGTGAGAGCTCAATCACTGTAGCTCAAGAGAAGTGAGAGCTCAATCACTGTAGCTCAATCACTGTAGCTCAAGAGAAGTGAGAGCTCAATCACTGTAGCTCAAGAGAAGTAAGAGCTCAATCACTGTAGCTCAATCACTGTAGCTCAAGAGAAGTGAGAGCTCAATCACTGTAGCTCAAGAGAAGTGAGAGCTCAATCACTGTAGCTCAATCACTGTAGCTCAAGAGAAGTGAGAGCTCAATCACTGTAGCTCAAGAGAAGTGAGAGCTCAATCACTGTAGCTCAATCACTGTAGCTCAAGAGAAGTGAGAGCTCAATCACTGTAGCTCAAGAGTAAGCTCAACTGTAGCTCAATCACTGTAGCACAAGAGAAGAAATAGCTCAATCACTGTAGCTCAAGAGAAGTGAGAGCTCAATCACTGTAGCTCAAGAGAAGTGAGAGCTCAATCACTGTAGCTCAAGAGAAGTGAGAGCTCAATCACTGTAGCTCAAGAGAAGTGAGAGCTCAATCACTGTAGCTCAAGAGAAGTGAGAGCTCAATCACTGTAGCTCAAGAGAAGTGAGAGCTCAATCACTGTAGCTCAATCACTGTAGCTCAAGAGAAGTGAGAGCTCAATCACTGTAGCTCAAGAGAAGTGAGAGCTCAAGAGAAGTGAGAGCTCAATCACTGTAGCTCAAGAGAAGTGAGAGCTCAATCACTGTAGCTCAAGAGAAGTGAGAGCTCAATCACTGTAGCTCAAGAGAAGTAAGAGCTCAATCACTGTAGCTCAAGAGAAGTAAGAGCTCAATCACTGTAGCTCAAGAGAAGTGAGAGCTCAATCACTGTAGCTCAAGAGAAGTGAGAGCTCAATCACTGTAGCTCAAGAGAAGTAATAGCTCAATCACTGTAGCTCAAGAGAAGTGAGAGCTCAATCACTGTAGCTCAAGAGAAGTGAGAGCTCAATCACTGTAGCTCAAGAGAAGTGAGAGCTCAATCACTGTAGCTCAAGAGAAGTGAGAGCTCAATCACTGTAGCTCAAGAGAAGTGAGAGCTCAATCACTGTAGCTCAAGAGAAGTAAGAGCTCAATCACTGTAGCTCAAGATAAGTGAGATATATACATTATGAGTGAGAAATATACATACTCTTCTCCATGAGGAAGAGGTAGCCCTGTCTGGTGTACATCTTGTCCATGTTGCCAGGATCCATTGACTTCTGGGAGTAACAAGTTGAAGTTATAAATACATAAAATTACTGCAAGTAAACCTGAAACACAAAACATACTGAGATGGTAAGTTAGACAACATCTTCTATTGAACTAACTTGCAACATCTTCTATTAAACTAACTTCTGTACCATAGATGGAGGAATTACATGAGATAGTCTTTGTAATAACTACTGTACTTTATTAAACTAATTCATTACACTGTACAGTAAACAAAAATAATTTAGTACAGTTGTACCCCGCTTTACGCGGTTTCACTTAATGCGATTTCTCATATACGCGGTGCCTCGCCAGAACCGAACTTTCACTTAATGCGGTTCATCTACCCATATACACGCAGAGTGTCCGGCTCGAGACGCTATTTTTAGATTCGCCCCACCAGCCACCCACTGCTCCCGCCTGCCTCGCCTCTCCCTCCTCCTCCCTCCCTCCGCCTGGGCAAGCTGCGCTGTAAGGTTGCGCAGTGTGTGTCTTCTACTAACGTAAGTGTTACACCTAACTTTTAGTTTTCCTAACCTAACCTTTAATTTTCCTAACTTAACCTTTATTTTTCCTAACCTAACCTCTTCTATATTACTTGTTTGTTCATACCATCATAAAGTTAAGATAAAATTTTTACTACAACATAGTTGTGTGTCGTCAAAAAGTGGAGTTTGGGGGTCGAGCCAGTCTCTATTGGAATTAATCCCATATGTTCTGTTGTTCCATTTACGCGGATTTCACTTAACGCGGTACCCTGTGGGTTCAATTGACCGCATAAATCGGGGTACAACTGTATATATATTTCTTATACACATGAAAATATTTAATTAATCTTGCCTCTGGTCCAGCATCATGCAATGTTTGCCATCAGATAAAATGGTACTGTATATAAGCTGCTTATTAAAAGTGCTATTTATTTCTTAATCTTATTTACATAGTCTGAGTAATTCTGTAATTATCCCTAGAGGAAAGTTTTCAATTGATTTATTATATTTATAAGAGAAACAAAATAATCAACTGAGCCAATAGCCATGCATGATGTGTTACTTATGGTGGTCATTATAGACAAAAGTTATAATTGTGATATAACTGTAGCAAAATCTATGATAGTAATACTGTACTCCAGCTATGATATACAGCTCCTCCCCGACGGGGTTGGGGACCCAAATCCAGGTTGTAAGTCGAAAATGATTAAATAATACATAGAAAATCTAAAATGGGTGTCTCTTTTTCTTCTCAGCACCACAAAACTCACTTTTAAGTTTGCCAGCCATTTTAAAGTGAATTACAAACAAAAATCTTGTCAGTACACAGCACACTCACTGACGTTGGGACTCGAAAATACGTAATTTGACAAAATTTTGGTACGACCGAGGCGGTTGTATGTCCGGGTGATCGTAAGTCGAGTAGGTCGTAAGTCGGGGAGGAGCTGTATAACTGGTTACAATACCTGTACAGTACTTGAAACACTTGAGCTATATATAAAAAAGAAACAAATGCAAGAACAAACAGGCAGTGAGATATATACGAAGACAAGTTGAGGCAACACACCACACAACACACAAAGAAGGGTATTATACCACTTGCCATAAAAAAGCAAACATGATCACACAAATTATAACAAATTTAAAAAAAAAATAATTAAAATCAAGAAAATCATCATTTTGTACTGCATATATTTTAAATAATCATACGGCTTAGGTTCTACATAATGTGAATATAGTTTAGAACAAGGTATTAAAATTTTATAAGAGTCTGCTAAATCACTCCAGTGTGACTTTTTACTTTATATTAATGATCTGCCAAGAAATATTAACAATACAAATGCTTTGAAGATAATAGTACACAAATGTAGGTCCCTGTGTTGGTGTACATATGATATGTACATTCAAGAGGCTATCTACTCCCCTGCTTACCTACACGCACGCACACCTTTTTGGTAATATACTCGTACTGTACTATATTTAATTTGTGAAGAACATTTTCACACTTACATTCACCTGAACTTGTACACATGCACATACACACTCACATACATGCACATTCACATATATACTGTACCTTTACATATACACACCAACACACATGCACATACACACCTACATACATGCACATTCACACATGCACATATATACTGTACCCAAAAATGCACATACTCTGCATACCTTTACAGGGTATGCATGCACATACACACCAACACACATGCACATACCCCTGGTACACATCCACACACACTCAAACAACCATACCCCTGTAATGAGAGAAAAAACAGCAACAGTCAAACACAATGATAAAACCAACATTAACATTATTAGTTCAACATCACATGACCGTTATCCCACCAGGACCCAGTTAGTTATATGGTCAAGCATGCAAACAATGACACCAATAATCCAGACACTAACTATAAGCAACCACCTTAAGATGATGTACGTACTGGGGTGATACACTTGCTGGTAGGGAGGAGTTAGCTAATACGTATTGCTGTTATTTATAGGAGAGAAGAGAAGAGAAAAGAGGAGAGAATAACATTTAAGAATATAAGGTAAAATTACAAACTTAAATGAAAAAAATATTAAATAAATAAATAAAAACCAACATATCACAAATAACAAATCTTCGGTAATACCAATAGGTCACTGGCAAGTGAATCATCCTAGACTCTATGAAATTCTGTATATGCAATGGTGAGATGATAGGATGATACAGGTGCTGGTACAGTACTAGGGGATGTAGCGGCCATTACATACACAATCCTTTCAAACACGGGATGTTTTTATTATACAATTTACAGCTATTATGTACACATTCGAAGGATGTTCATGTGCACGGAAAATTGACCAACTGGGTATGGAAACTATGGCATATCAAAGACTGTACTGTATGTCAGATTAGGTCTGGTCTGGTTTGGCTTGGGTGAGTTAGGTCATGTATGAACTGTTTTGTGTATAGAATGACCCGTATGTATTAGTAGTTGTGAAACTATTGGGTGAACACGTGATGGATATAACCTTAATGTTACCAGGATAAACTGATTCTTCAATAATCATTAGGTACTTAACAAATTATGAGAAGAGATGATCAGGATAAAATAATGATCGAGAACTGAGTATATATGTAGTAGTTCATGGAGTTTATACCTTGAGAAAAACAAAATAAAATGTAACAGTGAACATATCCTTCAGGTTCATATTAATAAGCTAAAAGATATATTTCTAAATACTGTATTAGGGTTATAAAGAGTGGCATCATCACATATCACGACAGGCACCTCACAAGGGGCAGAAACTTGAGTGTTATTCTCACAGCTGTTGGTGGAAACAGTGGGGTCTAGGATTGAACACATGCTCATGACCTGAAAGACAAGCATTATAAGGCAGAACTATTATTATTTTTTGTTATGCATTCTTTCCACTACTCATTAAGAAGCATTATAAATGAATCAAACTAAAACAGAAGTTAAGTAATTCTGGGAAATCTGTGAAGATTGTTTTGTTTTTAAAGACACAACTCAAAAGAAAAACTAAATGAATAATTTAGTGTATGCAAACATTAATGGGTTTATTAGCTGTCAAAGGTGAGAAAAAGGTAAACCAAACCCTTAATCAATACAAGAAGGCACATTACCATTAACACACAAATACAAATCAACACAAGAACATTACAACAAGCTACACGGCAACAAGCCCCACAGTCACCCTCTCCTACACTCCACCAACTCCTCACTACACTACAGGCACTTGGATCACAAGTTTGTCTTACTCTGCTGTACTATATATTACATTACTGTGTGGTTCAATGGTCTCAGTGATGGGAGGTCAGCTTGGCAGGTCAACATTGTGACATACAGTACTTTTCTTATGTAAACATGTGACAAACTAAATACCCTGTATGAGGATTTACTGTATTGTATTGTACTGTACTACATTGTACTCTGATCCTGTACAGTAGTCCTCTTACTTTACATTTTTTTTTTACAATCTATGCAAATTTTAGGTCTATTTTCTCTGTACAGTATATTCAAAACATTTGTTATGTGGCAAGAATAAATGAACTACAGTACTTACTGCATACTGTATGTTAATACAGTACTGTACTGTAATGTATTAACTCAAGGACTGTACTGCATCGCTTTGTAAAACAGCATCAAGTTTTTTGTCAGTTTGAGACTGGTATGAGGTAGAAATTATTAATATTTTTGTGATTGTGTTGTATGAGCTACACACACAGGCTGGGTGGACACTACAACTGTATGTAATACTTAGGTTGACAAGAGAGACTCCAGTTGTAATACAATGTGTGAACAGGAGAATAATTACCTCGAACCTGATAATAAGCAGTATACTGTAAAGCATACATCAACATAAAATACTTTACTGTACAGTATACATCAACACAAATTACAATCAGTAATACTACATAATGCAAAAACAAAAATTTTAAGTTATCAGAATCACATTGACATACAGTATTACACAGCCGTCAGCAGAGGCGGGAAACATGAAGCTGTTTGCAGTCATATTTCCCGTCTCTGCTGACGGCAGTGTAATATTTCATTGTGATTCTGATCCTTTAAAATGTTAGTTTTTGCATTATGTACTATTACTGATATGTAATTTGTCTCAGTATGCCTTATTGTGGGTAAAAATAAGGATATATTAAATGCATCCTCCAAAAGTGTAAATTTGCTACCAGAGTTTAACAGTTAATTCATGTACAGTGGTCCCTCGGTTTACGAACGGTTCGATTAACGAAATTTCGGTTAACGAATTATTTCCCATAAGGATTTTCAGTTCGATTAGCGAACAAAACTTTGATTTACGAAATCCTTACGACAAACACGTTTTGTTGTACACATCAGCTGACCGGCTTGTCCACCAATACAGTAATTGGTTCTATGTTTACATTTGTTTCCAGTGAAGTAAATATCAAGAAAGTTGGTCTCTTGAATATTTCTGCATTTTTTATATTAAAATTATTGATCATTCTGAAATTCAGTTAACATATTGATAATATAGACAGTACAGGGAACAGTTTTTGTGCGTCCATCAGCTGAATGAATCACCCAACAGCGCTTCTCAGTTTAACTTTGTTTACAGTGGAGTGAACATCGATTTTGTTGGTCTCTTGAATATTTTTGCATTTTTACATTAAAATTATTGGTCATTCTGAAATTTAGTTAACATATTGATAATATACAGTGCAGAAATTATTATGAAACATGAAGAAGGCATTAGAACCAATGCACTCCGTAAAGAATATGGCATGTCATCATCGACTGCCTCTACAATCAGCTGTTTGATATGTACACAAAGCTGCCGGTAATACGACATACACACCTCAAAGTAAGTTAAAATACAGTATTCTAATGTTTTTTATGTATTATTGTTCAGTATACTGCACAGTACAGTACTGTATTTAGTTTATATTTAATGTTTTGTTAATTCTATTACTGGTATACAGTACTTTGTATGTACTTTCTTCAGTGAGTTGGAACCAATTACCCAATATCCCATTGAAATAATAAATTTGGTTAACGAAATTTTCGGTTAACAAACAACTCTGTGGAACAAATTTTGTTCGTTAACCGAGGGACCACTGTATAATAATTCTGATAAACTTCCACATACTTATGTTTGAAATAATGAATGCATGCATCTTTATATACAGTGGTCCCTCGGTTAATGAGCGCCTCGGTTAACAAGATTTCGGTTAACGATTTACCTTCCATAAGATTCTTAACTTCGGTGAACGAGCAATCCCTCGATTAACGAGTTTTTTACGAGCCGACTTCAACATGTTTTCGCTTGCATTTGGCGGTCCACCAGCTGTAGTATTAGTCCGCTAATACAGTAATTGGTTTTAGGGCTTAAATTCCTTACTATTTTAGTAAATATCAAGAAGTTTATACTATTCAATAATTTTAAAAGTTTAATATTAACTTTTTTAGTCATTTTAACAATTATTGAACATAATTGAAGGTAAAGAAACTAGTTTCTGGCGTGCCATCCAGCCTGTTAACACACCAGACAGGCGTTAGTCTCTCTCTGTTTTCACTGGAGGTAACATCTTGCTTGAGACTCTCTTCAACTAAACACTTTTTTTCTGTGTTTCCAAGCAAATTATTGGTCATTTTGAAATATATTTTACATATTGACAATATATAATACAGTGCAGTGTTGATTTAAAGAAAATAATCTTGAATTACACCAAGAGAGCTAAAATTTTATGGGTGAAATGGCACCATGGGGTGACTTGCCTTCTCTTCTTCCTTCTCCTCCACCCCCATTCTAATTCCCATCGTCATCATCATCATCCAGGAGTCTTCTACATACACACCTCAAAGTAAGTGTACTTTTCTACCTTTTTTGTTGAATTTAGGCAATTTTCGGTGAGCTGGAACCAATTACCCAAAAACCCATTGAAACAATGGTTTCGGTTAACGAGTTTTTCGGTTAACGAGCAACCTGCTGGAACGGATTGTGCTCGTTAACCGAGGGACCACTGTAATTTCGCTAAATATCTTTATCGTCAGAAACGGTCAACCCAACAATTATGAATAAGCTCATTTAGAAATGCATCATTACTTCAGGACGAAATCGGACAGGTCTGAAACAGCCAATCAGCTTGAACTCTTGAGGACGGGGTGGGGCATCTTTTCTCAGCTGGGAAAAAATGCACTATAGCCATGTACTGTATCAGACTCTTTTTATTTGTCAATGAAAAGATTAGGAAAGGGACGATGCAGACAGTAACAGGAGACTACAACACTATGGGGTGGTGGGGTGGAGAGTGGGAGAGGGCTGGCGTGAGTTAGTGGGAAGCAGCGGAGACACATTACCGTCTTACGCACCTCCAGCATCTTGTTCTTGAGCTGAACAGATTCTTGACGGGTCGCCTCAAAGTTTTCACGCGTCTAAAACAGCAAATGGTCATTAGGGGGTGGTCAACAATAACATATTAAGGTAATACCAAAGCAGATGGCTAACACCAGAAGTTGTTTAATTACGTTCATTTTTTTTCCACAGATGTTCTTTGGATGATAGTAAGTAATGAAAATTATATGATTTTATTTTATTTTTTCAATTATAAGTAATGTTTCCTCTATCTAAGATCATAAATCACCTGTAGTGGGCAGGGTATGAAGGAAAAAGAAAATTGTGCGGTATAACACAGCTAAAGATTGATCATATGACACTAAAAAAATTGTCTCGACATGCTTTATACATTAAGAAATTAATTATTTACTGTAAATATTCCGCCAGAAAATCTGCTGCGTCGGTACGTGTTGTCGTCCACTCTTTGATTGTTTCAGCACAACAACCGAGCAGCTCGATCCAAATGTACTCTCACATCCACAAAAAACAAAAAAAATTACACCACAGCACTTTCAAGAAAGTTGCTTTCATTGGTACCAGATATCAAAGTAAGTTCTTTCTGTTTAATATGACGGGGGATCCATGGTGCGGAGCCTCCCAATTAGAAAGTTAAGTAAGGTTAGGTCACATTTTATTAGGTTCTACGCAATGTTTTATCATTTTTATTACTTACTACTGTACAGTATCATCCAAAGAACATATGTGGAAAAATAAAGAATATCAAACAACTGCTGGTGTTAGCTGTGTGCTCCACCTTCACAACAGTTAAGGACAATAAACTGTAGTCAATATAAAGGTTTTATATTTGGAACTACTGTATAACTCAACACTGAAATGGATAAACACACTTTATTTAAAGCAATAATAGCAACACTCACTATTTAACATTCTGTGTTTGTTTATATAACAATGAATGACTGAAGTTCAACTCTCACAATATTACAATGAAATTCAACTAACTACAGTATAAGACATACCTTATCATCATCACCACTACAACATCGCCATCATCATCATCACAAAAACATGAACTTCTACTAAAACGTAATGAATTTTCTGCAACTGAGGATACATAATACAGAACTCTGGGAAGAAGACTCACCCTTTGTACTCTAACTTGGAGGTCACGCATGTAGGGGTTACAATCATTGAATACCTCGTGACCTTGATGGTAGAAGGTCAGCCACCCGTACATATAACTCAACAGCTGTAACCAATCACAGTAGTTAATATATGTAATTATTTTATTATTATTATCAATAACAAATAATCCGATATAACACGAAGGCTAATATTGACAACTAACCCGCCGATGATTTATTTGTTTTGATGTTTATATTCCTACTATAATTTCATCAATGAGTTCTGATATCATAGTCATTTTTTTTAAATTGCTTCCTTTGGTAGATAATTAGGTGACTAAGCGAGCACTACCTTGTCTGGCACACAACTACTTTGCCTTTCTCGGTGGTGATGTGACTACGCAGGCAGTCATATCCAATCAATGCCAGTGTATGTTATGAGCCACACGGATTGGGCGGCTGCTCTCACATCCACAAAAAACATAAAATTGCACCATATAATAGAAAGTTCTTTCTGTTTAATATGCCTGGGGGACCGGGTAGTCGAGTCTCACGGCTAGAAAGTTATGTAAGGTTAGGTAGGTTTCCTTGGTTAGGATGGCGAGGACTTTCTAACAATGCTTCTGCCACTTTTTTTTGCAATCAACTAAGGTTAGGTTAGGTTATGTTTAATTTAGAAATTACCACTTTTTAACACATTTGCAAAAAAAAAATACAACAGTGCCCACTATAAAACGCAATGAAATTGCAGCATTTTTAAATTTGTTCTCTATGAGAAATCGGCAGCGGGTCAGTCGTCAATAATTACCCACAACAGTTCTGTTCATCACAATATAGAAAAAGGGTCAATTAGCAATAAGTGAGTTATATACCATGCTATGTACAGTATTATAATTCTCTCACTCACACACATACACTTACCGTCTCCACAAATTCAAACTTCTTTCTCTCTTGAACTTCTTGCAGCAGGAACACATAATCAAGTGAGGCGTGAACAAAGTGACGCTGTTCCATCTCCACCGACGCATCAGCCTGTTGGAACAAAACCATATATATACTGTACTGTATACAGTATTGTACATCATGATTTTTACAAGATAACTACATACATTGTGGAATAACCTAAGAGTAAGTTATAGTTAAAATATATTGCAGAATAACTTACAGTAATTTATATACCGGGTAGTTAAAACATTGTGGAATCTTTTAAGAGTAATTTGTATAGCTAAAAATAAGGGAAAATATATTAACCTAACTTATTAAACAGTTAAAACATCTCGTAAACACAAATGAAGTACTTTACAGTTAAAATACAGGACAGTATACTGCAGGGGAGGCCAAAACACGGCTCTTTGAGACTAAAGTGTGGCTCGCGAAAATATCTTGGTTGAACTCCTTTTTGCACCATGATCAATATAAAAGGTACAGGTAATTAAAAAAAAATTTCGAGCTTTGTATGTATAAAGTGAGAGGCTACTGGATTAAAACATAAGTTAAATATTCAAGGTGAGTATAAATATTTAAGAATTTAAATCTTAATTTCATTGCTAGAATATAGTCAGGTGTCGTTCATCAGTGCTGAGTCAGGTCAGTAAATTTCAGGTCAGGGATTGCGGAGGAAAGTCGGAGAGAGGGGCAGGGCAGGGCAGGGGACCCAACCTCACGTCATGACCTGACACATTAACAAGACGAGGAAATGTCCATAGCTATCTGGTACGCTCCGGACAAAAGTTGTGTTTACAGTTCATAAAAATAAGCAGCTTTTAAATACTGTTAAATTTATTTCATAGCAGTGTCTGTGAAAATTCTGTTTAGGGAGATGGTATCATCTAATTGTAAGTCGCGAAAGAATGAAGATGAAAACAGAAATTTTAAGCCAGAGTGGGATGATGATTTTACATTTACCATAAAGGAGTTAAACCTTTGTGCCTTATATGCAATGTATCACTCACTCACTACAAAGCCAGTAACTTGAAACACCACTACGACACAAATCACAAAAACTTTTCGTGTGATTATTATCCACCTAAATCAAAATTACGGAAAACCAAGCTTTGAGAGGTGGTATTGTAGGGCTACGTGATGTAATGTTGTCTCGCACTCAGGATGGATGGATAGAAACTCTAGATGGTGGTTTTTTTATATAAAATATATTATATGAAAGAGAGTCTGGTGCTGGAGATGCCGTGTGGTGAGAGGCTTGCTCAGAAGACACGTTCAGTGAGTATCGTGCTTGAGGAGGTATCTGTGCAGGAGCTTAGTTAGAGGAGATGTTGCGTGTTGCTGTCCCCCAGGTTGAATGAGGGCTGGACAGCGAGGAGCTTGCTTGAAGGAGGCGTTGCGTGTTCAGGAACATAGAGTAGAATGAATCTCACTGTTCAGTTCAAGTTTTGAAGCTCCAAAAGTTGTTGGTAGCGAAAGTCAGAGCGGGGAAGATGACAGAGGAAGGAGCAGGAGGTTAGGAAAGGAATTGTAGTGGGAGAGATAGTGCCGTGGCTTTACACGACTGCGTTTATTTGGTTAGCGCATAGCGCACGTATTTGGTTTTGTCTGTGTTGGGTGTGTGATCCTCGGGTCACCACTCCTCCGGATTGTGTCAGTTCAAGTTTTGAAGCTCCAACAACTTTCCCTGAATACGAATTCGCAACCTTTTGATTTACAACAGGTACCTACTTTACTGCTAGGTGAACAGGGACCAAGGGGGCTAGGAAGAGTGTCCAAACAACTTCCGCTTGCCCGGGAATCGAACCCGTGACATCTTGCTTGCGAGGCAAGAGCGGTACCGCTTCTACCACAAGCGCCCCTGAATCTCACTGGAGAGAATGCGAGCTTATATACACAGCAGCCGGAAGAAAACACGTGGGAACTCGCCGGTTTCTTGACTACGTTACTAGGGAAGACGTAGCAGGTGGCGATGCCCTCCCCCCCCCCCCCTCCCGTGTTGCTAGGATACTGTAGCAGCTGGTGACCCCCCCCCCCCCCCCTGAACAGCTCGCTTGGTTGCTAGGATACTGTCGCATTGGAATGCGGATGTAGTTTGTAGGGGAGAGATCCACTACAGTCTGTGATTAACATATCTCTAATTTTATTGGTTTGCTTGTTTTTCTTTTATATATTTTCCTCCAAGTTTAGACCAAATGTTAACTAAGACAAATATACATAATTATTATTTTTTCAACAATCCTATTTAATGTTACTGAAATGCAGACTTGCATATTTCTTGTGAGATGTGCCCGGAGTTCATTACGTATTAAACATGCTCAACACCGTTAAAACAAACATCACTCAAAATTTTGATAACATTTTGTATATATTTGTACTCCTGATTATTGAAACATAAAATTTAACAATTTAAAAACTACATACATTAGTAAATATTACTGCGTACATGTATTTCAAGGTAATTTTTTTAAATAAAATGTGTAACATAAAAAGGTGTGCATATTTCCTTCATGTCTTGCGGTTCTCGAATATCTGAAGATTATCGTATGTGGCTCTTAGGTTAAGTCACCCCTGGTATACTGTATCTTACAATAACTTATTGAAACTTACATCATTGATAGAAGATTTAGATCCACGTTACTGTAGAGTTACAATATAACTGATACTGTATTATATATTTACTGTACACTATTTATTGGTTTTCTGCTGTAAGTTCTTCTTTATTGAAGCAAATACTTTGAACTTCAGTGTTTATATTTCCAACACACACACACACGCACGCACACAGACACCTAACTCAACACTTGACGGAGACTTTAACTAGTAATAAATTATAATCCAAGTTAATATATTATTATTAAAAAAATATATCTATATAAAGTATAATGTTTAATTAATTTTCCTTTTCATTCTTCAGAGTAAAAAGTTAAAACATTCCCTTTTGGTAAACTTTCTTCCAGTTTATTATGTTCCTGAGTCCACAGTATATTGAGAGAGAGAGAGAGGTGAAATGTGCCAGTTTATAGGCTATAACCGAGGCTCTAACAACCCTAACTTAAACCCTACCCTCGTTAACCCCCCCCCCCCCCCCGCTCCATCCTCTACCCTCTCCTTCCATCAGGCAGGACATCAATTATGGACAGCCCCAACACCTTATCCCAGTTCTGCAGGTCGTCAAAAAGCAACCGACCCTCCCCCTCTCCCGCCCCACCCCAGTTCCTCAGGTCGTCAACAATATCTTCTCTGGTCTTGTAGCAGGATTTTTACCATTGCCGCAGGTACACGTCAACACGGCCCTGTGACGAGCACTAGTGTGTCCGGAGGAGTGAGGGTGATGGAGGGTGAGTGAGGGAGTGTTGGAGTGTGAACGAGTGAGTGTGGGTTAGAGACTGATGAAGGGTGAGTGTGAGTAAGGTGTAGGAGTGTTTGGAGGAAGGGAGGACGGGCGTGGTGTGGGCGGCGACGATATAACCAGGATCGTCCACAACACCCAGGATTATGTAGCGCTGTTGGTCGCTCCCTACCACCCTGCCCACGCACCCTAGTACTGCTGCTACTACCACACACGAAGACCCATCCTTGCAGCATTCATTATCCAGAGTTAAAACAAAGACAACCTCCTTAATGTCATACTAATTAGTCAAAGCTATTACATAGACATCTTAAAACGCCCCCTTAAGACACACACACGTTGCAACCATAACACTTGTCAACACGGCAGCCATAATGAGCGAACACCCGCTGAACACGTAACAAGTTTGAAGTAAATCAGCTGTAGTGTGTGGGAGGTGACGGACACGGAACCTTACCTGGTACGACCACCACAATACCTTGTGTGTGTGTAAGGTGAGAGAGGTCCACCCAGCCATAACAATAGTGATGAACAAGGTCACCCACCACCACTCACACAATCTACAGTGGTCGTTATATACGGTGAGTCGGTGACTCGCTACAGTGACTCCTTCCTTCACCTCATTCATTCGGTGTCTCAGCCGTGACGTCATTCATGGCGTCATTAGTGATCTCAGTTGTGACGTCACTCAGCAGGAGTCATTCATGACTATTCCCTTTGTTTTATTTGCTTTCATCAGTAGTGTATAACAACTAGACGCAGGAAAAGTCTTGTTAAAATACAAGTGTTCGCTAATATAATACTGTCATGGGTTGCGTTGGGCCTACTCACGCAACCCTACTCCAATGTTAGTTTTACCGGGCGAGCTGTAATTCCGTCATCACTATTCCATTAGTGAGTATGTAAGCCAGTCTATTGGGGGGGGGGGGGGGGTAAGACTGTCGCGCTGTTCATTGTATCATCGTATCACGCCCCAAAACCACACTTTTAGCCAGTAGGCCCAAGGCCAAGAGTTAGTTAAGACGTCCTCGTCCTCCTCTTCCTTAAGGGAACGGGACGCTTCACAGAGTCCTTCACCACGACACCATCCTGTGGACTGTCAGTGAATAGAGACTGTGTGTGCCAACCCAAGTCACCTGACTAGTTCTCCTGCGCGACACCGTCTACAATGGCTGTCAGTGACACGAGGCTATGTGTGTCAACCCAAGGTCTTGTTATTCCCCGTGGAAAGATCACGTGTGAAGGGCTGGTTGCAAGAAGAGCGATCCAGACTGGCCTCGTGAACCTAAGTGGTTATATTCCTCAGTAAAGTCAATGTATCACTTGAGGAATTAAGGCTTTGTAAGTGATACCCATAGAAGAGTAATTAAATGTGTGGTCCCCAGGTTGAAAATTCCCTCTTTGCAAGATTAATTTCATTACGGCGTGAATGAGTGACTCATCTATCCATGCAAATTGTAAATGATTGTAAGGAAGCTTGCCAAATAAATGTAAATGTGATTGTCTGCCCGCATATGTGATCCCTATCTTATTATTAATAAAGGTAATGACTGGTTGGTTATGGCAAAGTATAACCAATAACTTAGATGGATGTTGGAAATTAAAGGAATTCACTAAATCATCATTTATCAAGTAGAAATCACGTGGAATGTCGGGTGGTGGAGTGAATTTCTACATAGATACACCATAATCTCCTGTAACCAGCGTAAGAATACCTAACTCAATGGTAAGAAACACATCCATCCGCACAACAAAAAGATTCCGTGACACTCTTCCATTATTATCACCCTCTTCTCCTCTTCCCCTTCTCTTATCTATTCTCCTACTCTTCTTCCTCCCCCGGTTCCCCTCCCCTCACCTCGTCATTATTACCCTCTTCTCTTCCTCTTCCACCCCCCCCCCCCGTAGTTATCACCCTCTTTCACTTCCCTCATCCCTTACCCCGAAGGACTACCATTTCCCCCTCACTGGATCGATACTGACGCCAGGCTCTTTGCCACTCACGACCCTAATCCTACCAGCTACTCACACAAGTCCACCAAACCACAATAATCCTACCAGTGGTCAGTCAATCCCTTCCAATCCTTCAAATCACAAAACATTAACACATCCTGCGACAATCCTAGTTCTTGAAAGTTCAGCATTAATAGAGTCCTAGGCGCCCTTTTATTCCCAGCAGTTCTAGCAGCTCCATGTCGCCGTGTGCCTGTACAGTAAGGCAGCGGGGCACTACAGTAAAGCAGAAGGTCCCAGACGACAGTAACGAGACGACGCAAAAGTCAACTAAAAAGTGTCAAAATCATCTGTCCTCTCGTTACCCTCAGTGCCTCCCCACCCTCCCTCACCATGGTTTTTTTTTATTTTTTTTTAGAGAAAGGAGGGGTGAAAGATAAGAGGTGGGGGAAATAAGATTAAAGGTGGGGGAAGGAAGTTATAGTTCGGAAATTGAAGAAATTTGGGAGGTAGGAGAGGGCGGGCTGATGAAAACACCCAGCAACCAGAGGGGGGGGGGGGGGAAAGGGGTGGGATGGTGGGAAGGGAAAGAGAAGAGGGTGGGGTGGTAGTTGGTAGGGGAAGGAGGGGAGGGGGAGCGGGAGGGATGGAATGGTAACAGATATGGAGAGGAAACTGTGATGTGTGTGTGTGTGTGTGTGTGTGTGTGTGTGTGTGTGTGTGATGTGTGTGTGTGATGTGTGTGTGTGTGTGTGTGTGTGTGTGTGATGTGTGTGTGTGTGTGTGTGTGTGTGTGTGTGTGTGTGTGTGTGATGTGTGTGTGTGTGTGTGTGTGTGTGATGTGATGTGTGTGTGTGTGTGTGTGATGTGCGTGTGTGTGTGTGTGTGTGTGTGTGATGTGTGTGTGTGTGTGTGTGTGATGTGTGTGATGTGTGTGTGTGTGATGTGTGTGTGTGTGTGTGTGTGTGTGTGTGTGTGTGTGTGTGTGATGTGTGTGTTGTGTGTGTGTGTGATGTGTGTGTTGTGTGTGTGTGTGTGTGTGATGTGTGTGTGATGTGTGTGATGTGTGTGTGTGTGATGTGTGTGTGTGTGTGTGTGTGATGTGTGTGTTGTGTGTGTGTGTGATGTGTGTGTTGTGTGTGTGTGTGTGATGTGTGTGTGATGTGTGTGTGTGTTGTGTGTGTGTGATGTGTGTGTGTGTGTGTGTGTGATGTGTGTGTGTGTGATGTGTGTGATGTGTGTGTGTGTGTGTGTGTGTGTGTGTATGTGTGTGTGTGTGTGTGTGTGTGTGATGTGTGTGTGTGATGTGTGTGTGTGTGTGTGTGTGATGTGTGTGTGTGTGTGTGTGTGTGTGATGTGTGTGTGTGTGTGTGTGTGGTGTGTGTGTGATGTGTGTGTGTGATGTGTGTGTGTGATGTGTGTGTGTGTGTGTGTGTGATGTGTGTGTTGTGTGTGTGTGTGTGTGTGATGTGTGTGTTGTGTGTGTGTGTGTGTGTGATGTGTGTGTGATGTGTGTGTGTGTGTGTGATGTGTGTGTGTGTGTGATGTGTGTGATGTGTGTGTGTGATGTGTGATGTGTGTGTGATGTGTGTGTGTGTGTGTGTGATGTGTGTGTGTGTGTGATGTGTGTGTGTGTGTGTGTGTGTATGTGTGTGTGATGTGTGTGTGTGTGTGATATGTGTGTGTGTGTGTGTGTGATGTGTGTGTGTGTGAGATGTGTGTGATGTGTGTGATGTGTGTGTGTGTGTGTGATGTGTGTGATGTGTGTGTGTGTGTGTGTGTGATGTGTGTGTGTGTGTGATGTGTGTGTGTGTGTGATGTGTGTGATGTGTGTGTGATGTGTGTGTGTTGTGTGTGTGTGTGTGTGTGTGTGTGTGTGTGTGATGTGTGTGTGTGTGTGTGTGTGTGTGTGTGTGATGTGTGTGTGTGTGTGATGTGTGTGTGTGATGTGTGTGTGCTTTAAGTTAGGTTAGGTTAAACCCTTCAGTAGTCAACGACCGTCTCTCCTTCACCACAAATGCCTGCCTGCCTGCCTGTCCGCCGTGACAAATGAACGTCGTCTGCCCTTTACAAGAGAACCCCTGTCTGCCCTTTAAACCCCTGACAAATGAACGTCGTGTGGCTTTTGGGTGGCGGGCGGCATTATACACCCATGATCCCTCCCTCACTCTTGCTAGAAGTAAACACGTGTCCTGAGAGAGTCTCTCTCTCCTCTCCTGGGACAGACAGACACAAAAAATTTAGAACAGGAAGACATACTAGATAGTAGGCATCTCTCTCTCTCTCTCTCTCTCTCTCTCTCTCTCTCTCTCTCTCTCTCTCTCTCTAAGACATCAATGAGTGTGGGAGTTCGGCATCTACACCTACAACTACACCTAAAACTCCAGCTACACGAGGTGAGGAAAGGAGGGAGAAGTGAGGCGAGGGGAGGTGAAGTGAGGTGAGGTTAGAGTGGGAAGTGAAGTGAGAAGGTAGGGGAAAATTGCAAGGCCGAGGGAGGGTGTGAGCACGTGAGGGGAATTAGAGAGGCCAGATGAGGGAAAGTAATGAGAGAAAGCAGTGAGAGAAAATGAGGGAAAGTGGCGAGGGAAGGTGAGGGCGGAGGACCTTGGGATCTGGTGACATGTTAAACACGAGCGAAGGGAAGGGAGGAGGGTAGGAGATAGGGGGAGGGGAAGGGTGTAGGGGGAGGGAGGGGCGGAGACTATCACCACCTCTGACCTACTTCACTACACCCCACCCTTCTCACGCCAGACACCTCCCAGACAGACAGACACACACACTAAACAACATTAATATTATAGCAACAATTCATCCCTTAAATATATCAGTACGGCGGTCCTACTATAGTGTGCGGTCTGCTAAGATATTTTTAGTCTAACCAAACCAAACCAAACCTGACCTGACCTGACCTGACCTGACCTAACCTGACCTGACCTAACCACACCTAACCTCAGCTGACCTAACCTGACCAAATCTGACCTGAGCTGACCTAACCTGACCAAATCTGACCTGACCTGACCAAATCTGACCTGACCTAACTTAACCACACCCAACTTGACCTAAATATCTTGTAGACCGCACGCTATAGTAGCACTGAGTACGATGTTAATCCTCTGAGTAAAGTAAGTTAGTAAGGTAAGTAGGACATCTTACCTGTTGAGTACAATATTCTTAAACCCTTTAAAAATGGTAACCTTATCTCTTTAAGTAAGATGATTTAGTACTCAAAGGATTACTTTACCGTGCTCAAGATGTTAAGTTATCGTACTCAAGGGGTTCAGTTATCGTACTCAAAGGGTTAAGTTATCATACTCAAGGGGTTAAGTTATCGTACTCAAGGGGTTCAGTTATCGTACTCAAGGGGTTCAGTTATCGTACTCAAAGGGTTAAGTTATCATACTCAAAGGGTTAAGTTATCATACTCAAGGGGTTCAGTTATCGTACTCAAGGGGTTCAGTTATCGTACTCAAGGGGTTCAGTTATCGTACTCAAGAGATAAGAGTAAACTTTGGTGATGTGGAAGTAAAGAGGTGTAGGGGACTGGTGGGGGAGGTCGGGGACTGGTGGGGGAGGTCGGGGACTGGTGGGGGAGGTCGGGGACTGGTCGGGGAGGTAGGGGACTGGTGGGGGAGGTCGGGGACTGGTGGGGGAGGTCGGGGACTGGTGGGGGAGATCGGGGACTGGTGGGGGAGGTCGGGGACTGGTGGGGGAGGTCGGGGACTGGTCGGGGAGGTAGGGGACTGGTGGGGGAGGTAGGGGGCTGGTGGGGGAGGTAGGGGGCTGGTGGGGGAGGTTGGGGGCTGGTGGGGGAGGTCGGGGACTGTGGTGGGGGAGGTAGGGGACTGGTGGGGGAGGTGGGGGAGGTCGGGGACTGGTGGGGGAGGTCGGGGACTGGTGGGAGAGGTCGGGGACTGGTGGGGGAGGTCGGGGACTGGTGGGGGAGGTGATGGGGGTTGGTGAGGGAGGTGATGGGGGTTGGTGAGGGAGGTGATGGGGGTTGGTGAGGGAGGTGATGGGGGTTGGTGAGGGAGGTGATGGGGGTTGGTGAGGGAGGTGATGGGGGTTGGTGAGGGAGGTGATGGGGGTTGGTGAGGGAGGTGATGGGGGTTGGTGAGGGAAGTGATGGGGGTTGGTGAGGGAGGTGATGGGGGTTGGTGAGGGAGGTGATGGGGGTTGGTGAGGGAGGTGATGGGGGTTGGTGAGGGAGGTGATGGGGGTTTGTGAGGTAGGTGATGGGGTTGGTGAGGAGGTGATGGGGTTGGTGAGGGAGGTGATGGGGTTGGTGAGGGAGGTGATGGGGGTTGGTGAGGGAGGTGATGGGGGTTGGTGAGGGAGGTGATGGGGGTTGGTGAGGGAGGTGATGGGGGTTGGTGAGGGAGGTGATGGGGTTTGTGATGGAGGTGATGGGGGTGGGTGAGGGAGGTGATGGGGGTTGGTGAGGGAGGTGATGGGGTTGGTGAGGGAGGTGATGGGGGTTGGTGAGGGAGGTGATGGGGGTTGGTGAGGGAGGTGATGGGGGTTGGTGAGGGAGGTGATGGGGGTTGGTGAGGGAGGTGATGGGGGTTGGTGAGGGAGGTGATGGGGGTTGGTGAGGGAGGTGATGGGGGTTGGTGAGGGAGGTGATGGAGGTATTGATATTGAAACAGTTTATTTAACCAGAAGAACAGATACAGAGTCAATAAAAATCATAATATTAACATGGCTGAGCGAGTTGAGAGCCTGAGCACCTGATATATACTATACATTTATCCCAAGGAAGTATTATGTAACATTTAGAATCATCTGGAATAGTACTCATAGCCTGGTGGGAATAAAACATATCAGAATGTTACCTCGACATTTTGTTTTACTTTTTATTTTTTACATTTATATTATAAGTATAAACATAATTTAGTGGAATTGAAAAACATAAATATGATAGTGGAGGGAAACAGTACAACATGGGGTTGGATTAAGGTGGAACAAGAGGACAGAGCTGTCAGGAGTATGTCTAGTTGGCAAATATATTTATTGCAATGGTAATTTCTATCCATCTAAATGAAGGACGTGTAAGTATAGGAAGGTGGTCACTGTATAATTAAGTCATGTAGAGGGGTGAGGGTGAGTGGAGGTGGCTAATGAACCGTACACACCCGACCTACTTATCCCCAGCCACCCCTACACACACACACACACACACACACGTCCGAGTGGTCGAGGAATAAATTCAATATTGATGTCAACCTGAGTCATGATACTCTACACACCTCAATACTGTGGCACACACACACACACACACAATAAGAGGAAGTACGGCAGTAAGTGAGGGAAGAAGGATCACTCACTGTCACTCAACATGACAAGTGTGGCCACTACCTGTGATGATGACCAGGTGAGAGACAGAGACCGACAGACAGACAAACAAACAGACAGACCGACAGAACTTCACGACAGGTCCCCACCAGCCACACAGCTGGTCTAGGGAGCAGCAACAGTCTGGGTGATGGAGGCTGGTGTTGAGTGACCCACCAACGACGGCAGGTGAGGAGGAGGAGAAGGAAGGATGAGGAGGAGAAGGAAGGAGGTAGAAGGAGGAGGTAGAAGGAGGAGGGGGTACGGGAAGGAAGAAGAGGAGGAGGGGCTAGGAGGAGGAAGGGTAGGAGGAAGAGGGGGTAGGAGGAGGAGGAAGGGGTAGGGTAGAAGGAAGGGGTAGGGTAGAATGAGGGGGTAGGGTAGAATGAGGAGGGGGCAGGAGGAGGAGGAAGGAGGGGGGGGGGGAGGAGAGTGGTTTGGTCGGTGTCCCTGACGAAGTTGGAGCCTTGTGGGGGTCGATATTACCTCCCCGTCACCTCACCCCACACACACACGATACAAGACCTATAATACCGAGCTGTGTAATGTATGTATTTTGGTCATATAATTCCTTCCTTCCTTCCTTCCTTCCTTCATTTCCTTTATCCTTTGCTTCTTCCTTCCATCCCTCCCCTCCCGCCTGCCCACGTGACTTAAATCAGGTTGGCACCGTCCAGTCGTAGTAACTGGAGGCCACGTTTAAAGAAAGTGGTAGTAGTAGTATAATAGTAGTAGTAGTAGTATAGTAGTAGTAGTAGTAGGAAGGAGAGAGACGGGGTCAATAATATACTAAATGTGACAACTGGTGCCACACAGCCGCTACCACCACAACCATCACAGCCTCCACTACCACCATCCACCATTGTTGCCACAGCCGTCACCACAGCCGCCACCACAGCCTCCATTCATACCTTAATCTCTCACACCAGCCAGCCATACGGCAGAATCCACGCGAATGGGGGCATGACGAGCTGGGATTGGTTCTTGCTTTACCATCCGCTCGAGTCAATCACATGAATCCGTACCGCGCCTCTTTCATCAAACTAACCTAACCTAACCAAATCAAGCATGAGCTAACCTAACCTAACCAAACCAACCCAAACGTTACTTTACCAAACACAACCAAACTTGAGCAAACTTTAAGTAACCAAATCAAACCAAACCAAACTTAACCTCACCTAACTTAACCTAATCAAACCTAACACCAAGTTTGATCAAAATCGCTGCAGTGTCTACGAGGTCTTCAGGGGTTAGGGGAAGTGATCAAAGAAAACAGAAGACCAACTCAGGTATACCTCGCTAAAACGGCTCTGACCCTTCTACTGCACGGCCAGGGAACGACAGGTACACGAGACAGGTAAGAAGAGAGAGAGAGAGAGAGAGAGAGAGTGTGTGTGTGTGTGTGTGTGTGTGTGTGTGTGTGTGTGTGTGTGTGTGTGTGTCATTATTCATCAAATTATTGTTCTACTCTGTCTCATTGAACAAATTTATCACTTAATGTTTAACCAAAGGGGAGGAACACCCCGCAGAAGGTGTGCCGGAGTGTGGGGGCACATCCGTGTGTGGTAGGAGAGGCGAGAGGGTGGGGAGTGTCAGTGTCACTCAGATGACGACTGATGTAATACGACACAACAACACACCTGACTCACTCCACCAACACTTCATATACTCTCCCCCTCCCTTCTCTCATTCCTCACCCTCCTTCCTCAACTATTTTATCTCACCCCTGACTGTCTACCCTCACCCCTGACTGTCTACCCTCACCCCTGACTGTCTACCCTCACCCCTGACTGTCTACCCTCACTACCCCCCTGACCAGCACCTCAATTAATCTTCAGGTGATCCACATAACGAAATAAGCAACATTTATCAAAAAACTTCTGTAATACTAACAAATAACATAACATAACATAGCATAAGCTTAAGTATTACACAAAGGAGTTAATAACCTTTGAGAAATTACTGTGACTATTGTATTCTAGTGGTCGCCAGAACCCAACCCTGAGCTACGAAGGTAAACAAAGCACAGGTGTTAAATCCGGGTTGAGTCGCATCTCTCACTCAGTCGTCATCCAACCGTCAAAATTGTTGGGGGGGGGGGCGTGATGGGGGAGGGGACGTGATGGGGGAGGGGGGCGTTATAGGGTTGAGCGGGGCATTATAGGTCGGTGGAGACGAGGACTTGAAGCAGCGCCACATGATCTAGGCCTTGTAGAGTAAGAGTGTCAGATGGTGATAGTGAGTGTGATAATAGTGGTAGTAGAAATAAAATAGAAGTACTAAAAGTGGTAGCAATAGTAGTAGTGGTGGTAATACAAGTGGTAGTAGTAGTAATATTAGTAATTGTGGTGTGTGACACATACACACAACAAAAGCATAAAGCCCCCCCACACACACACACTATTCTCAGGCAGTCTACCGTTAGAGGATTTCTGGCTCGGTCTATTTCCAGTTTTTCACTAAAATAGCTCACCCGCCCGCTTGTTGTGACCTTCTCTCTCTCTCACAGCTAGCAACATTTTTGTTATAATAATATTAATGATAACTTATAATAATAATAATAATAATAATATCCATAAGAACATCACTAATATTTATAACAAAAATAATATTATGATACAATAAATAATAACAACAGTAATATTACTAATAATAACAATACGACAGGTGAAGGTGTTAATGACAGGTGAGGGTAAAGATGACAGGTGTAGGTGAGGGTGTTAATGACAGGTATAAGTGAGGATAACAGGTGAGGGTGTTAATGACAGGTGAGGGTGTTAATGACAGTTGAGGGTGACAAGTGAGGGTGTTAATGACAGGTGAGAGTGACAAGTGAGGGTGTTAATGACAGTTGAGGGTGACAGGTTCAGGTGAGACACAACTTACCTCCACTTCTCAACGAAGGATTCTTGACGAACAACATTGTACTGGTGATGTTACAATGACGTCACTAAACACTTTTCTTCCCCAGGTATAATGACGTCACTAAACACTTTTCTTCCCCAGGTATAATGACGTCACTAAACACTTTTCTTCCCCAGGTATAATGACGTCACTAAACACTTTTCTTCCCCAGGTATAATGACGTCACTTAACACTTTTCTTCCCCAGGTATAATAACGTCACTTAACACTTTTCTCCCCAGCTGAGTCAACACACACTTACGTCAACAACTTCATACAACATTTTACACACTTCAACACAAATAATTCACTGCCTTTATATCCCTCACTTATTTTCCTTTATAAGTATCCAATAAGTAACACTGCAACACTTATACAAAGAGACGATACAATAAATTTATCACTTAACATCACACAACTTATGTTTTATAAAGTGACGAACAAAATGACCTGTAAACTTGTGGTGAATAAGTTCAATATTCCCTGGACACTTGAGTCAATATTTGGAGTATGATTTTAAACTATTACTAACATTTTCTTTTTTTGGGGGGGGGTTCACTTATTGTCTTGTGTAATTTATAATGAAAAGATTAGTTAAAATATAAATAAGTAAACACCAACTATGACGTAATGTGCTTAACACCAACTATGACGTAATGTGCTTAACACCAACTATGACGTAATGTGCTAACACCAACTATGACGTAATGTGCTAACACCAACTATGACGTAATGTGAGGATGACAGTTGTGGTGGTCATTGAACACACTAAGATGGTCTCCAGACAGTTTAATAATCCCAGGGTCTATTATTGCACTGTACTCTCCCTCACCACACGCTGCACTGTACTCTCCCTCACCACACGCTGCACTGTACTCTCCCTCACCACACGCTGCACTGTACTCTCCCTCACCACACGCTGCACTGTACTCTCCCTCACCACACGCTGCACTGTACTCTCCCTCACCACACGCTGCACTGTACCTCCTCTCCCTCACCACACGCTGCACTGTACTCTCCCTCACCACACGCTGCACTGTACTCTCCCTCACCACACGCTGCACTGTACTCTCCCTCACCACACGCTGCACTGTACTCTCCCTCACCACACGCTGCACTGTACACACTAATTATGTACACATGTTTATTGTACATTTGTTCCTGGTATTGTGTAGTGATTGTACGGTACACCACCCATGACTGTAATATATGTGTACACCACCCATGCCTGTATGTAATATATATGTACACCACCCATGACTGTAATATATGTGTACACCACCCATGACTGTATGTAATATGTGTACACTACCCATGACTGTATGTAATATGTGTACACCACCCATGACTGTATGTATTATATGTGTACACCACCCATGACTGTATGTAATATGTGTACACTACCCATGACTGTATGTAATATGTGTACACCACCCATGACTGTATGTAATATGTGTACACTACCCATGACTGTATGTATTATATGTGTACACCACCCATGACTGTATGTAATATGTGTACACCACCCATGACTGTATGTAATATGTGTACACCACCCATGACTGTATGTAATATGTGTACACTACCCATGACTGTATGTAATATGTGTACACCACCCATGACTGTATGTATTATATGTGTACACCACCCATGACTGTATGTAATATGTGTACACTACCCATGACTGTATGTAATATGTGTACACCACCCATGACTGTATGTAATGTGTACACCACCCATGACTGTATGTAATATGTGTACACTACCCATGACTGTATGTAATATGTGTACACTACCCATGACTGTATGTATTATATGTGTACACCACCCATGACTGTATGTAATATGTGTACACCACCCATGACTGTATGTAATATGTGTACACCACCCATGACTGTATGTAATATGTGTACACCACCCATGACTGTATGTAATATGTGTACACTACCCATGACTGTATGTATTATATGTGTACACCACCCATGACTGTAATATATGTGTACACCACCCATGACTGTATGTAATATGTGTACACCACCCATGACTGTATGTAATATATGTGTACACCACCCATGACTGTATGTAATATGTGTACACCACCCATGACTGTATGTATTATATGTGTACACCACCCATGACTGTATGTATTATATGTGTACACCACCCATGACTGTAATATATGTGTACACCACCCATGACTGTATGTAATATGTGTACACCACCCATGACTGTATGTAATATGTGTACACTACCCATGACTGTATGTATTATATGTGTACACCACCCATGACTGTATGTAATATGTGTACACTACCCATGACTGTATGTAATATGTGTACACTACCCATGACTGTATGTATTATATGTGTACACCACCCATGACTGTAATATATGTGTACACCACCCATGACTGTATGTAATATGTGTACACCACCCATGACTGTATGTATTATATGTGTACACTACCCATGACTGTATGTATTATATGTGTACACCACCCATGACTGTATGTAATATGTGTACACTACCCATGACTGTATGTATTATATGTGTACACCACCCATGACTGTATGTAATATATGTGTACACCACCCATGACTGTATGTAATATATGTGTACACCACCCATGACTGTATGTAATATATGTGTACACCACCCATGACTGTATGTAATATGTGTACACTACCCATGACTGTATGTATTATATGTGTACACCACCCATGACTGTATGTAATATGTGTACACCACCCATGACTGTATGTAATATGTGTACACCACCCATGACTGTATGTAATATGTGTACACCACCCATGACTGTATGTAATATGTGTACACTACCCATGACTGTATGTATTATATGTGTACACCACCCATGACTGTAATATATGTGTACACCACCCATGACTGTATGTAATATATGTGTACACCACCCATGCCTGTATGTAATATATATGTACACCACCCATGACTGTAATATATGTGTACACCACCCATGACTGTATGTAATATGTGTACACCACCCATGACTGTATGTAATATGTGTACACTACCCATGACTGTATGTATTATATGTGTACACCACCCATGACTGTATGTAATATATGTGTACACCACCCATGACTGTATGTAATATATGTGTACACCACCCATGACTGTATGTAATATATGTGTACACCACCCATGACTGTATGTAATATGTGTACACTACCCATGACTGTATGTATTATATGTGTACACCACCCATGACTGTATGTAATATGTGTACACCACCCATGACTGTATGTAATATGTGTACACCACCCATGACTGTATGTAATATGTGTACACTACCCATGACTGTATGTATTATATGTGTACACCACCCATGACTGTATGTAATATGTGTACACCACCCATGACTGTATGTAATATGCGTACACCACCCATGACTGTAATATATGTGTACACCACCCATGACTGTATGTAATATGTGTACACCACCCATGACTGTATGTAATATGTGTACACTACCCATGACTGTATGTATTATATGTGTACACCACCCATGACTGTATGTAATATGTGTACACCACCCATGACTGTATGTAATATGTGTACACCACCCATGACTGTAATATATGTGTACACTACCCATGACTGTATGTATTATATGTGTACACCACCCATGACTGTATGTAATATGTGTACACCACCCATGACTGTATGTAATATGTGTACACTACCCATGACTGTATGTATTATATGTGTACACCACCCATGACTGTATGTAATATGTGTACACCACCCATGACTGTATGTAATATATGTGTACACTACCCATGACTGTATGTATTATATGTGTACACCACCCATGACTGTATGTAATATGTGTACACCACCCATGACTGTATGTAATATGTGTACACCACCCATGACTGTATGTATTATATGTGTACACCACCCATGACTGTAATATATGTGTACACCACCCATGACTGTATGTAATATATGTGTACACAACCCATGACTGTAATATATGTGTGCACCACCCATGATTGTATGTAATATGTGTACACCACCCATGATTGTATGTAATATATGTGTACACCACCCATGACTGTATGTAATGTGTACACCACCCATGACTGTATGTAATATATGTGTACACCACCCATGCCTGTATGTAATATATATGTACACCACCCATGACTGTAATATGTGTACACCACCCATGACTGTATGTAATATGTGTACACCACCCATGACTGTATGTAATATACTGTATGTGTACACCACCGATGACTATGTAATATATGTACACTGTTATGTTGTCACGTGGTGGCAATGAGAGGGTAGTACTGTACTACTGAAGGTGTCAGTGGATGTATTGTCACAAGGTGTGTTGGCAGGACTGTTAAAATGGTGATGGTGTCAGGGTGGACTGGATAAACAAGTACTTTTGGTGTTGTCAGAGGAAGGGTTAGTTGTAGTGTTGGCAGAAGGATGTAATGAGGTGGTGGTAGTGGTGATGGCGGTGGTAGAGGCCACACACTGCAGCAGCACCGTCAGGAGAGCAGCAAAAGGTACCGTTCACTACCACAGTTGTCAGCCCTCACCACCACCACCACCACACACCCTCATCACCACCACACACACCCTCATTACCACTACCACACACCCTCATCACTACCACACATACCGTCACCCTCACACCACCAATTTAACTCCGGGATAACAGCACTACACGGTCGGGTGGAGCTGATAAAGCACAGAGCGCAGTCCTTCATGGCGCGACCTGGCCCGGAGGGAGGCAAGGTATCCTGAGGTAGGCCTACTGTACACCACCTTTTCCCTCACACTACTGTAGTTATGGTGGAGGTCGACCACCCTGGTGGTGAACCGCCTGCTGGAGGCTGTGCCTGAGGCAGGAGCTTCAGCCATGGTCGTGGGCCACGTCAGAAGTGAGGGAGAGCAGTAGCAGGAGGGACCTGGGTGAGGATGTACCTACAGGACCAACAGCTACAGTGTGAGTGTGACAAAGTGTAGAGTGAAGGGGGGCGGGGGTGGAGTGACGCCGCAGTAAACACGCACACAGTGACAAGCGGAACGGACGGCGTGGCTGTTCCTGTGGCGGCAGCCCGGGCGGCACTGATTGAGTCTCACTCTCACAGCTCTCACTTCCACCCTCACCCGCCACCTCCCCCACTCCCGTCCGAGGCACGGCTGCGCCCCGCAGGGGCACAAAAACACGCTCCAGTATGAGGTAACATCCTCAGCATCACCTTCCTCAGCTGTCATTCATCTCGCACGTGACGTGAGGCAGAGTAGTAACTGATTGCCACTGCTGGCGGGCCCTGACAAAGGTGAAGCCAGGCGGTGGTACAATTAACTCATCAATACTGTACAGTATGTGGTGCTGAGGGTGACGCTCTGGCTACATGACTCACACACACCTCTCTCTCTCACCAACAAGTCTCCATACATGTTCTTATCTCATCACACTGCCTCCCTTCCTTACCCTCCACCACCCTCCCCTCCCTCATCCATCACCACCTCCCTCCCTCATCCCCACCGTCGCCACCTCCCCATTTCATACCTGACGGCATGTGACGCACTGAGCGCTGGTGAGTGACAGGCCGTAGGTATGAGTGAGGGAGTGAGTGACAGGCCGTAGGTATGAGTGAGGGAGTGAGTGACAGGCCGTAGGTATGAGTGAGGGGGTGAGTGACAGGCCGTAGGTATGAGTGAGGGAGTGAGTGACAGGCCGTAGGTATGAGTGAGGGAGTGAGTGACAGGCCGTAGGTATGAGTGAGGGAGTGAGTGACAGGCCGTAGGTATGAGTGAGGGGGTGAGTGACAGGCCGTAGGTATGAGTGAGGGGGTGAGTGACAGGCCGTAGGTATGAGTGAGGGAGTGAGTGACAGGCCGTAGGTATGAGTGAGGGAGTGAGTGACAGGCCGTAGGTATGAGTGAGGGAGTGAGTGACAGGCCGTAGGTATGAGTGAGGGAGTGAGTGACAGACCGTAGGTATGAGTGAGGGGGTGAGTGACAGGCCGTAGGTATGAGTGAGGGGGTGAGTGACAGGCCGTAGGTATGAGTGAGGGAGTGAGTGACAGGCCGTAGGTATGAGTGAGGGAGTGAGTGACAGGCCGTAGGTATGAGTGAGGGAGTGAGTGACAGGCCGTAGGTATGAGTGAGGGGGTGAGTGACAGGCCGTAGGTATGAGTGAGGGAGTGAGTGACAGGCCGTAGGTATGAGTGAGGGAATGAGTGACAGGCCGTAGGTATGAGTGAGGGAGTGAGTGACAGGCCGTAGGTATGAGTGAGGGAGTGAGTGACAGGACGTAGGTATGAGTGAGGGAGTGAGTGACAGGCCGTAGGTATGAGTGAGGGGGTGTGACAGGCCGTAGGTATGAGTGAGGGGGTGAGTGACAGGCCGTAGGTATGAGTGAGGGAGTGAGTGACAGGCCGTAGGTATGAGTGAGGGAGTGAGTGACAGGCCGTAGGTATGAGTGAGGGCGTGAGTGACAGGACGTAGGTATGAGTGAGAGAGTGAGTGACAGGCCGTAGGTATGAGTGAGGGGGTGAGTGACAGGCCGTAGGTATGAGTGAGGGGGTGAGTGACAGGACGTAGGTATGAGTGAGGGACAGGCCGTAGGTATGAGTGAGGGAGTGAGTGACAGGCCGTAGGTATGAGTGAGGGAGTGAGTGACAGGCCGTAGGTATGAGTGAGGGAGTGAGTGACAGGCCGTAGGTATGAGTGAGGGAGTGAGTGACAGGCCGTAGGTATGAGTGAGGGAGTGAGTGACAGGCCGTAGGTATGAGTGAGGGAGTGAGTGACAGGCCGTAGGTATGAGTGAGGGACAGGCCGTAGGTATGAGTGAGTGAGTGACGCGCCGTGAGTTGGCTCGACAAACACACAGACAGACACGACATACTCCAGGTCGATACTCACCGCCCCAACCTGCTAACCGCACTTGTCTCACGCAATCAATACAAAATCGCACCCCACACACACACACACACACACACGATATCTTTCCTAATAAATCTTAATATAGCCAAAGAAATAATCAACTTCCCAACAAACAGCTCCTTATATCATCACTACACCACCACAGTAAGGCTCCCTGTACAGTACTTCACTCTGGGTTTGTTTAGCGGTGAATCACACACACACACACACACACACATACTGTGTGTTTACATAGTGCAGCGGGAGAGAGAAATAAAGTGTGTTTTGGTGTAGTTCTCAGGGCTTAAAGTAGCACAATAGATCTTGGTGTGTGTGTGTGAAACATTAACAAGCACCACTTTAACGAGACCTGACCTAGCATGATCAAAACTTGAGACTGGTTCTATCTCTGGCTACTACCACATGTCGCGCTGACAACACACATGAGGTGGTGAGTGGTGGTACAGACAGCAGTGAGTGGTGGAAGAGGCAGCAGTGAGTGGTGGTAGAGGCAGCAGTGAGAGGTGGTAGAGGCAGCAGTGAGTGGTGGGAGAGGCAGCAGTGAGTGGTGGTAGAGGCAGCAGTGAGAGGTGGTAGAGGCAGCAGTGAGTGGTGGGAGAGGCAGCAGTGAGAGGTGGTAGAGGCAGCAGTGAGTGGTGGGAGAGGCAGCAGTGAGTGGTGGTGGTGGTGGTAGAGGCAGCAGCAGGTGGTAATGACCGTAAGCACGGTATGATTATATTAATTATTCCCCGCCCTACTGTGGCACGCGAGAGGAGATATGTTTGTTTGTCCTTCCGTCCACCATGTTACCTGGCCAGATCTACAGGGTGACACTAAGAGCTAATGTTACCTGGCCAGATCTACAGGGTGACACTAAGAGCTAATGTTACCTGGCCAGATCTACAGGGTGACACTAAGAGCTAATGTTACCTGGCCAGATCTACAGGGTGACACTAAGAGCTAATGTTACCTGGCCAGATCTACAGGGTGACACTAAGAGCTAATGTTACCTGGCCAGATCTACAGGGTGACACTAAGAGCTAATGTTACCGACGATGATGAAGAACAAGAACAACACATGAGAACACAGGCCCATCACTACCAGCTGAGGTGAACAAGGTGGCAGTAATCACCAATATCCTGTTGTGATGTCCCGTCCTGGTGCCCCGTTGTGCCCCGTGTGTGTCCTGGTGCCCCGTTGCGCCCCGTGTGTGTCCTGGTGCCCCGTTGCGCCCCGTGTGTGTCCTGGTGCCCCGTTGTGCCCCGTGTGTGTCCTGGTGCCCCGCTATGCCCCATGTGTGTGTCCTGGTGCCCCGCTATGCCCCGTGTGTGTGTCCTGGTGCCCCGTTGTGCCCCGTGTGTGTCCTGGTGCCCCGTTGTGCCCTTGGTGATAATATTCAAAAGTATTCTCCAGTTCTCTTGTTTAGATCGAGTCTCAATGCAAATACGACGCCATGAGTTCTCTCCACCAGGTTACCCACCACTCTCTCCCCCCCCCTCTTTCCCTCATCCCCTACCTCTCCTCCCTCTCCCCACTCAACCCATTCCACTCTCCCTCACTCCGTTTCACCCTCCCTCACCTCCCTCCACACCACATTCCTCCGGGTCATTATTACACAATCAGCACATACACGTTATACATAGCACACTCTCTCTAGTTATTAAATTGGGTCACAAATCCGGGTACGAGGTGTTACTTCACGACTAATGATGGCAGAGCAGTGGGGGGGGGGGGGAGGCTGGTCCACACAACACCGTATAACAGCACATGCAACCACGACCACCACACCCTCCACGCTACCACGTCACCACACCCCAACACCACCACACCCTCCACATCACAACACCACCACACCCTCCACGCTACCACGTCACCACACCCTCCACATCACAACACCACCACACCCTCCACGCTACCACGTCACCACACCCCAACACCATCACACCCTCCACATCACAACACCACCACACCCTCCACGCTACCACGTCACACCCCAACACCACCACATCACAACACCACCACACCCTCCACGCTACCACGTCACCACACCCCAACACCACCACACCCTCCACATCACAACACCACCACACCCTCCACGCTACCACGTCACCACACCCCAACACCATCACACCCTCCACATCACAACACCACCACACCCTCCACGCTACCACGTCACCACACCCCAACACCACCACACCCTCCACGCTACCACGTCACCACACCCCAACACCACCACACCCTCCACATCACAACACCACCACACCCTCCACGCTACCACGTCACCACACCCCAACACCACCATACCCTCCACACCACAACACCCTCTACGCTACCACGTCACCACACCCCAACACCACCACACCCTCCACATCACAACACCACCACACCCTCCACGCTACCACGTCACCACACCACAATACCACACCCTCCACGCTATCATGTCACCACACCCTCTACGCTACCATGTCACCACACCTCTACACCACCACGTTCACACACTACCGTGTCACCATAACACGACGCCACCACGAGTCCTCAAAACACTGTACTGTAGAGTGTAGGACTGTAGGTACGGGGCGGTGAACTTACCATGTTACTTGATGGACCTATTTACTGTGTACACTCCTATTCCAAACTATCATAGTCAAATTATTATTACAGCAGGTAAAGCATGAGTGTCTCACAGTACTAACGGGTAAGTGTTGTGTGGCGGGCAAGAAGAGTGTTATGGGCAGGACAACAGCTGTGTGAGAGCCCTGGGGCATCTTACGTCACTTGATCACCAAGATTACGTCACCGTCACGGCTTTGTTGTCAATCCTATCCTGCCCTGCTCCTACCCCTACCCCATACCCCTACCCCTACCCCCCCCCCCCCCCCCCCGCCCCACAATACCCAGGGCCCTCTTTGTCATCTTTCATTCACTGGTCTTTGATGGAGGGAAGGAGGGAGGGAGGAATGGAGGGATGATAATGAAGTATGAAGTCGGGTGGGGGTGAGGTGATGGGGGGGAGGGATTAATGAGGGGAGGGATTAATGAGGGGAGGGATTAATTATGAAAAGTTAGGGGTGATGGAGGGTGAGGGGGCGAAGTGCTGAGTGAGGGGGAAAAGGGGTCATAAGCACCACTCACCACTATCAGCGCCACCACAACCAGTATCATCACCATCATTTCACACCAACACCATACCACTATCACCATCTCACAAAAACCACAACAATCTACTTAATATAAATTTGTCGACATGAGGGAGGGCGGTGAGTCATGGCGGTAGTGGCTGAAGTGTGTAGACAGAGAAGCACACGAGGCGGCGACCACAACAAAAGCTTTCCACTTCATTTATTTCAACATCCCCCTCCCCGCCCCGTCCCCGCCCCGCACCCCCCCATGTAAGGAGTCATCAGAGAGAGACCAGTAAAGACGTCCCCTGGTGAAGTGCTCGGGTTTGTTTACAACACAAAAGACTTACGCCCGGAGTTTTAAAAACACCCTCCTCCGTTGAAGAGGGTCGTCGTGTTTCAACCCGATTTTTTTTTTAAATGAGTCCTGAAGGACACCGCAGTACAGTACTTGACGAGGTGATTTGGCGGTAAAAGTAACTAATTTCAATAAAATTAATTTATAATACAGTATTGGAATTAGTTCATTTTACCGCCACACCGCCCCGCCAAGTACTACTGTACTGCGGTGTCCTTCAAGACTCATTTAAAAAAAAAATCGGGTTGAAACACGACGACCCTCTTCAACGGAGGAGGGTGTTTTTAAAACTCCGGACTTTAGTGAGACAATGAACCCCAGGAAGATGTGACCAGCTCTACCACATCACTACCACCACACTACAGTACCACACACACACATATAGATAGATAGATATTTTATTGACCACCAAAATACATGCTTTATGAATATAAACAATATATATTATGGTCCATGATTAAAATCTTGAACAGTAAAACAATAAATTAAAATACAGTTAACTAACTATATACAAATAACACACATTATGATCCATAAAATCTCTGGAACAATAAAACAATAAGTTAATTAAAAAAAAGACACTAAAATACACAACTAGGAAGTCGTAGTACATACACAAAATGCGAGGAAAAGTATTACGTAAGTTCATTCATACTTAAACATACAAGGCAAGTATAGAATGGATGGCGATGCATACAACTTCGTGGTCAGACATTTCAATGAACAAGTTTTCTAGTGTTGTGATGTTGAGCAAGTGCAATGATATGGGACACTCTTCAAAGACATGCTTTTCAGTCTGAATCTCACCACATGTACAGTACACAGTCGTCCTTCTATCGACAAGCGGCCTCTACCGCGCCTGTTCCAGCGCCCCTCCCCTACAGCGAGGGAGTGGGCGCTTACTCGTAATCATGTCCATGATAAGAGCTCCACCTCATTAAGACCCGATTTAATATTGTACATCTTGTGTACAGCAAATTCCGGATTTATAGACAGGTGCAACTGAACTCTAGATGAATCAGAATGTCTTAATTTTTGTATCAAATCATCACAATGAAATCATGTATGCAACGTGACGTGCTACAGTTGTCGTCGATTGTTACACGAATGGCAGGAGACAGCGGGTCATCCTCCATATCCCTCCTCTCTCTCCACACGCTAGAGAAGAATTTACGTTGCTTTGCTTTAATTAAAGCACGTAGGGGAGGGTACCCAAGCTCCATCAGACACAGATCATTGCTCGTCGTCTTTCGGACACCCAACAACTGTTTGACACCAAATATACTGTACAGTCTATGCACGGGTTTGATGTCACCACACAGCCACGTTTCACATCCATACAGTATAGTAGACATTAATATTGCATCGAATATTTTTCTCTTCACAGAGAATCGTACATAATTTTTTTTATTCACAATAGCTATAAATTGGGGAGCATGACACATCTTGTTCTGGGCATGAAATTTAATAACTGTGGATGTGGCTCCGTCTGCTGTGAGTGGACTCCCAGATATACATATTGCTCACACGGTTCCACTGTCAAGTTATCCTCGCGTATTGGCTGCCTATCCAAATCACTGCCGTTAACTACGAAGAATTTCGTTTTACCCATATTTACATGCATCCCATGTGAAGCACAAAAACGATTAAGGACCAGGACTTGCAGCCAGAACCAAAAAGCCATCCAACCCACAGTTTGTTTAATTAATCTGACCATGTCGTTCACGTACAGGACAAACAGCAGGTAGGAAGTAGGGGATCCCTGTCGCACACCTACAGATGCTGTGACTAATGCAGTGTTTACAATACAATTACTAACTTTATACATGGCCGCAATAGCAAAGAGCATTGTCAATCCACAGCCCAATCTTTTTAACGTAAACAACAGCACGTTCCGCCGCACCTTGTCGCCCTACGATCTTCAACTTCCAGTGACATATATAAGGAACTTCAACGCTCCAGTTATAGAAAATAATATAGCCATATTTCTCTATTTTCCCGCCATATAAACACACAGAGTAGCGAGTTATCTTTACTTCTCAACCATATAAGATTACAGAGCTATTTATCACTATATCCCACCCATATAAGAGCAGTAAAGAAGACGCCATTATTACCCTCAAGAAAACAAGGTCACACCACAGCCTTTATGGCGGAATCACGACAATTATGGTGTGGTTAGGTTATGGTACCTTGGTGTGACCCAGGGTGTGGTGCAGTAACTTGTGCCACACTAACAGGTAAAGTACAGGAGGCGGCCTCTTACACACCCTGGTCCACTTATTGATTGAGGGGCAGCTGTCCGAGTCTACCACACCACGCCTACTGTACCCCCTTCCTACCACACCACACCTACTGTACCCCCTTCCTACCACACCACACCTACTGTACCCTCTTCCTACCACACCACACCTACTGTACCCCTTCCTACCACACCACACCTACTGTACCCCCTTCCTACCACACCACACCTACTGTACCCCCTTCCTACCACACCACACCTACTGTACCCCCTTCCTACCACACCACACCTACTGTACCCCCTTCCTACCACACCACACCTACTGTACCCCCTTCCTACCACACCACACCTACTGTACCCCCTTCCTACCACACCACACCTACTGTACCCCTTCCTACCACACCACACCTACTGTACCCCCTTCCTACCACACCACACCTACTGTACCCCCTTCCTACCACACCACACCTACTATACCCCCTTCCTACCACACCACACCTACTGTACCCCCTTCCTACCACACCACACCTACTGTACCCCCTTCCTACCACACCACACCTACTGTACCCCCTTCCTACCACACCACACCTACTGTACCCCCTTCCTACCACACCACACCTACTGTACCCCCCTCTTCCTCCTCCCAGCCTACCCCCTCTTCCTCCTCCCAGCCTACCCCCTCTTCCTCCTCCCGGCCTACCCCCTCTTCCTCCCCCCGGCCCAGCACACTGATCCTGGCACCAATTAATTAAGTAGGTTGGTGGGGTGATGTTGACACGAGGGTTCCTACGTCACTGTCCAGGAACGTCAAGTGCTGCGTCCTCGTCACCACCACCACTACTACTACCATCACCACCATCATCACTACTACCATCACCACCATCATGACTACTACTACCATCACCACTACTACCATTACCACCACCACTACTACCATCACCATCATCGCCACTATTACTACCACTACTGCTACCACTACTACTACCATCAACTACTACCATCTACTACTACCATCCTTATTAGTACCATCACTACCACCACCATCACCAACTATGCAACATATAGCGTGTTCCAAAACCTGTCCTGGCACTGCAGTGTGTGAGTGTAGGGTGAGTATATAACCGTGTGCCAAGTGGTGGGTCACACTTGTGGGTGATAGTGTGACGGAGGGAGCATGAGGGAGGGAAGGAGCCAGAGGGAGGGAGAGGGCGTAGTGTGAGGGAGAAGGGCCAGGCGCCTCAATGAACACATGACATCAACAACAACATAAAGTTAACGAGGACAAATTGGTCTTAAGTATGAGTAATGACATAAGTAACCTGATAACTCACAGTGATGAGTCAACTCGTTCACGCTCTGACGTAATGTGGCTCCTTACTTCACACTCGGCTTATGATAATAATAATAATAATAACAATAATAATAATAATAATAATTATAATAATAATAACAATAATAATAATAATAATAATAATAATAATAATAATAACAATAATAATAATAATAATAATAATAATAATAATAACAATAATAATAATAATAATAATAATAACAATAATAATAATAATAATAATAATAACAATAATAATAATAATAATAATAATAATAATAATAATAATAATACCGTACAATTTGCTTGAAAACTTGAGATAAACAAGAGAGACAGCCGCTGCCCCTCCCTCACCAAGGTAGTGATCCCTTCAGCAACAAGTCACTTCACGTCTAGAGACACTTCACACCTGAGCTCGCCAACGGAGGTCATACCATTAAAAACTCACATCATTCTGTCAGTGCTGGATGATGATCGTCTTATTCCATTCCGTGTGGCAGCAAAATAGTCGTAGCTGTGTAAGGTTAGGTTAGGTTACTCACCTCCTGCAGCACCTGACCGTCCTTCTTGGTAGACAGGTTAAGGTAACGCTCCTGGGACTGACAGAACTTCTGGGTCTGCTTCTCAAACTTCTTCCTGCCTTCCTTAGCGCCGCCGATGGCCTCCTTCCTGAAGCTCTCCAGCGGCTGTATGATCTGCTCGTACGACCGCTCCAGCTGTCCCCAACACAACCACTTTAATAACACTTTTATATTAACTGGATAACACCGTACTACACCCAAAAACACTAATAACAGTATAACATTAATAACTCAACAACACCTTAATACTTAATATCACTCAGAAACACCCAATAACACTTAAGTAACAGTATAACACCTTAATAACTCAATAACACTTAAGTAACAGTACAACACTTTTATAACTCAATTACACTGAAATAACTCAATAACACCTTAATAATTCAATAACACTTTAATAACAATATAACACCCTAATAACTCTCAATTACACTTTAATAACAGTATAACACCCTAATAACTATCAATAACACTTCAATAACTCTCAAGAACACTTTAAAAACTCTCAGTAACACTTTAATAACAGTAAATACCTCACTAAACTTGGCAAAACATGAAGTAAGAATATGTTGGTGGGAAAGATCAAAAGCTCATAGGGAGATAATGTACCTATGGCCCTTTACGACACTCACCATCCTCTCCCTCTCGTCCTCCACCATATCGACAATCTTGGCAAACTCCCGCAGCGAGCCGCCGATCACTATCTCATCGTCTGTTTGACTGTTGCCGATACACTCAAACTTGAACCTCTGCAAGTTGTTGCTCAGGTTACGCTTGGCCCGGGAGAGATCTGTCGAGGAGGAGGAGACACGTAATTAATGATAATGATAATCGTGATGATGATAATAATAATAATAATAATAATAATAATAATAATAATAATAATAATAATGGTAATAATAATAAGCTTGGGTACCTAATTTTGACGTGGTTAATTTCTTCCACTAATACACTCCACTGTCCACAACTGGTCGTGTTATTACAGTAGTCGGCCTTACAGCCACATTTTCTACCCGTCTCTTCCTCACCAGAGAGAACGTGGCTGTGTTGGCCTGGTGAGGTAGACTTCTGTATTTAACACCAGCTAACACCAACCCCCCAACCCCCACCTCCTGAAGACTCTCTCACCACCCACAGCATTATTTCACCTTAAGTTTAACCACCCTGACCTAAGCCATCCTAATCTATTCCAACCTAACCTATTCCACCCTTTCCTATCACAACCTAGCCCATCCTATCCTAAACCTAACCTCACCCTCTAAATACTATTAAGGTTGGGTTAATCTTGGGGTTAAATAAGCTGGGGTGGTGGGGACTCATCAACCCCCCCCCCCTATAGTTCATAACCACCAAATGTTATATTAGACACAATTATCCACATAGTATTATCAAGATTATTTAGATAATACTAGTGATAATATTGATAATGATATGATAGAATAATAGCCCTGAGATGATATGTTAGGTATGAATAATGTTAAATACCGTGTCACTGTGTACCCTGGACGTGTTAACATGTTAGTTCATAAACATTATCATCAGTGAAGGTAAAAGGTACAGGTAAATTATTGGAAACACCTGATGATTAGACACCCTAGCTTGTTTTGTCTGAAGATTAATCACCCTAACGCTAACCTAACCTAACATAACCTATCTTAACCTGACCTACCTTAGCCTAACTTAACCAAACCTATCATAACCTACCGCTAACCTAACCAAAATTAAACTTAACTTAACCTAACCTAACCTACCTTAGCCTTACATAGACTAACCTGATTAGCCCCATCGAACATAACCTAACAGGAGTATGAGTGACTCACACGAGTATAATGAGTGACTAACAGGAGTATAATGAGTAGTTAACAGGAGTATAATGAGTAGTTAACAGGAGTAGCTAACAAGAGTATAACGAGTGACTAGCAGGAATATAATGAGTAGGTAACAGGAGTATAATGAGTGACTAACAGAAGTATAATGAGTGACTAACACGAGTATAATGAGTGACTAACACGAGTATAATGAGTGACTAACACGAGTATAATGAGTGACTAACACGAGTATAAGAGTGACTAACACGAGTATAATGAGTAGCTAACAGGAGTACAATGAGTAGCTAACAGGAGTATAATGAGTAGTTAACAGGAGTACAATGAGTGACTAAAAGGAGTATAATGAGTGACTAACAGGAGTATAATGAGTGACTAACAGGAGTATAATGAGTAGCTAACAGGAGTATAATGAGTGATCTAACACGAGTACAATGAGTGACACCTCTCGTAAAACCACCAGCAATGTTGCCAATCATTATCTTTTAAAAAAAAACACACACACACACAACGTGGCATTGCTAATTTCACATCTAAAAAAATTTTCTCCCATTTTTTTAAGAATACACTAATGACGACCAGAGAGAGAGAGAGAGAGAGAGAGAGAGAGAGAGAGAGAGAGAGAGAGAGAGAGAGAGAGAGAGAGAGAGAGTAGCAGCACCGGAAGTTAGGCCGGCGGACCCCACTAAGAGATTACATGGCCTGGAGTTCCCCTCACACCACCACAACAACAACAAACATTAATATGGTTTACACACAAACAATATAATATTAAAATTGTCTACATCACAACAAACGATAAAAGGTGTGGCAGGTAGAGAGAGAGAGAGTAGCACGGTAGTACAGGTGTGGGGAGTGAGTGGCCAGTACAGTGTTGAAGGAAGCAAGTTTATCTTCTGGACAGTATCACGGCTCACAGGAAGACCTAATTAATATGTACTGACGCTCTTTCCACACACACACACACACACACACCTGCCACCCTCCCACACACCTGTACAGAAAACACCTGTAGTCGTGACCTAGTTCTCATCGCAGTCAACCCACAGTTTCCTCCAGTCAGCTGTACAGTCAACAATACTGACTGAGTGTAACAGTCGAGGAACAGCGTAGGGCAGAAGACTGTATAGATCTATCAAACTTGTCACCTCACAATAAACACTTATGAACAGAGATAAACACAAGGTAGACCTCTCCCTCTCACCCCTCCCGGTCCTTAAACACACACAGGTGAGGAACAGATAATCCATTACTACATATGTGTTAATTAACCATATGTACAACTATGTGGTAAGAGATGGGTGACTTGTAGAACAACTCTTAAAGGAGGAAAATTCTGAACACTTGTAGTTGTAGGAATAAATTAGGTGTTTTTTGGGGGTAAATATTTTTGGTATTGAGTGAGGGTAACATAACAAAGTGTGCTCGTTCTTGTGGTCCAGTACACAGGTGTTCCTCGGGTGTACAAGTGTGTGTACAAGTGTGTGTGTGTGTGTGTGGTGGTATTAAGTGATAGGACTGTGTTGTTATCTTGGTATAGTTTCTGGCTTCCTGGCCACCGTAACCTGGAGAACGGATGCCATCGTCACAACCTTATCATCTCTCACACACACACACACACACACACACACACACACAGTACGGGTATCATTTCACTAGATATTAATTTATATCGTAAAAAGGCTGATGTGAATAATGTATCACGTTTAAACATAAAATACAAAAAAGACACAAACTGTATACACAACTGCCCTCTACAAGTGTGTGTGTGTGTGTGTGTGAGTTACAAGATGACCCAGGTCACTTTTGATGTCTTAGTCACCCCCACGATGGCACCTCCCTCCTCGTGGCACCTTCCCTCCGTTGGTGGTAGGAGGGCATCTCACCACATATGTATTAGGGGGTAACAGAGTCCAGCTGCCCACTGACTCACACTGCCAAACACGGCTTTGTTGCTGTTGGTGGGAGTTCCATGGTGACGACATTGTTTGAGTCTGGTGTGTTTACAAGGGCGGTGAGTTGGGTCCTGTTATTGTCACCACCAGCCACCCACCTACAAGTGTTACGTCTATAGTAACACACCTACAAGTGTTACGTCTGCAGCCACACACCTACAAGTGTTACGTCTACAGCCACACACCTACAAGTGTTACGTCTACAGCCACACACCTACAAGTGTTACGTCTACAGCCACCCACCTACAAGTGTTACGTCTAGAGCCACCCACCTACAAGTGTTACGTCTACAGCCACCCACCTACAAGTCTTACGTCTACAGTCACCCACCTACAAGTGTTACGTCTACAGCCACCCACCTACAAGTGTTACGTCTACAGCCACCCACCTACAAGTGTTACGTCTACAGCCACCCACCGACAAGTGTTACGTCTACAGCCACACACCTACAAGTGTTACGTCTACAGCCACCCACCTACAAGTGTTACGTCTACAGCCACCCACCTACAAGTCTTACGTCTACAGTCACCCACCTACAAGTGTTACGTCTACAGCCACCCACCTACAAGTGTTACGTCTACAGCCACCCACCTACAAGTGTTACGTCTACAGCCACCCACCTACAAGTGTTACGTCTACAGCCACCCACCTACAAGTGTTACGTCTACAGCCACCCACCGACAAGTGTTACGTCTACAGCCACACACCTACAAGTGTTACGTCTACAGCCACCCACCGACAAGTGTTACGTCTACAGCCACACACCTACAAGTGTTACGTCTTCAGCCACACACCTACAAGTGTTACGTCTACAGCCACACACCTACAAGTGTTACGTCTACAGCCACACACCTACAAGTGTTACGTCTACAACCACCCACCTACAAGTGTTACGTCTACAGCCACACACCTACAAGTGTTACGTCTACAGCCACCCACCGACAAGTGTTACGTCTACAGCCACACACCTACAAGTGTTACGTCTACAGCCACACACCTACAAGTGTTACGTCTACAGCCACACCTACAAGTGTAACGTCTACAGCCACACACCTACAAGTGTTACGTAAACAGCCACACACCTACAAGTGTACGTCTACAACCCCACCTACAAGTGTTACGTCTACAGCCACACACCTACAAGTGTTACGTCTACAGCCACCCACCTACAAGTGTTACGTCTACAGCCACCCACCGACAAGTGTTACGTCTACAGCCACACACCTACAAGTGTTACGTCTACAGCCACCCACCTACAAGTGTTACGTCTACAGCCACCCACCTACAAGTGTTACGTCTACAGCCACCCACCGACAAGTGTTACGTCTACAGCCACACACCTACAAGTGTTACGTCTACAGCCACCCACCTACAAGTGTTACGTCTACAGCCACCCACCGACAAGTGTTACGTCTACAGCCACACACCTACAAGTGTTACGTCTACAGCCACCCACCGACAAGTGTTACGTCTACAGCCACACACCTACAAGTGTTACGTCTTCAGCCACACACCTACAAGTGTTACGTCTACAGCCACACACCTACAAGTGTTACGTCTACAACCACCCACCTACAAGTGTTACGTCTACAGCCACACACCTACAAGTGTTACGTCTACAGCCACCCACCGACAAGTGTTACGTCTACAGCCACACACCTACAAGTGTTACGTCTACAGCCACACACCTACAAGTGATACGTCTACAGCCACACACCTACAAGTGTAACGTCTACAGCCACCCACCGACAAGTGTTACGTCTACAGCCACACACCTACAAGTGCTACGTCTACAGCCACACACCTACAAGTGTAACGTCTACAGCCACACACCTACAAGTGTTACGTCTACAGCCACACACCTACAAGTGTTACGTCTACAACCACCCACCTACAAGTGTTACGTCTACAGCCACACACCTACTAGTGTTACGTCTACAGCCACCCACCGACAAGTGTTACGTCTACAGCCACCCACCGACAAGTGTTACGTCTACAGCCACACACCTACAAGTGTTACGTCTACAGCCACACACCTACAAGTGTTACGTCTACAGCCACACACCTACAAGTGTTACGTCTACAGCCACACACCTACAAGTGTTACGTCTACAGCCACCCACCTACAAGTGTTACGTCTACAGCCACACACCTACAAGTGTTACGTCTACAACCACCCACCTACAAGTGTTACGTCTACAGCCACACACCTACAAGTGTTACGTCTACAGCCACCCACCGACAAGTGTTACGTCTACAGCCACCCACCTACAAGTGTTACGTCTACAGCCACCCACCGACAAGTGTTACGTCTACAGCCACCCACCTACAAGTGTTACGTCTACAGCCACCCACTTGAGCCTATCAGGACCAACCAGCACAAGTATTGGGTAATGATAACAGCGAGAAAGAATAACACTGTTCACCCGATATAAAACTCCACTTCATAACACAACATAACACAATATAACATTACATAACATTAATATAACACCATAACATAATAGAACAAAACATAACGTAACATAAAACATAACATAACATAATATAACAACGTAACATAATATAACATAACGTAACATAACAACATAACATAATATAACGTGTACTGTCTCATGGCTCTCCGTAACGCTGCTTTATTTACTGTGATTGCCTTAAAGAATGAGAGAGTCGGTAACACAACACTACCCAGACACAACTATCATTCACACCACACTACACCACACCACTACACTACACTACACCACACACAACCACACCACACACTACGCTACACCACACCACACTACACCACACCACTACACTACACTACACCACACCACTACACTACACTACACCACACACAACCACACCACACACTACGCTACACCACACACCACACCACTACACTACACTACACCACACCACACCACTACACTACACTACACCACACCACACTACACCACACCACTACACTACACCACACACAACCACACCACACACTACGCTACACCACACTACACCAAACCAAACTACACTACACCACACTACACACCACACACAACCACACCACACTACGCACGACCACAACACACTACACCACACCACACTACACCAAACCAAACTACACTACACACTACACACAACCACACCACACACTACACCACACTACACACAACCACACCACACACTACACACACCACACTACACACAACCACACCACACACTACACCACGCCACACTACACTACACCACGCCACACTACACCACACACAACCACACCACACTACGCTACACACGACCACCCCACACTACACTACACACGACACGACACACCACACGACACGACACACAACCACACCACACTACACACAACCACACCACACTACACTACACACAACCACACCAAACTACACTACACCACACACTATACTACACACACTACACCACACCACACACCACACACTCCACTACACCACACACTCCACTACACCACACCATACTACACTACACCACACACTCCACTACACCACACACTCCACTACACCACACACTCCACTACACCACACACTCCACTACACCACACACTCCACTACACCACACCATACTACACTACACCACACACTCCACTACACCACACCACACACTCCACTACACCACACACTCCACTACACCACACACTCCACTACACCACACCATACTACACTACACCACACCATACTACACTACACCACACACTACACCACACACTCCACTACACCACACCATACTACACTACACCACACACTACACCACACACTCCACTACACCACACTACACCACACACTACACCACACACTCCACTACACCACACTACACCACACCATACACGAGGTCATTATGTGTTCCTCTCCGTGTTTTTGATGGCGAGGAAATAACTTAGTTTAATAAGACACAATTGAATTATTAACAGCTATGGTATCTTCAATATTTAATGATGTTAATGGAATTATCTTCAGTACCGGTTACTTCACCTGGTCTTATCATCACCAACAGCCCAGTAGGGACGGGGAGCGCCCAGTTAGTGCCTGTCACCGTGTAGTAATATCTCTGTTGATTCTTTTATCATGTGGTGCTCAATATAATGCTACCTGGTATGGTGTAGTGGCGTGGGTGTAGTGGTGTGGTGTGTGGGTGTAGTGTAGTGGTGTGGTGTAGTGGTGTGGTGTGTGGGTGTAGTGTAGGGGTGTGTGGGTGTAGTGGTGTGGGTGTAGTGGTGTGGTGTGTGGGTGTAGTGGTGTGGTGTGTGGGTGTAGTGTAGGGGTGTGTGGGTGTAGTGTAGGGGTGTGTGGGTGTAGTGTAGGGATGTGTGGGTGTAGTGTAGGGGTGTGTGGGTGTGTGGTGTGTGGGTGTAGTGGTGTGGTGTGTGGGTGTAGTGTAGGGGTGTGTGGGTGTAGTGTAGGGGTGTGTGGGTGTAGTGTAGGGATGTGTGGGTGTAGTGGTGTGGTGTGTGGGTGTAGTGGTGTGGTGTGTGTGGGTGTAGTGTAGTGGTGTGTGGGTGTAGTGTAGGGTGTGTGGGTGTAGTGGTGTGGTGTGTGGGTGTAGTGGTGTGGGTGTAGTGGTGTGGTGTGTGGGTGTAGTGGTGTGGTGTGGGTGTAGTGGTGTGGTGTGTGGGTGTAGTGGTGTGGGTGTAGTGGTGTGGTGTGTGGGTGTAGTGGTGTGGGTGTAGTGGTGTGGTGTGTGGGTGTAGTGGTGTGGTGTGTGGGTGTAGTGGTGTGGTGTGTGGGTGTAGTGTAGTGGTGTGGGTGTAGTGGTGTGGTGTGTAGTGTAGTGGTGTGGGTGTAGTGGTGTGGTGTGTGGGTGTAGTGGTGTGGTGTGTGGGTGTAGTGGTGTGGTGTGTGGGTGTAGTGGTGTGGTGTGAGAATGTTACTACACACACACAAATTTTACCTCGCGTTGAGCTCACATTTTTACTGGGTTTTTTTCGTCTTATTAAAAGTAAAAATGGTTCTGCTTCATTAGTCAGATCTGGTGATCGTTAAACCCTGTACTGGAGGAGTGAGAGAGAAGGAAGGGGTGGAAGAGGAAGTGGGGAGAGAGAGAGGGGTAGGAATGGTGGAGGAGGGAAGGAGAAAGGTGGCTGGAGGGAAGAGGAATAAGAGTGGAGGGAAGGTAGTGTTACCACGACAATGTTTGATGAGAAACACCCCAGGGCCATGTTGTCTCCAGGTACACGACCACCACCTGACTCTTGTACGACCTGCAGTTATTAATTATTACTCTTTAATAAAACACAACCATCAGTTCTTATTAACATTGTTTACTTTCTACCAGGTGAGGTGAAGCCCCAGGTATAACGGTGAGCCTTCCTGACCTCCCAGCCTGTGGCAACACTATTACGGTGACAATAGCTGCCACCAGACAACCTGCCACCCGAGTAGTGTGACTCTTCCTCTGAAACAGACAGATACAAAGACACTTACAGTCAACCATTAATTATTATGGTTCCTTTTGTTATTATTGTTTAATTATTATCACACACACACACACACACACACACGTGCACGAGCTGATCGCTGTAAGAACAGCCCAGTCCCAACCAATGTAAAAATTATCAATAACTTGTAATAAACCAGTGTATTCACTCCCAGTAAACACTACTCCTTGCACTGTCACTATGTTGAAATGAACTGTAGTTTGAGCTTTTCCCCATCTAGTTATTATATGTCTTATTTGTGTCACTTATGTTACTTGTATATTATTTGTAATTCGTAACCCATTCCCCAAATATGTAACTGTATATTTTCAGCCTTCTGGCTGCCAAGCTCTTTCAATAAACCGTTAATTATTATTATTATTATTATTACGACCTTATCTGGCAGGGCTGTAGATTCACAAACCTTTGTTCGTTAATTTCTCCCAAATTACATCATAAAGACACACCTGATCTCTCCCAGGTGAGGTGAGACAGAGAGGCGGGGGTAGCATGACGGCTGAATGGCACACAGACGCTGTGATGTACTCCTTCTGCTCACTAATGACTTAACTTCTGTGAACGAATCATTACGAACGTGACCTTCAGGAGCCAACAGGAGTGTATTGAACAATGGTGAGACGCAACACTCTACACACCTTGCTACACCCACCAACACCTTCCTACACCCACCACCCTCTCCCAACACCCAGCAGGAGGTAATAATCACAAGGTAAGACTTACCCTACAGGTAACACCACTCACCTGTTTTATAAAAGGACCACACAGCCTAAGTTCATTTAAGTAGATGGTAGAGCAGAGAGGTGGGTGGTGAGAGGGAAAGATGAGTGGGAGGGGAGAGGGAAGTGAGTAGAAGGGGAGGAGGTGGTGGTGGTGAGGGAGACAGTGAGAGAACAGCGGCAGGACATACATCAACAAGGACGACCCCGTGTACTGCCCCTACCACTTCCCCCTCCACCATCACCTCCCCCTCCACCATTACCTCCTCCTCCACCATCACCTCCCCCTCCACCATCACCTACTCCTCCACCATCACCTCCCCCTCCACCATCACCTCCCCCTCCACCATCACCTCCCCCTCCACCATCACCTCCACCATCACCTCCTCCTCCTCCACAATCAGCCACATCCCCTTCCATCACCATCATCACCACCACCTCCTCCACCATCACCACCATCTGGGAGAGTGTACCTGGGAGAGTTTACCTGGGAGAGTTTACCTGGGATACCTGGGAGAGTGTACCTGGGAGAGTGTACCTGAGAGAGTGCACCTGGGAGAGTGCACCTGGGAGAGTGTACCTAGGAGTGTACCTGGGAGAGTGTACCTGGGAGAGTGTGCCCGGGAAAGTGTACCTGGGAGAGTGTACCTGGGAGAGTGAACCTGGGAGAGTGCACCTAGGAGTGTACCTGAGAGAGTGTACCGGGGAGAGTGCACCTAGGAGTGTACCTGGGAGAGTGTACCCGGGAGAGTGCACCTCGGAGAGTGTACCTGGGAGAGTGCACCTAGGAGTGTACCTGGGAGAGTGTACCGGGGAGAGTGCACCTAGGAGTGTACCTGGGAGAGTGTACCCGGGAGAGTGTACCTGGGAGAGTACACCTGGGAGAGTGTACCTGGGAGAGTGCACCTGGGAGAGTGTACCTGGGCGAGTACACCTGGGAGAGTGCACCTGAGAGTGTACCTGGGAGAGTGTACCCGGGAGAGTGTACCCGGGAGTGTGTATCTGGGAGAGTACACCTGGGAGAGTGCACCTGGGAGAGTGTACCTGGGAGAGTGCACCTGGGAGAGTGTACCTGGGGGAGTACACCTGGGAGAGTGCACCTGGGGGAGTGTACCTGGGGGAGTGTACCTGGGGGAGTACACCTGGGAGAGTGCACCTGGGAGAGTGTACCTGGGAGAGTGTACCTGGGGGAGTACACCTGGGAGAGTGCACCTGGGAGAGTGTACCTGGGAGTAACACCAAACAACACAATGTTATAGTAACATCTTGCCTCACCTGCTGTACCACCCCCTAGTACCTGTCGCCACATATTGAGGAAAATACTCCAGGACTTCTGCCCTCACCTGTACAACCATCATCCTGGTTCAACCTCTAGGGCTCGCAGCCATAGAGAATCGATCCAATAAATACGAGGAACAAGAACACGAGGAGCCACAGGAGCCACACTATGTGATGGCCAGACAGGTGTGATTAGTCAAGGCACAGGTGTGTTATGTTAATTACAATCAGGGCGCACGCGCACACACACACAGGGACTCTACCAAGTCATGTAGAACAAACAAAATAGAGAACAAACACATATATACGACGAGAGAGAGAGAGAGAGAGAGAGAGAGAGGGGGGGGGGTAACCTTAACGACCCCAGTAATAAATCTTTCTTGAGCTGAGGGCCGCCCCTGAGATACCGGTAATGGAGGCAGGCACCTGGAGCTCCTATACACCAACTCTAGTGTACACACACACACACACGGCAGGTTAGGTAAGGTTACGTTAGCTTAGGTTAGGTTAGTTACTTCAACACACACACACGACTCAAGACACATGAGCACCCGGTCAGGTAGAGCTCTGATAAGACTCGTGCGTGACACATTTGATGATTAACAGGTGAGGCGGTGGGAGTGTTGTGGTGGGGGACACACACACACACACACACACACACACACACACACACACCACTTTCACCACTGACCACCATCTCAGGTCGCTACTCACAAACTTTCTCCCGTGTGTGTGTGTGTGTGTGTGTGTGATAATAATAATAATTGACGGTTTATTGAAAAGGTTGTGTGTGCGTGTGTGTGTGTGTGTGAGGCAGACAACCCCACACCAGGATAGTTAGCTACACGCTAATGAACCAACATCATTTCAGCAAAACAAAAATACCAGATTTACCCTGAGACAACACAAGTGATCAGCTGACCACAACACAACTCTCTCTCTCTCTCTCTCTCTCTCTCTCTCTCTCTCTCTCTCTCTCACCAAACCCAGTTATTTTTTTCTTCATAATTTTGACCATAAACTTGTTGCTATTGATAACTGTTGTGTAGTGACCAGCAGTACTATCTACAACACAGTGTAGTGTCCTCATGACCCGCCTAGTGACCTTGAGATGGAGTGAAGTGACAATGGTGTGTGTGTGTGTGTGAGAACAATAAGACCACGCACGCCCTTGGGTGTTGTCTCCCACCCACCACCACTAACACTACGACCACCACTAACACTACGACTACCACTACGACCACCACTAACACTACGACCACCACTAACACTACGACCACCACTAACACCACCACTAACACTACGACCACCACTACCACCACCACTAACACTACGACCACCACTAACACTACGACCACCACTACCACCATCACCAGGTATTTACTAGGGTGGACAGTTGCTCCTCCCCTCCAATAGTTACCTGTGGGTCATCGGACTGACCACAGGTTAGCAGTGTACCACCAACCTAACCTAACCTACTCACGCCCTTCCTTGTTTACTGTGTGTGAAACAGCCGAGAGAGTGAATGAAGTACAGTATAACAGCAAAGGGCGCCCCCGTCTACACTGACACAGTAGTTTCCTCACCGGCCTGTGTAACCATACGGCGCTGGTGCTGGACACAACTGGTAGGTGGAGAGAGAACAAAAGAACTGTAGGAGTGTTATGTATGAACAGATGAACATTAATAGATAAATAAATTCCATAGAGTTTGGCAAGAATTTTTTTTGTCGCGAACAGCAGCTTGTTTACTGTGCACCCCATACTCATCCTGTGAGCGGCAGCGCAAAAAGGATGACAGAGTAGAGGCCACAAAGGGTGTTTATGAGGCCCCAGTGGTCAGGATATTATGGCGTTGAGTGTTAGAGTATTTCCAGAAGACGAACAAAACATATTTTCCCTGAGTTAAGACAATTATTACGAGATGTGTTTCAAGAGCAGCGGCAGATGACCAGGTGGGAGGAGTGTGACGCCCACGAGAGGGAAGAGAGAAAGTTGGTGTTCTCTCTCTCTCTCTCTCTCTCTCTCTCTCTCATGATTCTCGTATTGTTTGATGACACACAGTTACAGCTCACCTCAGGGACGGTACACTAAGTACAGCAAGGTGCTACGGTACTGTACCACCTGGAGGGAGTTACAGGGAACATTAACACGATCTGAGGTGACGGCACAGTTAACTTCCTTCACCTATCAGGCCTCCCTCACCACTCACCCTCCTCACCTTTCACCTTTCCTCACCCCCCCCCCCCCCCCACGCACACATTGTGATAAGAATAAAACGAGAGAGAGAGAGAGAGAGAGAGAGAGAGAGAGAGAGAGAGAGAGATTCCCAGCTGGGTCGTCTACACACCCACCCTATGGCCTGACCAGGCTGACTGGTCTTCACATAGCGGATCATCCAATGTTCCGCCCCGTTGCTTACACTACCCCCCCGCCCCCCGCCAGCCTACCCACTGACCTTCCCCTTAGCCTGCCCCCCCCCCCCCACTACCCACTAACCTTCCCTTTAGCCTGCCCCCCACTAACCGTCTCTACTCCACACACACACACACACAGGCAGAAAATATCCAGACCTGAAATTTTACACCTGAGTTGGATAACGGATTACAGGTAAGACTCTTAGCGGCTGTGGTCGAAGATATAGTATAAGGCGAAGTTTATCAGTGTTGTGGGTCACGGGTGTACCTGGCTGGGTCACGGGTGTACCTGGCTGGGTCACGGGTGTACCTGGCTGGGTCACGGGTGTACCCTGGCTGGCTCACGGGTGTACCTGGCTGGCTCACGGGTGTACCTGGCTGGCTCACGGCCCGTGTACCTGGCTGGCTCACGGCCCGTGTACCTGGCTGGCTCACGGCCCGTGTACCTGGCTGGCTCACGGGTGTACCTGGCTGGCTCACGGGTGTACCTGGCTGGGTCACGGGTGTACCTGGCTGAGTCACGGGTGTATGTCTGTACCACACAACCTCCTGAACCAACCTTTGCTGGATTTAAATATTAATACATCACGTATACCCCCACACTCTGTACTAGCCCATTACTATTGTAATACGTCACTGTACCTCACCATACTGCGTCACTGTACCTTACCATACTGCGTCACTGTACCTCACCATACTGCGTCACTGTACCTTAACATACTGCGTCACTGTACCTCACCATACTGCGTCACTGTACCTCACCATACTGCGTCACTGTACCTCACCATACTGCGTCACTGTACCTCACCATACTGCGTTACTGTACCTCACTATACTAAGTCACTGTACCTCACCATACTGCGTCACTGTACCTCACCATATTGCGTCACAATACCTCCATCACCATAACTTACCTGAAAGATAAAAGAAAATATTAGTAACAATGAGATTAATTACGTTTTATTACCTAACATTTAGAGTACAATGATTTAACCCCTTGAGGTAGTGTATAATATGAAGTATGTATGTATGAGGTCAGTGGGACGTGCTGGAGGATGGGCATAGCAGCCTGACCCTCACTGTCCGCCTCTCACATTACTGTCTACTAACACACACACACAAGCAGGGGTGTTACAACCAGAGGTGGTAGTGTGTGACAAGGTGTGTCAGTAACGCTGTGTTACGCACTCGTGGGGGTTACCAGTCACCTGCGGCTACACTCCCGTCACAGCCACATTACCTCCGTCACACTGTCAGCATCACCGTCACACTGTCAGCGTGACTCTTCACAGTATCAGCGTCACCGTCACACAGTCAACGTCACCGTCACACTGTAAGCATCACAGTCACACTGTCAGCATCACCGTCACATACACACACTATAACTACAGCGTCACACAAGTCTTATGTAAGAGAATAGGACACATTATATACCGTTTATATACAGTATACATAAGTGTTGTCTCACAGCAGGACACATTATATACCGTTTATATACAGTATACATAAGTGTTGTCTCACAGCAGGACACATTATATACCGTTTATATACAGTATACATAAGTGTTGTCTCACAGCAGGACACATTATATACCGTTTATATACAGTATACATAAGTGTTGTCTCACAGCATGACACATTATATACCGTTTATATACAGTATACATAAGTGTTGTCTCACAGCAGGACACATTATATACCGTTTATATACAGTATACATAAGTGTTGTCTCACAGCAGGACACATTATATACCGTTTATATACAGTATACATAAGTGTTGTCTCACAGCAGGACACATTATATACCGTTTATATACAGTATACATAAGTGTTGTCTCACAGCAGGACACATTATATACCGTTTATATACAGTATACATAAGTGTTGTCTCACAGCAGGACACATTATATACCGTTTATATACAGTATACATAAGTGTTGTCTCACAGCAGGACACATTATATACCGTTTATATACAGTATACATAAGTGTTGTCTCACAGCAGGACACATTATATACCGTTTATATACAGCATACATAAGTGTTGTCTCACAGCAGGACACATTATATACCGTTTATATACAGCATACATAAGTGTTGTCTCACAGCAGGACACATTATATACCGTTTATATACAGCATACATAAGTGTTGTCTCACAGCAGGACACATTATATACAGTATACATAAGTGTTGTCTCACAGCAGGACACATTATATACAGTATACATAAGTGTTGTCTCACAGCAGGACACATTATATACAGTATACATAAGTGTTGTCTCACAGCAGGACACATTATATACAGTATACATAAGTGTTGTCTCACAGCAGGACACATTATATACAGTATACATAAGTGTTGTCTCACAGCAGGACACAGGTGAGGGGCTCCAGTACACAGGTAATCACACACGCCGGACAGCCAGCGACTAGCGCCATATCAGTTATTTTTCCCAAAGATAACAGTTATCAGACGACTCTAACCCACCACCTACCTACCTGGCTCGCTGGTTGGCTTCCCACCTACCTGGCTCGCTGGTTGGCTTCCCACCTACCTGGCTCGCTGGTTGGCTCCCCACCTACCTGGCTGTGGGTTATCTCTAAGGTCACTGTGGCAGCAGGTATAACACACACAACTCTGCTGACATAAGGAACTGAAACACGTCATCATCATGTAGGAGATGTCTGTCTGTACAGTATTTACACAGGGATGATTTATAATGTGTTTTGTCGCCTCACCCACAATAATTCAACTGCTATAATTGTAATCTATACTGAAGAAACTCAAGTTATATTCTGTAATTTTTTAACATGTAATGGTGTTTTTGTCAACAAATTAACTAACTTACTAAGTACCCATCTACTTACCTACCTGACTCTCGCTCTCTACCTTGCTATCTGGCTGGCTCTCTACTTACCTACCTGACTCTCGCTCTCTACCTTGCTATCTGGCTGGCTCTCTACTTACCTACCTGACTCTCGCTCTCTACCTTGCTATCTGGCTGGCTCTCTACTTACCTACCTGACTCTCGCTCTCTACCTTGCTATCTGGCTGGCTCTCTACTTACCTACCTGACTCTCGCTCTCTACCTTGCTATCTACCGAAGTGGCTGGCTGGCTGGTTGTTCTCCTTCCTTGCCTTCATAATATCTACGTCAGAGAGAGAGAGAGAGAGAGAGAGAGAGAGAGAGAGAGAGAGAGAGAGAGAGAGAGAGAGAGAGAGAGAGAGAGAGAGAGAGAGAGAGAGAGAGAGAGAGTTATCAGTAGATGAGTCACCACAGCACGCCATCTACCCCCTCCCACCGTGACACACTTTTACCTTAGAAAGTAACACATGACGAACTCTTTATATAAATAAACTCATCATAATTATCAAGATGTATAAGTGAAGTTTCCCGGACATCCTTCTTACCCGTGACAACAATGACCTCATAACGTGACGTCACCACATGGAACAACGGCGATCTCATAACACGTCACCATATAGAGCAACGACGACCTCATCACGTGACGTCACCACATGAAATAACGGCGGCCTCATAACACATCACCACATGAACTTACTCGTGGTGGTCGTGTCAACAATAAACCACATAACATGACGTCACCACCCTGTACACGTGAGAAAGTTGCCACAAGACAATGCTATAATTATCATTCCTCATCCTGTGTCTTGTTTATCTTCATCAACACGTCTCACCACACAATACTGTCATCATCATCGTCATCATCATCGTCATCATCATCGTCATCATCGTCATCATCATCGTCATCATCATCGCCATCATCATCATCGTCGTCATCATCATCATCGTCGTCATCATCATCGTCGTCGTCATCATCGTCGTCATCATCATCGTCGTCATCATCGTCGTCATCATCATCGTCATCATCGTCGTCATCATCATCGTCGTCGTCGTCATCATCATCGTCATCATCGTCGTCATCATCGTCGTCATCATCATCATCGTCATTATTCAATGTGTTCCTTTATGATAAACAACAAGACAATCCTACATAATTTTCATTTCTCATCCAACGAGATATGTCACTCACACAAACAATGTCGTCACTGTCACGCAATGTCGTTACTGTCACGCCACACAAACAACGCTGTCACTGTCACGCCACACAAACAACGCTGTCACTGTCACGCAATGCTGTCACTGTCACGCCACACAAACACTACTGTCACGCCACACAAACAATGTTGTCACTGTCACGCCACACAAACACTACTGTCACGCCACACAAACAATGCTGTCACTGTCACGCCACACAAACAATGCTGTCACTGTCACGCCACACAAAAAATGCTGTCACTCACGCCACACAAACACTACTGTCACGCCACACAAACAATGCTGTCACTGTCACGCCACACAAACACTACTGTCACGCCACACAAACAATGCTGTCACTGTCACGCCACACAAACAATGCTGTCACTGTCACGCCACACAAACAATGCTGTCACTGTCACGCCACACAAACACTACTGTCACGCCACACAAACACTACTGTCACGCCACACAAACAATGTTGTCACTGTCACGCCACACAAACACTACTGTCACGCCACACAAACAATGCTGTCACTGTCACGCCACACAAACAATGCTGTCACTGTCACGCCACACAAACAATGCTGTCACTCACGCCACACAAACACTACTGTCACGCCACACAAACAATACTGTCACGCCACACAAACAATGTTGTCACTGTCACGCCACACAAACACTACTGTCACGCCACACAAACAATGTTGTCACTGTCACGCCACACAAACACTACTGTCACGCCACACAAACAATGCTGTCACTGTCACGCCACACAAACAATGCTGTCACTGTCACGCCACACAAACAATGCTGTCACTGTCACGCCACACAAACACTACTGTCACGCCACACAAACAATACTGTCACGCCACACAAACAATGCTGTCACTGTCACGCCACACAAACAATGCTGTCACTGTCACGCCACACAAACAATGCTGTCACTGTCACGCCACACAAACACTACTGTCACGCCACACAAACAATGCTGTCACGCCACACAAACAATGCTGTCACTGTCACGCCACACAAACACTACTGTCACGCCACACAAACACTACTGTCACGCCACACAAACAATGCTGTCACTTATTCTTTAATCTATGCCAAATATGAACTATACGTTATATAAGAAAGTTTTCAAACCTTCAATTAATAAAACAAACAAATAATAAAAAACACACACACGTACCAGCTGGCCCACGCCTTCCCACGCCCATGTACCAGCTGGCCCACGCCCATGGACCAGCTGAGTAGTAGGCGTGGGGCCTCGGCTGATCGTGGCCCACATTTCACCTGCCTACACCCATCTTTCTTAAAACACACAAAGACACACTCACGAGACATGTGTGGGAGTGAGAGGTGAGAGGTGAGACACAATAAGGCTACAATGCATTTTGTTTATCATTATTATTGTTGTTGTTATTGTTGCTGTTGTTTTGTCATTATTATTATTATATGGCACCAAACATGGCCTCTCGCCGCACCAACCCGGGTTCGATTCCCCCTTTGGCACGAGAAGTGAGAACAATGTTGTCCCGAGACACATCACCAAACATGGCAAATTTTCTCCAGGTATTACAACTCCTTCCATTACTATCTTCCAGGTATACAGCACTCCGACTCCATCCATACTCCAACTCCCTCCAGTACTAACACTTGACCCTCGAGGATGACCTTTACTGGATGAACACACACATGTTCAGCAGCTTCCTTCGGCATACTGAAGAACATTAGTTAATATTACATAGCCGGTACTTTCACAGGTATGCAAGAACAGGTGACATGGCCCACATACTGACGTGACGACTTGGCGAGTGTGAGGTGAAAGTAATAACAGGAAAGAACAATGATTTAATCCCTTGGGTATGATGTTTTAACCCATTCAGTAGATTTTATCCCTTTGAATATGATGTTTAACCCTTTGAGTATAATGTCTTAAGGCTTATGATGCCTCAACCCTTTGAGTATGATGGCTTAACCCTTTGAGTATAATGTCTTAACCTCTTGAGTATGATGTCTTCACCCTTTGAGTATGATGTCTTCACCCTTTGAGTATAATGTCTTAACCTCTTGAGTATGATGTCTTCACCCTTTGAGAATGATGTCTTAACCTCTTGAGTATGATGTCTTCACCCTTTGAGTATGATGTCTTCACTCTTAGAGAATGATGTCTTCACCTCTTGAGTATGATGTCTTCACCCTTTGAGTATGATGTCTTCACTCTTAGAGAATGATGTCTTCACCTCTTGAGTATGATGTCTTCACTCTTAGAGAATGATGTCTTCACCTCTTGAGTATGATGTCTTCACCCTTTGAGTATGATGTCTTCACCTCTTGAGTATGATGTCTTCACCCTTTGAGTATGATGTCTTAACCTCTTGAGTATGATGTCTTCACCCTTTGAGTATGATGTCTTCACCCTTTGAGTATGATGTCTTAACCTCTTGAGTATGATGTCTTAACCTCTTGAGTATGATGTCTTCACCCTTTGAGTATGATGTCTTAACCTCAAGAGTATGATGTCTTCACCCTTTGAGTATGATGTCTTAACCTCTTGAGTATGATGTCTTCACCCTTTGAGTATGATGTCTTAACCTCTTGAGTATGATGTCTTCACCCTTTGAGTATGATGTCTTAACCTCTTGAGTATGATGTCTTCACCCTTTGAGTATGATGTCTTAACCTCTTGAGTATGATGTCTTAACCTCTTGAGTATGATGTCTTCACCCTTTGAGTATGATGTCTTAACCTCTTGAGTATGATGTCTTAACCTCTTGAGTATGATGTCTTCACCCTTTGAGTATGATGTCTTAACCTCTTGAGTATGATGTCTTCACCCTTTGAGTATGATGTCTTAACCTCTTGAGTATGATGTCTTCACCCTTTGAGTATGATGTCTTCACTCTTAGAGAATGATGTCTTCACCTCTTGAGTATGATGTCTTCACCCTTTGAGTATGATGTCTTAACCTCTTGAGTATGATGTCTTCACATTTGAGTATGATGTCTTAACCTCTTGAGTATGATGTCTTCACCCTTTGAGTATGATGTCTTAACCTCTTGAGTATGATGTCTTCACCCTTTGAGTATGATGTCTTAACCTCTTGAGTATGATGTCTTCACCCTTTGAGTATGATGTCTTCACCCTTTGAGTATGATGTCTTCACCCTTTGAGTATGATGTCTTAACCTCTTGAGTATGATGTCTTCACCCTTTGAGTATGATGTCTTCACCCTTTGAGTATGATGTCTTCACCTCTTTGAGTATGATGTCTTAACCTCTTGAGTATGATGTCTTCACCCTTTGAGTATGATGTCTTCACCCTTTGAGTATGATGTCTTAACCTCTTGAGTATGATGTCTTAACCTCTTGAGTATGATGTCTTGACCCTTTGAGTATGATGTCTTCACCCTTTGAGTATGATGTCTTAACCTCTTGAGTATGATGTCTTCACCCTTTGAGTATGATGTCTTAACCTCTTGAGTATGATGTCTTCACCCTTTGAGTATGATGTCTTCACCCTTTGAGTATGATGTCTTCACCCTTTGAGTATGATGTCTTAACCTCTTGAGTATGATGTCTTAACCTCTTGAGTATGATGTCTTAACCTCTTGAGTATGATGTCTTCACCCTTTGAGTATGATGTCTTCACCCTTTGAGTATGATGTCTTAACCTCTTGAGAATGATGTCTTCACCCTTTGAGTATGATGTCTTAACCTCTTGAGTATGATGTCTTCACCCTTTGAGTATGATGTCTTCACCCTTTGAGTATGATGTCTTAACCTCTTGAGTATGATGTCTTAACCTCTTGAGTATGATGTCTTCACCCTTTGAGTATGATGTCTTAACCTCTTGAGTATGATGTCTTAACCTCTTGAGTATGATGTCTTCACCCTTTGAGTATGATGTCTTAACCTCTTGAGTATGATGTCTTAACCTCTTGAGTATGATGTCATAACCTCTTGAGTATGATGTCTTCACCCTTTGAGTATGATGTCTTCACCCTTTGAGTATGATGTCTTAACCTCTTGAGAATGATGTCTTCACCCTTTGAGTATGATGTCTTAACCTCTTGAGTATGATGTCTTAACCTCTTGAGTATGTTTTAACTTAATATAATGAACAATTCCCCTGAAGTACGATGATAGTGTACTCAAGGGGTTAAGAAATCGTACACAGTGTTATTTAAGACGCCAGACACTCTCACTAACACATCACGTCTCACACGTTGAGACAGAAACGTGCTGTGTTCAGCCCTTACAAAACACACACACACACACTCTCTCTCTCTCTCTCTCTCTCTCTCTCTCTCTCTCTCTCTCTCTCTCTCTCTCTCTCTCTCTCTCTCTCTCTCTCTCTCTCTCTCTCTCTCTCTCTCTCTCTCCCGGTTGTGGACTCCACCAAGCTCCTCGACGTCACTATAGATAAACTAAATTGGAAAACACACGTCAGTAATATTGTCAAATCCTCCAGGTTTTCGTCTCCACCTCCTCCGCCAACTCAAGTCCCTCGGAGTTCCTGCGCCCGAGCTCCTCAGAGTTTACTCAACATTCATACTTCACAAGTTCACTTATGCCTCCCCTGCCTGGTCTTCCTCCCTAAATGCCACACAACGGAAACACCTAGAAAAAGTGTAGAAGAGGGCATGCAAGATTATTCTCTCCCCTCCTACTCCACATATCAAGAAGCGCTCAACACACTCGGCTCTCTCTGATCATCACCACGACCTTATCGGCAAATCTGGTGAGAAGCTTCTGCACCATCCTCGACACCGGCTCCTACTTCCACCCGAGATCCCTCGTCAGCGAATTGCTGTTCGACATCACAACCGCTTCCAGCCCATACGGGCACGTACTGATAGCTATAAGAACAGCCCACTCCCAACCATTGTAAAATTATCAACTATTCGTAATCCACCAGCGTGTTCACTCCCAGCCAATCTTACTTTTTGTACTGTTACTATGTTGAAATGCCCTGTAGTATAACCTTCTCCCCACCTAGTTATTATATATCATATTTGTATCACTTATGTTATTTGTATATTATTTGTCAATCAAGAGATCCATTCCCCAATTATGTAACTGCATATTTTAAGCCTTCTGGCTGCCATGCTCTTTCAATAAACCGTTAATTATTATTATTATTACACTTCCTACAACACGACTCACAATAGCACCACTATTAATTACATCAATAATTACAATACTATCAGAAAAATCTTTTTTTACCTCCCTGTTAATAAAACGACCTTACCTGTATGTGTGTCTGTCTGGTCAAAGGTGAGAGGCGGCACCACCCAGCTGAGTTGGTACCTCCCTCGAGTGCATTAGCTAACACCTTGTGGGATGTCGTAGTATACTCTAACACACCTAGCTCACAAGCTGACACACAGGTAACACAAACTTAACACTCATCCAACACACAGATAACACAACTAACACACAAGCGTAACACACAGGTAAAACAAGCTAAGACATAACAAACACGCATCAAGCACACAAGTAACATACGCTAACACACGTATAACACACATCCACCTCAGTAACTCTTATAATAAGCTCCACCTCAGCTATGCTCCAGTTATTCCCTCCCGTTATCCCACCACCATGATGTAATACTGATGACGTCACTTGTTGTGGTTCTGATCAGCGAGCGTGAAGTTGGACACACACACACACACTTACTGATACATAAATACACACACACTAGGCACTATTACACAGAGATACACACACACTAGGCACTATTACACAGAGATACACACACACAGGGCACTAAATTAACACACACACATGGTTAAAACATCGTCTTCAAAGAGTTAATCATTGTCCTTAGAGGGCTATATTATCATCGTCTTCAAGGGAAGGTCAAACAGTGTGACATTCAGGAAGACCAGCAGACAGGTGAGGTGAAGGGTGAGAGTTGTGTAAGAGCTCTGGGGCAGGAGGAACCATAGGTGAGGTGATGAAGGGTGAGAGTTGTGTAAGAGCTCTGTGGCAGGAGGAACCATAGGTGAGGTGATGAAGGGTGAGAGTTGTGTAAGAGCTCTGGGGCAGGAGGAACCATAGGTGAGATGATGAAGGGTGAGAGTTGTGTAAGAGCTCTGGTGTAGGAGAACCAAAGGTGAGGTGATGAGAGTTGTGTAAGAGCTCTGGGGCAGGAGGAACCATAGGTGAGGTGATGAAGGGTGAGAGTTGTGTAAGAGCTCTGGGGCAGGAGGAACCATAGGTGAGGTGATGAAGGGTGAGAGTTGTGTAAGAGCTCTGGGGCAGGAGGAACCATAGGTGAGGTGATGAAGGTTGAGAGTTGTGTAAGAGCTCTGGTGTAGGAGAACCAAAGGTGAGGTGATGAGAGTTGTGTAAGAGCTCTGGGGCAGGAGGAACCATAGGTGAGGTGATGAAGGGTGAGAGTTGTGTAAGAGCTCTGGTGTAGGAGAACCAAAGGTGAGGTGATGAGAGTTGTGTAAGAGCTCTGGTGTAGGAGAACCAAAGGTGAGGTGATGAGAGTTGTGTAAGAGCTCTGGGGCAGGAGGAACCATAGGTGAGGTGATGAAGGGTGAGAGTTGTGTAAGAGCTCTGGGGCAGGAGGAACCATAGGTGAGGTGATGAAGGGTGAGAGTTGTGTAAGAGCTCTGGGGCAGGAGGAACCATAGGTGAGGTGATGAAGGTTGAGAGTTGTGTAAGAGCTCTGGTGTAGGAGAACCAAAGGTGAGGTGATGAGAGTTGTGTAAGAGCTCTGGGGCAGGAGGAACCATAGGTGAGGTGATGAAGGGTGAGAGTTGTGTAAGAGCTCTGGTGTAGGAGAACCAAAGGTGAGGTGATGAGAGTTGTGTAAGAGCTCTGGTGTAGGAGAACCATAGGTGAGGTGATGAGAGTTGTGTAAGAGCTCTGGGGCAGGAGGAACCATAGGTGAGGTGATGAAGGGTGAGAGTTGTGTAAGAGCTCTGGTGTAGGAGAACCAAAGGTGAGGTGATGAGAGTTGTGTAAGAGCTCTGGTGTAGGAGAACCATAGGTGAGGTGATGAGAGTTGTGTAAGAGCTCTGGTGTAGGAGAACCAAAGGTGAGGTGATGAGAGTTGTGTAAGAGCTCTGGGGCAGGAGAACCAAAGGTGAGGTGATGAAGGGTGAGAGTTGTGTAAGAGCTCTGGGGCGGGGACTCTCAGGGACTTGAGAAAGCGGAGGAAGTGGTGGAGGACTTGTCAATTGTACTGACGTGTGCATTCCAACTAAGTTTGTATCTGCAGTGACGCCGAGGAGCTCGGTGGAGCGTGTACACACACACACACACACACACACACACACACACACACACACACACACACACACACACGGTCGGAGAAGTTAATGTGCATAACCATGGGCTTGATATGGTTGACGGAAACCTGTGTGTGTGTGTTTTAGTCTGAGAATGTTACACAGCATCTGGTGGAAAATAAAACAATTAATTTGACCATCTGGTAGTGGTGGTGGTGGTGTTGGTGACAGCATTAATGATGGAGGATGATGGTGCAACACGGGGCTAGGCATGTGATGGAGGGAGAGGGAGTAGATGGGGGAGGGGGGGAAGGGAGGGAGGAGGAAGGAGCGACAATCATCTTGTTGACAGAGTAGAGCACGTGTGTGAGGTGAGGGGTGAGGACCTGCCTGGTGAGGGAGATGACCTGCCTGGTGAGGGAGATGACCTGTCTGGTGAGGAGGTAGGACCTGCCTGGTGAGGTACTCGTCGCTCTACACCACCATGGTTCTTCCACCCCCCCCCCCCCACACTTAACACGCTGCCTCAAATTCACCCACTTCACTATCACCCCTTACTCTTCCACCCCCTCACCTCAACCACTTCATTATCACCCCTTACTCTTCCACCCCCTCACCTCAACCACTTCATTATCACCCCTTACTCTTCCACCCCCTCACCTCACCCACTTCATCATCACCCCTTACTCTTCCACCCCCTCACCTCACCCACTTCATCATCACCCCTTACTCTCCCACCCCCTCACCTCACCCACTTCATCGTCACCCCTTACTCTTCCACCCCCTCACCTCACCCACTTCATCGTCACCCCTTACTCTCCCACCCCCTCACCTCACCCACTTCATTATCACCCCTTACTCTCCCACCCCATCACCTCACCCACTTCATTATCACCCCTTACTCTCCCACCCCCTCACCTCACCCACTTCATCATCACCCCTTACTCTCCCACCCCCTCACCTCACCCCCTTCATCGTCACCCCTTACTCTCCCACCCCCTCACCTCACCCACTTCATCATCACCCCTTACTCTCCCACCCCATCACCTCACCCACTTCATTATCACCCCTTACTCTCCCACCCCCTCACCTCACCCACTTCATTATCACCCCTTACTCTCCCACCCCCTCACCTCACCCACTTCATTATCACCCCTTACTCTTCCACCCCCTCACCTCACCCACTTCATCATCACCCCTTACTCTCCCACCCCCTCACCTCACCCCCTTCATCGTCACCCCTTACTCTCCCACCCCCTCACCTCACCCACTTCATTATCACCCCTTACTCTCCCACCCCCTCACCTCACCCACTTCATCATCACCCCTTACTCTCCCACCCCCTCACCTCACCCACTTCATTATCACCCCTTACTCTTCCACCCCCTCACCTCACCCACTTCATCATCACCCCTTACTCTCCCACCCCCTCACCTCACCCACTTCATCGTCACCCCTTACTCTTCCACCCCCTCACCTCACCCACTTCATCGTCACCACTTACTCTCCCACCCCCTCACCTCACCCACTTCATTATCACCCCTTACTCTCCCACCCCCTCACCTCACCCACTTCATTATCACCCCTTACTCTCCCACCCCCTCACCTCACCCACTTCATCATCACCCCTTACTCTCCCACCCCCTCACCCCCTTCATCGTCACCCCTTACTCTCCCACCCCCTCACCTCACCCACTTCATTATCACCCCTTACTCTTCCACCCCCTCACCTCACCCACTTCATCATCACCCCTTACTCTTCCACCCCCTCACCTCACCCACTTCATCATCACCCCTTACTCTTCCACCCCCTCACCTCACCCACTTCATCGTCACCCCTTACTCTCCCCCTCACCTCACCCACTTCATCATCACCCCTTACTCTTCCACCCCCTCACCTCACCCACTTCATCATCACCCCTTACTCTCCCACCCCCTCACCTCATTGAACCCAACCAAGACGTTATATGCTGATTTCTGTCGTGTGTGTGTGTGTGTGTGTGTGTGTGTGTGTGTGTGTGTGTGTGTGTGTGTGTGTGACCAGCATGGAGGAAGAGCGGTTCTTTACCAACCTTTATCACATCCGTCCACCATCTTACAAGTCCTCACACACACTGAAGCAGATGGTGAAGGAGTGTCACAGCTGGTACTACTGCAGGTGGGGGTGTGACGGGTGTGGTGTGCTGTCGGGGTATGATGGATATGGTGTGACGGGTGTGGTGTGATGTAGGGGTATGATGGATATGGTGTGACGGGTGTGGTGTGATGTAGGGGTATGATGGATATGGTGTGACGGGTGTGGTGTGATGTAGGGGTATGATAGGTATGGTGTGACGGGTGTGGTGTGGATAGGATGAGAGGTATAGTAAGAATGGTGTGGCTGTAAAAGGGTGTGACGAGGTGGCGTAGGGGTGGTGAAGGCGTGAGGTGGGTGGTGTAGGAGTGGTGTGAGGTGGGCGGTGTGGGCGTGAGGTGGGCGCCTCCGTCACGTGCCCTACTACCCCCAAATAAGAGGAATTCCTGGCCGTCACGCTCCCTTGTTCAAGTGGTGAGAGGAACACAAGTGAGAGATGAGGTTTATTTGATCTCGTGTGCAGCGTTGTGTTATGAAGACGTTGTTTGTGTTAGTAGAGGGGGGTGAGGGACGGGACGGGGGTGAGGGACGGGGGAGTGACAGACGTGGAGGTGTCACATGACTGAAAGTCTTGGAATGTCCTGTTTTTCTCTCCTGCACCGCCCCCACACACACGTCTCTCTGTACGCCAGTGCTATGTACTAAGGCTGTATCAATATGTTCGCCTCTTATCAACTCCGCCCCTCACAACTCAACACACAACTTTGTCAGAAGAATCTCTCTCTCTCTCTCTCTCTCTCTCTCTCTCTCTCTCTCTCTCTCTCTCTCTCTCCACAACATACATCACTTAGTACATATTTACCACGAGCGTCAACCCACATAAACATAAAAAAACACCACATAGTTTCTGGGTCATTTTATGTGTTTTCCGCCCCCGCCTGCCTGGCCCACACTCCCTCAATTGGTCAATTAAGTATAGGTCGCTGCCAACCCCAGATGTGGACGACCAGAGGAAGGCTCAGCTGCCCTTCCTGTACCTCACCAACCCAATTACACACACACACACGCACACAAGACTCACAACATTGCCAAGAGGACGACTAGAGATGATGCTGTAGCATTTTGCTGTTGTTGTTATTCAGGACAATGGTGTGGTCCCCTAAATAGATAAACCAAGGTAGTTAAATCTTAGCCAATCATAACCCAGTGTCACTATACAAGAGATCAACTCATTGGCTGGGAGAGGTGTAGTTGTGAAGTTTCATGTTTGGCCACGAGTAAACCTTTTCCCAGCCAATGAATTTATCTCTGGTGGGTGATCCTGGTTTATGATTGGCCCGGATTAAATAACCTTTGTTTATCTCCGACGTCCATAACACACTTAGAGATTATGATCAACAAGTGGTCATCCTCCTCACACACTCACACCACACACTCACCACTCACACCACACACTCACACCACACACTTACACTCATATAACACTCACACCACACACTCACACCACACACTCACACCACACACTTACACTCATATAACACTCACACCACACACTCACACCACACACTTACACTCATATAACACTCACACCACACACTCACACCACACACTCACATAACACAACACTCACACCACACACTCACATAACACAACACTCACACCACACACTCACACCACACACTCACACCACATACTTACACTCATAACACTCACACCACACACTCACACCACACACTCACATAACACAACACTCACACCACACACTCACACCACACACTCACATAACACAGCACTCACACCACACACTCACACCACACACTCACACCACACACTCACATAACACACTCACACCACACACTCACACCACACACTCACACCACACACTCACATAACACAGCACTCACACCACACACTCACACCACACACTCACACCACACACTCACATAACACAGCACTCACACCACACACTCACACCACACACTCACACTCATATAACATTCACACCACACACTCACATAACATACTCACATCACACAACACTCTCATATCACACAACACACTCATATCACACAACACACTCATATCACACAACACCCACACCACACACTCACACCCACATCACACAACACTCACATAACACAACACATTCATATCACACAACACTCTCATATCACACAACACCCACACCACACACTCACACTCACATCACACAACACTCACATAACACAACACACTCATATCACACAACACTCTCATATCACACAACACTCTCATATCACACAACACACTCATATCACACAACACCCACACCACACACTCACACCACACACTTACACTCACACCACACACTCACACTCATATAACATTCACACCACACACTCACATAACATACTCACATCACACAACACTCTCATATCACACAACACACTCATATCACACAACACACTCATATCACACAACACCCACACCACACACTCACACTCACATCACACAACACTCACATAACACAATACACTCATATCACACAACACACTCATATCACACAACACCCACACCACACACTCACACTCACACCACACACTCACTCACATAACGCACTCACATCACACAACACACTCATATCACACAACACCCACACCACACACTCACATAACACACTCACATAACACACTCACACAACACACTCACATCACACACTCACATCACACAACACACTCACATCACCTGATACCCAGTTTACCTTTACCTTACTCGACCACACAATCCAATCACTCTCCTACCTCCTGTTACCTGAGGCATCATCTGAATAAACCTATACCCCACCTCACCTACCCTAACCTAACCTCACCTCACCTCACCTCACCTCACCTCACCTTACCTCACCTACCCCTCACCCTGTCCTCACCTTACCTTACCTTACCTCACCTCACCTCACCTCACCTCACCTTACCTTACCTTACCTTACCTTACCCTACCTTACCTCACCTACCCCTCACCCTGTCCTTACCTTACCTTACCTTACCTTACCTTACCTTACCCTACCTTACCTCACCTACCCCTCACCCTGTCCTCACCTTACCTTACCTCACCTCACCTTACCTCACCTTACCTTACCTCACCTTACCTTACCTCACCTTACCTTACCTCACCTTACCTTACCTTACCTTACCCTCCCTTACCTCACCTACCCCTCACCCTATCCTTACCTTACCTTACCTCACCTTACCTTACCTTACCCTACCTTACCCTACCTTACCTACCCTAACCTTACCTTACCTTACCTTACCCTACCTTACCTCACCTACCCCTCACCCTGTCCTCACCTTACCTTACCTTACCTTACCTTACCTTACCTTACCTACCCCTCACCCTGTCCTCACCTTACCTTACCTACACCTCACCCCATCCCCCCTCTTGGTAGTGGTGTAAGTGAGTGGTGGTGGTGTCAGTGAGTGGTGGTGTCAGTGAGTGGTGGTGTCAGTGAGTGGTGGTGTTAGTGAGTGGTGGTGTCAATGAGTGGTGGTGTTAGTGAGTGGTGGTGTAAGTGAGTGGTGGTGTAAGTGAGTGGTGGTGTTAGTGAGTGGTGGTGTCAGTGAGTGGTGGTGTCAGTGAGTGGTGGTGTTAGTGAGTGGTGGTGTTAGTGAGTGGTGGTGTTAGTGAGTGGCGGTGTTAGTGAGTGGCAGTGTTAGTGAGTGGCGGTGTTAGTGAGTGGCGGTGTTAGTGAGTGGTGGTGTTAGTGAGTGGTGGTGTTAGTGAGTGGTGGTGTTAGTGAGTGGTGGTGTGAGTGAGTGGTGGTGTTAGTGAGTGGTGGTGTCAATGAGTGGTGGTGTCAATGAGTGGTGGTGTCAGTGAGTGGTGGTGTCAGTGAGTGGTGGTGTCAGTGAGTGGTGGTGTTAGTGAGTGGCGGTGTTAGTGAGTGGTGGTGTTAGTGAGTGGCAGTGTTAGTGAGTGGTGGTGTTAGTGAGTGGTGGTGTTAGTGAGTGGTGGTGTGAGTGAGTGGTGGTGTTAGTGAGTGGTGGTGTGAGTGAGTGGTGGTGTTTGTGAGTGGCCCACACAGTCATCCACCAGGACTCTCAACACTTCCTCTTACTGGTAATTCCGGCCAGTTGCTCAGTGACGGCCACACACACGCACGTTTCTACCTCCCTCCCTCCTAGCTTGTTGGTGAGGGAGAGGAGTGAGGGAGAAGAGCTTGGTGGTGAGGGAGAGGAGTGAGGGAGAGGAGTGAAGGAGAGGAGCTTGGTGGTGAGGGAGAGGAGCTTGGTGGTGAGGGAGAGGAGTGAAGGAGAGGAGCTTGGTGGTGAGGGAGAGGAGTGAAGGAGAGGAGCTTGGTGGTGAGGGAGAGGAGTGAAGGAGAGGAGCTTGGTGGTGAGGGAGAGGAGTGAAGGAGAGGAGCTTGGTGGTGAGGGAGAGGAGTGAGGGAGAAGAGCTTGGTGGTGAGGGAGAGGAGTGAGGGAGAGGAGCTTGGTGGTGAGGGAGAGGAGTGAGGGAGAGGAGCTTGGTGGTGAGGGAGAGGAGTGAGGGAGAGGAGCTTGGTGGTGAGGGAGAGGAGTGAGGGAGAGGAGTGAGGGAGAGGAGTGAGGGAGAAGAGCTTGGTGGTGAGGGAGAGGAGTGAGGGAGAGGAGTGAAGGAGAGGAGCTTGGTGGTGAGGGAGAGGAGTGACGGAGAGGAGCTTGGTGGTGAGGGAGAGGAGTGAGGGAGAGGAACTTGGTGGTGAGGGAGAGGAGTGACGGAGAGGAGCTTGGTGGTGAGGGAGAGGAGCTTGGTGGTGAGGGAGAGGAGTGACGGAGAGGAGCTTGGTGGTGAGGGAGAGGAGTGAGGGAGAGGAGCTTGGTGGTGAGGGAGAGGAGTGAGGGAGAGGAGCTTGGTGGTGAGGGAGAGGAGTGAGGGAGAGGAGTGAGGGAGAGGAACTTGGTGGTGAGGGAGAGGAGTGACGGAGAGGAGCTTGGTGGTGAGGGAGAGGAGTGAGGGAGAGGAGTGAGGGAGAGGAGCTTGGTGGTGAGGGAGAGGAGTGAGGGAGAGGAGCTTGGTGGTGAGGGAGAGGAGTGAGGGAGAGGAGCTTGGTGGTGAGGGAGAGCGACAGTCATGTCGTCTAGCACATTAATCATCTTGACGACATAGGCAGCTTCTGGTGGCAACACACTCCATCCCTCCACCCTCCCTCCCAGTCCCCCCTGACCCCTCCCTCCCATTCCTCCACCTCCCCTCCCATCCCTCCACCCTCCCTCCCATTCCTCCACCTCCCCTCCCATCCCTCCACCCCATTCCTCCACCTTCCCTCCCATCCCCTCCACCCTCCCTCCCAGTCCCCCCTCACCCCTCCCTCCCATCCCTCCACCCTCCCTACCATTCCTCCACCTTCCCTCCCATCCCTCCACCCTCCCTCCCATTCCTCCACCCTCCCTCCCATTCCTCCACCTTCCCTCCCATCCCTCCACCCTCCCTCCCATTCCTCCACCTTCCCTCCCATTCCTCCACCCTCCCTCCCATTCCTCCACCCTTTCTCCCATCCCTCCACCCTCCCTCACATTCCTTCGTCCCCTCCACCCTCCCTCCCTTCCCCCCCTCCACACACACACCTCTTAACACTCCATACACAGCTGGAAATGCTGTGAGTACGTGTGTGGCAGGCTGTGAGTACTAGTGTGGCAGGCTGTGAGTACTAGTGTGGCGGAGTGTGAGTACTAGTGTGGCAGGCTGTGAGTACTAGTGTGGCGGAGTGTGAGTACTAGTGTGGCAGGCTGTGAGTACTAGTGTGGCAGGCTGTGAGTACTAGTGTGGCAGGCTGTGAGTACCAGTGTGGCAGGCTGTGAGTACCAGTGTGGCAGGCTGTGAGGACCAGTGTGGCAGGCTGTGAGTACTAGTGTGACAGGCTGTGAGTACTAGTGTGGCAGGCTGTGAGTACTAGTGTGGCAGAGTGTGAGTACTAGTGTGGCAGGCTGTGAGTACTAGTGTGGCAGGCTGTGAGTACTAGTGTGGCAGGCTGTGAGTACTAGTGTGGCAGGCTGTGAGTACTAGTGTGGCTGGGTGTGAGTACTAGTGTGGCAGGCTGTGAGTACTAGTGTGGCAGAGTGTGAGTACTAGTGTGGCAGGCTGTGAGTACTAGTGTGGCAGGCTGTGAGTACTAGTGTGGCAGGCTGTGAGTACTAGTGTGGCAGGCTGTGAGTACTAGTGTGGCAGGCTGTGAGTACTAGTGTGGCAGGCTGTGAGTACTAGTGTGGCAGGCTGTGAGTACTAGTGTGGCAGAGTGTGAGTACTAGTGTGGCAGGCTGTGAGTACTAGTGTGGCAGGCTGTGAGTACTAGTGTGGCAGGCTGTGAGTACTAGTGTGGCAGGCTGTGAGTACGTGTGTGGCAGGCTGTGAGTACTAGTGTGGCAGGCTGTGAGTACTAGTGTGGCAGACTGTGAGTACTAGTGTGGCAGGCTGTGAGTACTAGTGTGGCAGGCTGTGAGTACTAGTGTGGCAGGCTGTGAGTACTAGTGTGGCAGGCTGTGAGTACTAGTGTGGCAGGCTGTGAGTACTAGTGTGGCAGGCTGTGAGTACTAGTGTGGCAGGCTGTGAGTACTAGTGTGGCAGGCTGTGAGTACTAGTGTGGCAGGCTGTGAGTACTAGTGTGGCAGGCTGTGAGTACTAGTGTGGCAGGCTGTGAGTACTAGTGTGGCAGGCTGTGAGTACTAGTGTGACAGGCTGTGAGTACTAGTGTGGCAGGCTGTGAGTACTAGTGTGGCAGGCTGTGAGTACTAGTGTGGCAGGCTGTGAGTACTAGTGTGGCAGGCTGTGAGTACTAGTGTGGCAGGCTGTGAGTACTAGTGTGGCAGGCTGTGAGTACTAGTGTGGCAGGCTGTGAGTACTAGTGTGGCAGGCTGTGAGTACTAGTGTGGCAGGCTGTGAGTACTAGTGTGGCAGTGTGAGTACTAGTGTGACAGGCTGTGAGTACTAGTGTGGCAGGCTGTGAGTACTAGTGTGGCTGGGTGTGAGTACTAGTGTGGCAGGCTGTGAGTACTAGTGTGGCAGGCTGTGAGTACTAGTGTGACAGGCTGTGAGTACTAGTGTGGCAGGCTGTGAGTACTAGTGTGGCAGGCTGTGAGTACTAGTGTGGCAGGCTGTGAGTACTAGTGTGGCAGGCTGTGAGTACTAGTGTGGCTAGGTGTGAGTACTAGTGTGGCAGGCTGTGAGTACTAGTGTGGCAGGCTGTGAGTACGAGTGTGGCAGGCTGTGAGTACGAGTGTGGCTAGGTGTGAGTACGAGTGTGGCTAGGTGTGAGTACGAGTGTGGCTAGGTGTGAGTGCGAGTGTGGCTAGGTGTGAGTGCGAGTGTGGCTAGGTGTGAGTACGAGTGTGGCTAGGTGTGAGTAGGAGTGTGGCTAGGTGTGAGTAGGAGTGTGGCTAGGTGTGAGTGCGAGTGTGGCTAGGTGTGAGTAGGAGTGTGGCTGGGTGTGAGTACGAGTGTGGCTAGGTGTGAGTACGAGTGTGGCTAGGTGTGAGTGCGAGTGTGGCGGAGTGTGAGTACGAGTGTGGCTAGGTGTGAGTACGAGTGTGGCGGAGTGTGAGTACGAGTGTGGCTAGGTGTGAGTGCGAGTGTGGCTAGGTGTGAGTACGAGTGTGGCTGGGTGTGAGTACTAGTGTGGCGGAGTGTGAGTACGAGTGTGGCTAGGTGTGAGTGCGAGTGTGGCTAGGTGTGAGTGCGAGTGTGGCTAGGTGTGAGTAGGAGTGTGGCTGGGTGTGAGCGGTGTGGTAGAGATGTTCCCAGCTGAATGGACAGAAGATAAAGAGCAAAGTGTGACAAACTCAGTGAGACCTGCACACGCACACACACACACACACACACACACTATCACCTTATTAGATCCGTCTCGAATAAGCTGACAATGGCTGACGTGGCTCCGTGTCAACACTTGGTCACTACATGTCTTAATACTGAACAGCGGTGTGTCAAGTGAGGGGCCAACAGGTCATCGTTCAACCAGTAAGGTCTTAAGCCACACTTCCGGTTCCTTAACACAATGTCCAATAACACACACACACACACACACAAACTGGTTTACATAGATACATACACACAGCCTATGATCCCGTATATCACCATAAAACATACGCCATCTATCGACAACAAACACCAACACAACTTTAACCTGTTGGCACCGTTAACAGGCGATCAACAACAGGGCGCGTGACGTCATGTCTGTCCCAGGAAAAAGGAAGCCACGCCCTCTCGCAACGCTCCATGTGACGTCACGGCTTGTTTACATAGGCTGCGTCTGTCTGTGTGGAGGCCATACCTGTTTCAAACGTCCCCATCTTAATTTTGTCCCGCTAACACAAGACGAAATTATGAATGAACTGCAGATTAGATCTTCCTTCCTCTCCCCCCCCCCCCCCCAATCCCATCAGTTTATTAATTCTGGTGATTAAACACCCTAATACCATCTGGGGATAGAGAGGTTAGGTTAGGTTAAGTGAGATCAGGTTAAGGGAAGCTTAGGTTAAGGTAAGGTAAAGTTAGGTTAGGTCATGCATATCGTGTTTACCTCACGCTCCCATTCTCGTGAGAAGAAATCCAAGACGGGGAGAAATGGTGTTTAAAAATTAAAGGGAAAATTAACCCCTTTTATAACAATATTGACCAACAAGACTAGAGGACCTGGAGGTGTCCGCCTCCTTCCTGACGCTGCCCGGCCCTCAGGTGGCCGCCCTCCTAGCCCATGTTTGGTAACAGCAGTTATAGACACTTAAGTCTTTCGTATATTAGTGTTGTTAATCGTACAAATGTGAATTCTTGAAAAGGCTTAACTATCGACCTTAACAGCGGATGATGTGTGAGAAAATGTTTTCCTGTCCAAACTTAGAACTAAACTGAACTAAACTGTCCCATTCGTGAGTGGGGAGCAGTGTCGTCTACCAAGTCAACGTCTGTCGTTAAATTCTCAGATCCACACAAAAACTAATTCGATATGTATATAATTTTAATAGTAAATAATATTTATATACATTAATGAAACATACAAATTAATATGATCCTTCGCCTTAAGTGATAACACTTATACCTCAGATGTACCGGAGTGTGTAACGTAGTGGAACACTTGCCACAAGTTAGATTAGGTTAGGTTAACTTAAGAGTGGTTAATCGTAAGGTGAAATAAGCTTGGGACTTAATCTTCAGGTGATACTGGAGAGAAGGAACAATAACGGCAGCAGAGGTAAAAGGCGACACAATGTAGCAGTAACCTTTGGCACACGAGGACACAACTTGGGCTGAGTGAGAGACGAACGCCGCGGAGCTTCCCTTTCCTGGTAACGGCGAATCACCACACCAACCTCCACCACTACCCACCACCACCATCCCCAGGTCACTACCTACCACCCCCCGCCATTACCATCATCCCCAGGCCACTACCACCACTAACTTTAACTACTATTAATAATAACACTACACCAGGACACTATACACAACCCCCCCCCCCCATAGTAGGTCTTTCTTTGTGACGACGGTCACCATAACGTGTGTTGCAGCCCTCATAACACACACACAACAATTATATACGTCACCCTCGTCACCAACTAAGTGAGTGTAACATAACGGTAATGAGTGGACGGGTTGGTCACGTCTGAGCTGTGGCAGGCATTCAGAAAGTCGTTCAAGGTGACCAAGCTCACAAAAACTGACCCTTTTAATACACTACAGAGCGGACCTTGCTTGAGGGCTAACACACACACACACACACACACACCTACATCAAGTACACTACCGCTCGTACACACACACACACACACCTACATCAAGTACACTACCGCTCGTACACACACACACACACACACACCTACATCAAGTACACTACCGCTCGTACACACACACACCTACATCAAGTACACTACCGCTCGTACACACACACACACACACCTACATCAAGTACACTACTGCTCGTACACACACACACTGATTACTTTCTATTTACGTTAGTATAGCGAGGCTGCACCACAACACTGCCTGGGCCACTATAATGGTCCACAGGTACCAACCCAACACTCCCTCGCTCGCTCCTCAAACACAACTGTACTCGAGGTGCTAAGTCATCGTACTCAGGGGTTAAATAAACGTACTCAAGGAGTTAAGTCATCACACCCAAGGGCATAATTCATCGTACTCAAGGTGCTAAGTTATCGTACTCAAAGGGTTAAGTCATCGTAATCAAGGGGTTAAACGAGGAGGAACTGTTAACAGGACGACGAGGAGGAACTGTTAACAGAAAGAGGAGGGACTAACTTAACAGGAAGACGAGGGACTAACTTAACAGGAAGACGAGGGACTAACTGTCAACAGGAAGACGAGGGACTAACTGTTAACAGGAAGACGAGGGACTAACTGTGAACAGGTTACTCGTGAACACTGAAGGACAACCACCGTTCATCTCACAACTTCTGGTCATGTCCCTTTATAACACAGCAGACAACCAGCAGACACAGCAGAACACACAGCAGACACACAGCATACACTCCGCAGGACACTCAGCAGAACACACAACAGGACACACTGCAGACACACAGGAGGACATAGCAGACTTCCCAGCAGGACACACAGCAGACTCTCAGCAGGACACACAGCAGACTCTCAGCAGGACACTCAGCAGACTCTCAGCAGAACACACAACAGGACACACTGCAGACACACAGGAGGACATAGCAGACTTCCCAGCAGGACACACAGCAGACACTCAGCAGGACACACAGCAGACACTCAGCAGGTCACACAGCAGACACACAGCAGGACACAGTAGACACACAGGGCTATATAAGGAAGTACACTACACTACGGAAATACACCTAAGCATGATGGTGTGAAGGTGAGGGAGGGTGGGTGAGGGAGGGAGGGAGGGAGGGAGGGTGAGGGAGGGTGAGGGAGGGAGGGAGGGAGGGAGGGAGGGTGAGGGAGGGAGGGAGGGAGGGAGGGAGGGAGGGAGGGAGGGTGAGGGAGGGAAGGAGGGAGGGAGGGAGGAAGGTGAAGGAGGGAGGGAGGGTGAGGGAGGAAGGGAGGGTGAGGGAGGGAGGGAGGTGAGGGAGGGAGGGAGGAAGGTGAGGGAGGGAGGGAGGGAGGGAGGTGAGGGAGGGAGGGAGGAAGGTGGGGGAGGGAGGGAGGGAGGGAGGAAGGGGAGGGAGGGAGGGAGGGAGGGAGGGAGGGTGAGGGAGGGAGGGAGGGAAGTGAGCGAGTAGGGAGGGAATGCAAGTGAGGGAAGATGAGGGAGGATGGGCAGGTGAGGGAAGATGAGGGAGGATGGGCAGGTGAGGGAAGGAGATGACCCCCTCAGTAGTACCGTTAACCTGTAGTAGTGTACCCGTGCACCCCAGCCTCCCCCCACCCCTACCCTTCTGTTACCCCCTCTCCTCCCCCCCCCCCCACCCTGCTGTGGCCACGCGCGTTATTATGTACCGTTATTGCCGCCTCCTGAGCCTTGCTTGGTGGCCACACACACACACTCTATACCTAATTGATATGTTTTTTTTTTACGATACGATGTTGTGAAGATGAACAAACTCCTACCTACAGTACAAGGTCTCTCTCTCTCTCTCAGAAGACAGACACAGGAGCCAGCAAAAGAAGGCTATGGTCTTTACAACCCCATAAAACTACACTACACCTCATCTCCACCTCATTACACCCTACTACACCTCATCTCCACCTCATTACACCCTACTACACCTCATCTCCACCTCATTACACCCTACTACACCTCATCTCCACCTCATTACACCCTACTACACCTCATCTCCACCTCATTACACCCTACTACACCTCATCTCCACCTCTTTACACCCCACTACACCTCATCTCCACCTCATTACACCCTACTACACCTCATCTCCACCTCATTACACCCTACTACACCTCATCTCCACCTCTTTACACCCCACTACACCTCATCTCCACCTCATTACACCCTACTACACCTCATCTCCACCTCTTTACACCCCACTACACCTCATCTCCACCTCATTACACCCTACTACACCTCATCTCCACCTCATTACACCCTACTACACCTCATCTCCACCTCATTACACCCTACTACACCTCATCTCCACCTCATTACACCCTACTACACCTCATCTCCACCTCTTTACACCCCACTACACCTCGCCTCCACACCCCGTCCTACTAATGAGTGAGACCATTAGCTGAGTGTGTGTGTGTGACGAATCTTGTCTCTGCCAGTACAGTACACACAACATTACTGATCTCCCACCGACCCTACCCTGCCTACCCTACCCTACCCTGCCCTACCCTACCCAACCCTGCCCTGCCCTGCCTAACCCTGCCCTGCCCTGCCTACCCTACCCTGCTCTACCCTACCCCACCCTACCCTGCCTACCCTGCTCTACCCTACCCTACCCTACCCCACCCAACCCTGCCCAACCCTGCCCTGCCCTACCCTGCCCTACCCTACCCTACCCTACCCTGCTCTACCCTACCCAACCCTGCCCTGCCCTGCCTTACCCTGCCCTACCCTGCTCTACCCTGCTCTACCCTACCCCACCCTACCCTGCCTACCCTGCTCTACCCTACCCTACCCTACCCCACCCAACCCTGCCCTGCCCTGCCCTGCCCTACCCTACCCTGATCTACCCTGCCCGACCATACCCTACCCTACCCTACCCCACCCAACCCTGCCCGACCATACCCTACCCTACCCTACCCTGCCCTGCCCTGCCCTGCCCTACATCTACCACAACACGGCAAAAAACCGGAGGAGGTGAAGGGGTAGATAGATGGAAGAAGGAGGAGGAGGAGGAGATGTTCCCTCGACCTATATTATGGTATTTGAGAGAGACAGAGATGGGGGGAGGGGGGGGGCAGTATTGGTGAGAGGAACGTGTAAGGAGATGGGGGGAGGGGGGGCAGTATTAGTGAGAGGAACGTGTAAGGAGATGGGGGGAGGGGGGGGGCAGTATTAGTGAGAGGAACGTGTAAGGAGATGGGGGGAGGGGGGGGGGCAGTATTAGTGAGAGGAACGTGTAAGGAGATGGGGGGAGGGGGGCAGTATTAGTGAGAGGAACGTGTAAGGAGATGGGGGGGGTAGTATTAGTGAGAGGAACGTGTAAGTTATCTATATGCATACAGTCATCAGTTAAGACAGTCACTACACTACAGTCTCTTGTATCTATACTGTGACTGTCACGACTCTCTCTCTCTCTCTCTCTCTCTCTCTCTCTCTATTAAATGTATTGCACAACCACTACAAGATGTGACTTTTCCCTCTCCTCACTCCTCTCTCCCTCCGACTACAATTTTTCACCCCCTCGTATCTCCCTTCACCTCCTTCCCTTCTCCGTTCCACCTCCTTCCCTTCTCTCTTCCCCCTCCCTCCCTTCCACCTCCGTCCCACCCCTCCCAGAGACCAAGACACAAAACAATAATTACAAGCGACAATAAATTCACCATAAGTTAGGTCAGTGTGTCATTATATGCTCACTAACCTTCACCCAACCTCGAGATTAATAGACCCTTTGTCCTCTACATCCCCGGTCTGGAGTACGAACAGTTAGCCCCTGGAGTACGAAGAGTTAGTCTCTTGAGTACGAAGAGCTAGTCCCTTGAGTACGAAGAGTTAGCCCCTGGAGTACGAAGAGTTAGTCCCTTGAGTACGATGAGTTAGTCCCTTGAGTACGAAGAGTTAGTCCCTTGAGTACGATGATTTAATCCCTTGAATAAGATGCCAACCACACTCTCCAACACCTGGCACTACCACAATCGAGCGTGAGAAAGTGGCAACAATGCCACAATCCACCACGATATTGTGAAAAAGTTGGTGGCTGGTAATTAATGTTTTCACAATGTGGGTCACAACCCCAGTCTCTCTCTCTCTCTCTTTCACCCCCTCTCTCTATCTCTCAACCCCCTCATCTCACACACCCCTCTCTCTCTCCCCCCCTTTCTCTCACACCCTCTCTCCCCCCCTATCTCTCACACCCTCTCTCCCCCCCCTTTCTCTCACACCCCCCCTCTCTCGCTCACCCCCCCTCTCTCGCACACCCCCTCTCTCTTAATTATACCTTACCTGTCGTTAGCTGAGTTAAGTACAACACCTCCATCAACACACAACTTACCTGAAAGGACACAGGGACTAAGTTAATGACACAGGGACTAAGTTAATGACACAGGGACTAAGTTAATGACACAGAGACTAAGTTAATGACACAGGGACTAAGTTAATGACACAGAGACTAAGTTAATGACACAGGGACTGAGTTAATGACACAGGGACTAAGTTAATGACACAGGGACTAAGTTAATGACACAGGGACTAAGTTAATGACACAGGGACTAAGTTAATGACACAGAGACTAAGTTAATGACACAGGGACTAAGTTAATGACACAGGGACTAAGTTAATGACACAGAGACTTAGTTAATGACATAAAGAGAAAAGTAATAAAATTCTATACACTACGTCTCATTGTCGCCAAATGCCCATAGTCAGCATCTGGTTAGGTCAGAGTTATGGTGATTAATCTTAGTGACATCCTTGGTGGTAGTGTTGTAGCCTGATGGAGGACTTGGAGGAGGACTTGGAGGAGGAGCCTGAAGGAGGACCTGAAGGAGGACCTACATCACTCCGGCAGTAGTAAGAGAACCCGAAAAAGCCAGACCATCAGATAACACTCCCAGCCACCAGTTATGTGTGAGATGAACATAACAGACCGTGGTGGTGCGGTGGTAGGTGGTGGTGATGTGGTAGGGACGGGGTGGTGGTAGGTGGTGGTGATGTGGTAGGTGGTGATGTGGTAGGGACGGGGTGGTGGTAGTGTGGAAAGTGGTAGTAGTAGTGGTAGTAGTTACTGGGCTGCTCTAGGGTAGTGTGGTAGTAGTTACTGGGCTGCTCTAGGGTAGTGTGGTAGTAGTTACTGGGCTGCTCTAGGGTAGTGTGGTAGTAGTTACTGGGCTGCTCTAGGGTAGTGTGGTAGTAGTACTGGGCTGCTCTAGGGTAGTGTGGTAGTAGTTACTGGGCTGCTCTAGGGTAGTGTGGTAGTAGTTACTGGGCTGCTCTAGGGTAGTGTGGTAGTAGTTACTGGGCTGCTCTAGGGTAGTGTGGTAGTAGTTACTGGGCTGCTCTAGGGTAGTGTGGTAGTAGTTACTGGGCTGCTCTAGGGTAGTGTGGTAGTAGTTACTGGGCTGCTCTAGGGTAGTGTGGTAGTAGTTACTGGGCTGCTCTAGGGTAGTGTGGTAGTAGTTACTGGGCTGCTCTAGGGTAGTGTGGTAGTAGTTACTGGGCTGCTCTAGGGTAGTGTGGTAGTAGTTACTGGGCTGCTCTAGGGTAGTGTGGTAGTAAGAGAACACAGCCAACATGGACGCCGGACTGGTAGAGTCGTCGTGGATGTACCAGGAGTATGTCAGCTCCACCAATCATAACTCAGGATCACTACTGAACATGTAATCATTGGCTGAGAACGGTGTACACTGACTGTTACAACAATTAATTATTCGAATTTCAACACAGAACAACAAAACGCAAGATATACACACACACAACACTAAACCATAGCCCTTAAATAAACCAATAAACACTAAACCATAGCCCTTAAATAAACACCATTAAACCACAACTGACCTCAAGGGGCCCACAACACCTATAGCAGGCAGGAGGAACCATTACAAGAGACTGTGTGTGTGTGTGTGTAGACTTGATGTTATTGTCTTGTAGATATTATGTATGTACACACACGATTTACTGCCGCCACCATCACCACCGCTACCACCACCACCACCGTCGTCACCACCACCACCGTCGTCACCACCACCACCACTATCATCACCACCACCATCACCACCGCTACCACCACCACCACCGTCGTCACCACCACCACCACCGTTCGTAACCACTATCATCACCACCGTCACCACTATCATCACCACCACCACCAGCCGCCGCCACCACCACCAACCGCCACCATCACCACCAACCGCCGCCGCCGCCACCACCATCATCACCACCACCACCACTATCATCACCACCACCAACCGCCACCATCACCACCAAACACCAGTAATATTATCAACATGGTATTTCCGGTTGTTGTCTTAAAAGGAAAAATAATTAATTAGTATATGTTATTATATTTTACTTTTCATACTGACAGTGATAAAACAGACGAATGAACAACAGGTGATAAACAGAGCAACAGGTGATAAACAGAGCCACAGAAACGTGATCAACAGAGCAACAGAAACACGTGATCAACAGAGCAACAGAAACACGTGATAAACAGAGCAACAGAAACACGTGATAAAAAGAGCAACAGAAACACGTGATAAACAGAGCAACAGAAACACGTGATAAACAGAGCAACAGAAACACGTGATAAACAGAGCAACAGAAACACGTGATAAACAGAGCAACGGAAACACGTGATAAACAGAGCAACAGAAACACGTGATAAACAGAGCAACAGAAACACGTGATAAACATAGCAACGGAAACACGTAATAAACAGAGCAACAGAAACACGTGATAAACAGAGCAACGGAAACACGTGATAAACAGAGCAACGGAAACACGTGATAAACAGAGCAACGGAAACACGTGATAAA